>JAYKKI010000024.1:8010000-8390000 GCA_039881145.1 Druceiella hillmani
TATATATATATAAATATACATATGTACATATATTGGTCGGATGATTATTGTCCAATGTTGGAAACAGTTTCAAGTACATGACATATAAGAATGTATTATGTATACAGAGATCAATAATTGATTTCTAATAGTTATACAATTATAACTTATTATTGAATATATTAACAGTTTACTAATCAATTGTGAGGAAAATACAACACACAATCGTTACAATGTTTATGTGGAAGTAAATTAAGCATCCAATCCAGGAGGAGTGTAGCACTTAGTTCAATTGCTCGGGGGTGTTGGGAGGGTAATAACCTTCAATGTCAGGGATGTCTTCAGGTACCAAAGGTAATAAAATAGTACTGCCAATTATATTATCAATCTAACCTCGAACACTTGCTGTGATGCGGTTTTTTCAAGAAATAAATTAAATGAAAATTATGACTTTTATTTTGTTCACCACATTTTTTGCAATATACATTATATTTGTTTTATATTTCTCTACAATAGATATTATTTGTATGAAATTTAAGAAAAAATTTCAATATTCTGTAGAGTTATATCAAATTATGTAGTCTATGCTGGCAAAACTTAACTATATAACATTATTGATGGATAATCTGTATGATATGTGAAATTTTATTTATTTATAACCTGTCTGCCAATTCTTTCATGCTCACTTATATGATAGACGCTTGCAGCAGAAATGATTGAATGCTGTGTTGCTGTGTTTCAATACTAAATTTTAACTTCACTCGCACATGCTTCTACATACACAATTATCTTTTGTTATAATTTTTTGAGGCATATTCGAATCTTACTTGTTTATATTTTTACAAATATATTATTTCTCAATAGTTTCATGGTCACTGTTTGGAAATGAAACAATCAAATGAAGATCAGGTGTGAAATTTCTTCATTTAACAGCGGTAATGGCAACGTAGAATTTTTATTCCTCATCTTTGATTTATAAAGAAATGCTAAAAATCATGGTCTGGTCTGACTTTATTGCCTGCATTTCAGAAGTTCTAATAGATATATATAGAAATTCTAATAGAAATTCTAATAGGTAACTAGTATAACCCAAAATTGTGGGAAGTTTGCCCCCATCTGGTGTATAACCCCTGCCGGGAAAAACTAATTAGAGGAAACATTTATAGACTGTTGTGTAATCTGAATTAAGCTTCAGCACGCATATATTTGTTGTATATAAAGGCAGAATAGATATTAGAGTATTATAAAATGAACTTAAAAGTAATTCCTAAATGTATATAGAAAAATTATCCACTTACGTAATTCTTCATTGACTTGCATTGATGTCAGATGGGATTTTGTACTCTCTACCTGCAAGTACATCTTCTCACATACAAGACACATGGCCACCAATGACACAATGTAATGTAATAACCATAAGATGTGAACGATGGAAAGAGATACATCCAATTTCTGAAATATTGTCATTTTGAATAAATGTGTGAGAAAAAATGAAATAATGTGATTCTATGATGCAGGTTTATTTACTGGTAAAATTGAATTCATCATATTTATTTCATTAAAGTCAGAATTTATGTTGGGTCGAACATCTTTCAAGTCTATTCAGCTTATTGATACACAGGTATAAACCTCCTTTTTGATGATCGCAACATAATTTTTAATTATAAATTGCAAGCAAATTCATTTTGTAAATTAAATTCTGTTGTTTCATCACATATCCAACAAAGACAGAATTTATGTATTTGAAAGTTTTACTGATCTATTTAATAATGAGAGAATTGATGTACTTTGACTAGATTCCGTATCTAACATTCCTATGGACGGCCATAACCCACACAATTCTATAATATTGTCAATAGACATGCAGCAGTTAGTGAAAATATTGGACGAGTCACAGAAATATCACAAACTGCCTAAAGCTGGTTACTCTAATTTACCAGTTATGGAAGTATTTGAATAACAAACAAATACTGAAGTAATTTTTTTTATTAAATTTTGTTATAAGAATAGCCATAGTTACATTTAATAATAATATTAGTACACAAAACACACTTGTTGTACTAAGAACATGCAGAAAAACAATTTTAAAAATTAAATACAACAAAAATGTTTGACTGATTGAAATGCATCAAGAGACCACGATGATGTAAACTACAAAACAGGTGAAATCTATCATCAACCTACTCCCGAAGAGTAAATATAATATAATTTTGTTATGAATAACTAAAGAAAAACAACCAGAATTCAATCATTACTGGCTGTAGATCTTGTCATGATGGTGTTGTGGTTATTTATCCTGGGTTTCTTTCATTCATAAAAAAGTCGAAATAAGTTAAAGTAAATTATTATCTATTATAATTTCAAATATCTCCAAATTATTTTTAAACGCTTCATTGACCTTGCCTGAAAAATTTGCAAGTTTAGAAAAAGTTTTTAACCTTTAACCTTGTATTCTTTATGATCGTGTTATTTTTTATGTACTGTGATTGTGTTTATGTTTTTTATTTTATTGCAATTGTGTTGAAAATTAAGTTAGTTAATATATGCATCATTAAAACTTACGTTATATTTTAAATCTTCAAGAAAGCCATATGTGTTAAGTAGTATGCCAGAAAATATCAGAATGAGTGATGCGAGGAGCTGAAAAATAAAATTAAATATTATTATATTAATATTTTAAAAAATAATATTAATATTTTTAAAAGTGTTGAGTTATAGTTAGAATGTTATCATTAACTAAAATGTTCTATACAAACCTGAAATTCAAACACCTTGTTCAAATAGTGGCACAGGTCTGATAAATTAATATAGAATTTGGATAAATAATAAATTGAATTTTCGTTTAGCGGCAGTACAAATGTAAAATGATTGTTGGTATTGGGGTTGTGCTGAGCACTCCCAAATATGACATCGATGGGTGTGACCACGTTTCTTCTATTTTTAAGGTCAAAGGAAACATTCAATAGTTCCATACGTTTTGTTATGCTAATTAATATCAAACAAAACAACATTATTTCTAAATAAAAAATAATGGTAGCAATAATATCGAATACAGCAAAAATAAAAATTTGATCATGTTTTGTTCTTCCAGCCATAAAATCGAAAGCAGCATAAGTAATATGAAAGGTTATAAGAAGGCAGAGAACTAAAAAGTTACGACATTTATCGTGTCTCAAAATATTTCTTCTAAGTTCTGGTTTGATGAGATAATCTATTTCTTGAATTCTTAGAACCAATTTTTCAAATACATTTCTGTCCCATGTTATGTCAATCAGCAATGAATATAGAACATGGATTGTCTGTAGTGTCCTGAACGCTATCACTCTGTAAACATCGCTGAAGATTAAATGGCTAGAAATAACATGCGGTCCAATAAATATTCCCACTATAAACAAACTGTACCACTTTCGACGCCATAAAATAAACGTGGTAAGAACTCGGTTAGCAGTTTTTCTACAAACACCAAATATATGTTGATACACTAAAATTGGCCAAAGTGCATCTTCAATTGATTCGTTGCTCATATTAATTTTTGTGAAATGTCTGTGTTCCAGTTAGATTCCAGCACGAGTGTTTTACTGCGTAGTTGAGAAAAAAGTGAACCTTACTTTACTGATTAAATGTCTTTTCAGTAAACATTCATTAGTTTATTGCCTTCGAATCTATTGAGTTCTTACTTAACATGAGTAACAAAACGTAATATTAGTCTTTCCAATGTGGGGACTTTATTAAGTTCTGTTTATATCCTCCACATTAATATTTGTTGCTAAGTTGAAGTAAATACCATATTATCCATATCAAACATCAATAACGATATCTGGGTGTTTACCGTCACTACATATTTTGAACATCTATTTAAAGCTTTGTATATTTAACTTTGCTGTAGTACAAAGACTTTAAAATTTGTTTATTACAGATTTTTTAGCAAAGTAAAGCTTCCATTTACATGTCGTAGTAATTATGGTTTGAAAGACTAAACAAGGAAGTATTTGTTTGAAATCTTTCTAGGTAAGTAGATTGAATCGAAATTCAGTTACACTGTGTGTAAGCTCTGAAGTGGTACACTTGATTAGTTCAAGTACAGTCTCGTCTCAAGTTGTACAATTATCTTGATGATGCATCCTGAGAGATCCTAGAAACCTGCTGGGGAAAGATGGTTAAAAAAGATTAAATATAATTTCTGTTAAAATAATTTTACATATATATATATTTATATATATATATATATATATATATATATATATATATATATATGTATAAGTGTGTGTATAACGATATACATACATACATATATTAAGCCCTGACTGAGATTGGTCTCAATCTCAAATTAAAAGTCCGCTGAGATCTTGGTCTTGATCTCAACCAAAATTTGTCAAAATTCTCGGACATAACTGAGACTGTATGGAGAATGTGGGATGGCAACAGAATTAGAATTTATTGTAAAATACCTAAAACTTATTTGTCTGAGCATTCTTCGATCCAAGACAAGATCTTGGAAATCGTGGCCAATGTGGCCACTCCGGAATGGAAAGCGAATTGGTTTTTTGATCCCAGCGAATGAGATAGCTGTGCCAATAAGCACATCGCCAATACCGGCTCCACCAACTTCTCGAAGGGCAGAAGGAGAGTAGTGGATCTATAGAATTTTGAATCACTAGGCAGTTTCCCAATACTCTTCGGTATGACTTAAAGCCTCCCCACTTTTCATACCTTCGGAAAGTGGTCAGTGTAGAGGCAGCAATTAAAGACTGTAAGGATCTCATGTGCTGCGATTTTACATACTGTTTTAATTATTCTATTGTCGATTTTGTCAATGTCTGGAGCCTTCCTTCAATCAAAATTCTCAACTATTCACGGAGACTTCGTTGAAAATGGAACGCTAGTTGAGTTATTTAGAGCTTTCGCCAAATGCATCTTTGAATAAATGGAGATCCTGAATGACTCCTTGAGAAGGAACAGACAGGTGAAAGCGCTGTGATTGTAAATACGGAACACTATTAGGGGGCCTTTGAAGGTCCCCTCTTTTGTATGACAACCCGAGTGGAATGATGGGAATAAACAAGCTGTGAATTGCGATAAATTAATAAAATGGTACCTAGTGACTGGCCATTCTTTCGTGTGTTTTCTTTTTGCCAATTGTAAACAAACAACTTGCGCAGTGACTTGATGTAATTTGAATGTATTATTTGTTAGTAAAGTTTGATGAAATATAATTGAGATAATTATTGTGCTCTCAAATTATTATTACTATTTACATAATCTATTAGATTTTATAATTTTTCTGTCATTATTTCTGAGGGGTATATGGGGTTTGTTTTCATCTTATTTTACAACCTTAATTTAAATGTCTTTTCCACTATATATATTAATATTTTTATATATTTATATTTTAAAGCTAAATGTTTACTTGGAGTTGGTACCTATATATTTTATTAACAATATTAAATATGTGTGATGATATGAACAAACTTGAATTTCTTAATTAGGACTATTGTTTAGTTTTAGTAAATAGGTTCACCTTCATATTAATAGTAAATTTAAAGATAAACGGAAAATATATACAAGAGTACCTAGTAACTACCTACAGAAATAGTTTGGTTACTCTCATACTTTCCATACAATACAACATTTTCTTTCTATCTAACAGCTTATTGAATTTCTATTGCCACAATTTTTTTTTCACATAATCAAAAAGATAGATAGAAATAACAAAACAGAGTAGATGAGACAAAGAGGTGTACCTACCTAATCAAAAATTATATTTAATTAATTTAATTTAATGTCATATTATTATCATTTCAGCCAATTCGCATACACTATTGAACAAAAACCTGCCTTAAAAGGGAAAAATTTTAATAACATTTGGCAAGCATGTTGGCAACCGCAGTACCAAGCTGTTGATGGTATACTTCAAAAAGACACTACTATTCATTTTTCGTTATATTTATTAGTTTCTATTACAACATCCTCAGGAAGAGACAGAGCGGTGCTACTCTATGTTGGCACATACTTTATTATATCTTGTAAATAGTTCTAACTTTCTATTAAAAAAAATTAATTTGCTGGAACATACTATCTTACAAGGTATTGGAATGGAATAGTACATACTTAATGGAGGAATGTTAGATTCAGCAGAAAAATACCATTAATCTTTATCGAAACAGGGACTACAAAAGAAATCAACAGATGGAAAATATTGCAAATGTTCTACAATGCTTTTACCAAGCCACTTTAGATATATCTACAGACTCATTTTGTGTTTCAATGATAATTCCATTAGTGATGGTATTAAATGCTAAATTGATGCCAACACGACACCCTCGTCATAATGACTGTGAAAATGTTAGTTGCACTCAATCAGTATTTTTCATTAATTAAAATGGATTTTGCTTTTGATAACTGCTACACTCACTGACCTTCTATTTATGACCAAACATCTAGCTGAAAGTCAAATTAATTCAACCAAGCTTAATATTGCTAAAACTCTAAATGGAAGCTTGCAATCAAATTCTTGTTGCACGGCAACGACATTGGTGTGTGCTTCCACATCACCGGCTTCCTCTTACAACACGGTCACAAATAATGAATTCGAATCCTTATGGGCAGCTTATGATTGAATCGTACTGGACGATGAATTAATGACTATTAACGAAAAAAAAGCAAACACTGCTAAAAATAGCGCTCCATAACTCCCTTAGAGTACCAAAACTGCAAAGAAAAGCCAATATTTTTGAGTATTGGCAATCATCAACGTATAAAGTTTTGAGAAATGTTTGTCTCTTTTAGCGAAATCAGTGCCCGATGATACCATTGCAGTGATGCATGCACCAACCAAGTCAGAGCAATGTTTTTAGAGATTATGTAAGTGCAGCGCATGATTTCATCTGACTGTGGGCTGTAATGAGAGCTTTTCCCTTGAGTGTATGCATATATTTGTTTTTGCAATAAATTGTATTAGTTTATAGGTGTTGACCATGCCTTGATCAAGAAGAATGTTAACTGAATACATCAAGAACTCAATACTGGACTCCTGGAGGATGAATCAAGTTGTAATACTAAGAGCTTTGTAGAGGAGGAAAATGTCGAAAACGATAAAAAATATGCATCATCCAATACTGAAGAACATTGAAAAAATTTCTCTTTCTATTCTTCACATGAAAAGTTAGAAGTTTTGTTGATTATTAAGTTGCCACAAGCCAACACCCAAGTTAAAAACAGATATTTGTGAGTTATCATTAAGGGACAAATGTTTTACTGTTAAAAACTGTAGGGGGGGGTGATTTCACTTAGGACAAAACATTCAAATCAAATTTTTGTACAAATATTTAAGCCGCTGCCATGAGTCTCAAAAGATTTTTATGGTAAATGTTTGTGGTTTGACGTCAAAAATCTGTAGCTAAAACACATACAGAATGATATTTACACACAAGTCAAAAGATTCTGGGTTCTGTTGATAATTCAATGCCGTAATAACTACTCTGCAATAAATATTAATGTAGACAAGAAAGATTACACAGACTTACAATAGACAAATATTACTATAGATGCAAAAATGTTCAATAAACAAATGTTACAATAGACTCTTTCAAGGCATATAAAAATCTAATACGTACATTGCAGTAAGCCTGCAAAGTGTGGGATTTAATTTGAATTTTATGTGTGATATTTGATAGAAGCCAAACCTTACCTTGAAGGATGGATGGGTACTGGAGAATTACTTGCAGGCAAGTATTCTGTGGTAGAATGGAAGTGTTGTATACGTGGCACACACAGGAATTTTACACTGAATAAAATTTGTTTATATATGGCTATTGATTATTAGTAAATAAAATTCGGAGGAAATATGTTATATGGACGGGTGCTGGAGAATTACTGACTTAGACATGTCAGTTTGTGAAAGAGTTTTAAACAGGTTTAAAACACCTAACTTAATGTAAAATCAATATATTCTTACACAAAAAATATAATTGCCCGTAACTAAGCAATTGTGTAATGTATTTGAAGCAATCAATCAATCGCTAATATCCCCCCCAATTACATATTTTGTTTAAATTACTTACACACTATTAAATAGCCTTGGCACCTAATGGATATTAACACCTACTAACAGACTTGTAGATGTAGATATGAATTGACTACTATTGCAAAGTGGATGCGGTAAATAAAGCTCCTTGGCTATTTTGTGTTTGAAAGCACAATGATTCGTTTTCCACAGATGTTAAGGAAATTGATAAATTATCCTTATGACATATACTTTACATGACTATGAAAATGAGATTTGCATGTAACAAATTGAAATATTGATTTTTTCTCTAATATGTATGCTATGACCTCAACAAATATTTTTATCATGGCAACCAACATAATTATAACAAAACGCGTGAAAATTTATTGATAATCCATATTACTGAACACTCTTTTTAAATAAGGACACTTTTGCGACTTTATGTTTTATTATCTGCTATTTTGACACAAATTACAAGTTCTAGCTTGAAGGCAAACTGCACTGCATGTGTCGAATAATAATCTGTATAATTACACTAAAATATATTTATTCATGAAACACTCAAGGCAAACTTATTATTACTAAAGTAAACATCCAAAAAGAGCTTAAAATATATGAAATATATGAAGCTATAAAGGGAGCACTTTGTACTTCAAAGCAGACAGAAATTATTCCATAACTTAACAAAGTGATATTACAATAATTTTGTTACAAAAAATTGTAAAGTGCAATAAAAATTAATTTTACAGTAATATTCAGTAATGTTTGTTATTTATAATACTAAGTAATACTTACAACAACTAGGTAATGTCTGTTATTTACATTAGCCACTGATGTAAATTTGCTGTCACCTGTATTAAACATTATAATCGTGATGCCATTATTAACTATGAACTATTATGAACTATTACTTTTGGTATACTTAATATTTCTTCATTGGAATTACTTTGTACATCATATCAAATACCTCACAACGCACAACATCAAATTTTTTGATAGTTTTAATATATTTGTATTATAATGTATATGTTTAGGTGCTGTTGCTTATAAAAAATATTTTTACATCGATTTATTTTACGATATATGTGTTATTGATCTTAAAAGTACCATACAGAAAAAGTGATTTGTTTTTAGGGATTTTATTTAAATTATCAACTCAATACAATATTTTCAGCTTTTTTATTAACTAGCAAATATTAACTAGTTACAAAATATTATTTGTGCAACAGATTTTCATAGAAGTGATGTGTGTCATCTGACAATTAAGCTCTTGCAAATGTTCCCATTAGCTAGCAGTTATCTTTAATTTGAAAATAATCTGGTCGTAAAGCTTTTTAATATCAGATATGTTTTTTCTCATAATAACTAAAAATAATGTGTAATCTATGAGCCAATACAAAATACTTAAAATTATTTTCCCTTCATAATTCGGCAATAATGTAAAAGATATCATTTCTCATAACTCATCCAAAACAAAAGATTATATTTTTATACTTCATAAACTGAAAAATTTTAGATGGACAGTTGCATTAATGACAGACTCTTTTGCCACAACAAACAAGGTCCTATAATAATTGGAGAAACACTAAAAAATATTGATAAAGGAACCAGATTATAATTTTTAAGTTAAAACAGTTTGTCGACATTAAGAAATTGAATTAAAACAACAGAGTAACTCGTGAGCAGCTCTAGAAAGTGGAGCAGCAGTGAAGCTCGCAAGTTGAACAATTTGAAAATAGTGAACTGGCCCAGTTCACCTGCTTCTATCATATTTTTAATGAGCTGCATATGATGTCGGACTTTAGGCGCTGAAAGTAGAAAATAAGCTAAGGTTATAATAAGGTATTATTAAAAAATAAGCAATATTTACAACCCTGTAATGGTAATACATCTTTTCCCGGAATCAATAAAAGTAGTAGTGACAATAACAAGCTTAGGGTTTTTACGAAATTACACAAAAGTTTCCAAATTGTTTCAATAACATTTGTCACGTAATTTATTATATTACACCATATTTACAAAAAAATATAGCAATTTATATTACATGCAGATAAATGGATCTTAATATAACAACAAAATATAGGCTTATACACTAGTGTTATATTTGCAATTATATACTGTCTGTTTCCTAATCTCGAGTGATAGATAATTGTTGTGAGGGACCAACTGCAATTGATAATTATATAGTACTTTTTTATAATATATTTAGGCTCACATATAATAGCTATAAAACCTACAGAATATAATTAATACAAAAAATTTAGCACAATAGATGGGTTTTATTAACAGATTTGATTCAGCCTTTTAAAATTTATAAAGAGTATCTGTTCTTCATCGTTTGAGCTCTGTAGGGTGTTTAATGTTCCTTATTTTTACAAAAAATAGGTAAATAGTTTAGAGAGTTTGAATAGATTAGTTACACAAACACAGATACAGCGAAAGATTAAGATAGAGGGAGCAATGAGGATGGTCTACCCTGAGCCGCTTCGCCAATGAGGTCTTCGTTCAGATCAACAAAGGTTCATTTGATTGAATTTGATTTAAACTTTTTTTGAAATAAAAATCTGAAAAATATGTACTCAAATGGTGGATGGCCTGAGAGCCTGATTTCAGGCCAGAGTACAAGTTTACAAAGAACCCCTTAATACTAAAAGCATTTTTTAAAATAAAAACTATGTACTTTATAAAAGATTATATTTTCTTAAGGAAAGAAATCAGTCCAATTTTTATAAAAAAGGGAAGTTATGGCCGGCGAGTCTGAATTTCTATCTGGATTTTGTAAAGATACCTAGCTGAAGGAGAAAAAATCTAGACAAAACCGAGAAAAGAACAGAACCAAATGAAAGCAATAAGATATATAATATCAAAACACCTGTGTAAAAATGGACTAAGGGAATAATCACTAAGAGAGATACTGCCATAAATGTGGCAATAAAGAGTAACGAATAGATTGTATATTATGTTTTGAAGAGCTTAGGGCTACAATAATGCCGCATCAAGACTTAAACAGAAAATTTGCGAGATCAATCCTAAAGTTTTATTTCTCCGCATTTAAATTGAAACTATCTAAATTTACTTTGGAAAAAATTAAAATGGAAAGGATTCCCTTATATGGAAAAGATATAACATAATTTATATGACTTTCTGTCCCCGTCTATAATTTCTGAAAGTTTACATTCAGAGATATAGGAGCTAGGGATCAGTGGTAGCAATCTTTGAAAAAGTGCTTCTGTTTTTAAATATACTTGTAATTTTTTTTCATTTCAATTGAATTCTTTTTTTGCATAACTATTTATTTGTTATATGTAAAATATTATACAATTAAAATTTAAATGATTTTAGCACAAAATACATTTTTTCAAAGCTTACTATTTTTTTCATATAATGGGAGCAATTTATAGAAGGTGAAGCAAAATAAAAAAAGGATTATCCAAAAAAAAAGGATTATCCTTTTTCATTTCAATTCTTTTGTTAATTAAAAGCAACATAATATATTTATTCTGTTTTACTAATGCAGCAATAGTTCGGTATGTCTTTAAATAACCGACATTTAAGGTGCATATAATGACAATAAACATTGAGGTTAGATCCAATATAATAACTTTAAGATTTTTAAGTTTAAAATAAAAATTTCAGTACAGGTTTTAGCAAACTGAAGTTTCTCAAGAACTTAACTCTTTCTGGCCTTGCTCTATGACAATTGATAATTTGTTTTTAGTGTTTTAAAGTTTATATCTTTATAGCAAATTTCTGGTTCAGTTTATATAAATTTTTCAGGGTTAGGATGATGGGTGACATAGGATGAAATCCTGAATAAAGTCAAGTTGAAAGTTACATATGCTTGCTTTGAATTCACTCAGGATATTGACAAGTTTCTTGGCAAAAGTCAATCATTTCCATTATCAATGTAATACAAAAAATTGTATTTTTTAGAAACCCTCAATGTTTTTTAAGGAAACTTTTCACGTTTATCTTGTTGAACATCTCATTGAACATAAAGATATTACTTCAGGTTCTATTAGAGGTAGTATTGAATTTGTTTCGCCATACTCAAAAATATCTATAAATGTTAAAAATTACAATAGAAATGTATTTAACTAAATTAAAATTTCTACTATGGTTTTAATGGAAGAAAGAACTATCGTTGTCAATAAGGCTGCATATAGTGATACAAACAGTGGACATGATATTGAGTGATGTGATACACTACCAGGTAACTATATGATGTGACATGAGTTTTTTTTACCATTAAAAGTTTTAATATGTAACCCAATTTATCCAAGTTGTCCCAAATTGTAAACATGTTAAGATTATTCAAATTTATAATAGAAGCACCAGTTAATGATTTAGATCAGCTGTGGGAAAATCGGACAAGTTTCATGATAAAATGATAGGTAGATATACATGTGGCATTAAAAAATGTGGCAATAATTAAGGACATTTATATGAATGTACGCACCATAAATATAAGTGCAGAAACAGCCGCCACGGATAGATTTGGAGCATTTTTTCAATTTATTATCAAGTTGCACTCTAGAAAATCTCTTTAGAACATATCCCTTGGCGTGTAGTGCTATATGATTTTGTCTTTTTTTGACTTCATGTGAAAGAAGCTATTTGACATATAAATAAACTAATATTATGTAACTTAAATGATGGTTGAAGACATCTAATAAAATTAAGAAACTTGATCGATATGAAGAAAATTAGAGAAATAATATTTTTATGAAATTATAGATAAGTTCAAAAAACAAGGATTCAAATAAGACAGAGAATGCTGTGTCATCTACACGGTAGCAAACAAATCTGCCGTTGATGCATAAAACAAAACTTTATTTATAATGCAATGTGCCTTATTTTGAAACTTACAATGCACTACACTGCAGAAATGAGAATCAAATGCAACAACAATGTGATTGGTTGTATTTTTAGCAACAATTACTGTTTGAGTATAAAAATACACAACTGTGGAGTTTATCTGAGACACTGAGTAAGTTAATGACACCAGAAACCAATAACCACCAGAAAAAAGTAAGATTGTATTTTTATAACATATTAATGTTTGTTGTTCTTGGCTACACCAACTTAATTTTACTTTGATATATTAGTACATGCTAAAATATAATATTAATTCAAAGAATAGGTCCAGTATAAGAGATCGTTCCGAGCTTTAGAAGTTGGTCCATCATTAAATAAATTCAAAAAATATTTTTTCTTGAAAACAAATCACATGGGTGCACACACCGCACAGTGATTGCTTAGATGATCTGTCAGCAATCTTTGTCTTCAATACAAGCTGAAGCTGCTAACTCAAGCCACGTACAGTGCCTCGTATCTCATTTATATTTTCTTTTCATATGTAAAATTTTCAAATACTCTTACAACTAAATTAATGTATTACGTGTGGCTTTGTCTTCAATAGAAAAAGCT
This sequence comes from Druceiella hillmani, assembly GCA_039881145.1. NCBI lineage: Eukaryota > Metazoa > Arthropoda > Insecta > Lepidoptera > Hepialidae > Druceiella > Druceiella hillmani. The sequence continues at coordinate 8,023,415 of JAYKKI010000024.1, forward strand.
TGTTAGTAGAAGGAAAATAATAAAATATCTAAGTAAGTTGCTGGGGAGGCAGATAGATGGTTTTGGGTGACATTATAAGGTGTGGAGTTACTCATTAATTACTTGAAAAGATTGTGACGTTTATTACTGCTTGTCTAGAATTGATTTTTATATATTTACAAAACAAACTTTCAAAAAGTCAAATGAATTTAAACATTAGTCTCTGGAATGTTTGGATATTTCGTAGTAATAATTAATGCTTTAAATATTCTACTGTTGCATCACTGCTGTTGATAATGATAGGTTTCTGAAAATATGTAGCATATGTAGCAAGTAAGATTTTGTATATATATATTATATATATATATATATGTATATATATATATATATATATATATATATATATTTATCGTTTGGGAAATTTCTAAATACTGTTAGTATTTAAATCCTTGACGTATATCTGGAGATACAATAAAATGACAGTCAGAAGATAGTTTTTTCAAATGATTGAAACAGGTTTGTCATATACATAACATTTGATGACTCATAATGAGCCATTATAAAAGATCAATAAATGTTAAAAGTTATAAAATTTTGATTGTGGTACTTAGTGTACTAGTCTTTAAACAACAAAAAGGATTAATACAATATACATTCAATATAAAGTCGAATACGGAATGAACTTAGTATCAACCCAGGAGAGATTGAGTACTTAGTTCGATTGATGAGGGTGTTGGGAGGTTGAAACCCTTCAATGTCACAGGCTCCTGTCAGGTGCTAAAGCAAATAAAATATGAATGCCAACTATTAATCTAACCTCACACATTTCTACAATTGAATTTATTATAAGAGTGTGGCAGTTTTTATAAACAACAAAGTTAAATTAACTGTAATAATTTTTATATTACGAAACACTTTTCTTACAATAAACATTATCTCGTTTTGTTCTTTTCTACAGAAGAAAATAATTTCATGAAAATTCAAGAAAATGATTTTAAATATTTTTCTGTAACTTTGGCCCCAAAACATAATCATTCTGTAATTATATCAAATTATATAGTCTATGCCAGCTACATAGTTGTGATCAAAAGTTAACAGTGTAACATGGCTGTTGATAATCTATCTGTTCAAATGTAATGTATTTATAGAATCTACAGCAATATGAATGTACAGAAAATATCTGTCTGTCCATTCATATTGCCTTGTAAAAAATTATGGAATGCTGCGTTGCTCTATTTCGACATGAGACTAGCTACTCTCTACGTGCTTCTTCCTACACGACCCTATTCATTGTCATTTCTAGGGCATTGTTTGATCTTACATCTTTATGTATCAGTAGAAATGCAGATTAAGTGAGCATTACATAGAATATATAAAATATTTGTTTCCTCAATAATTTCACAGCAATTGTCTTAAAATGAAATCATTACACGAAGGTCATATGTGAAAATTTTTTACTGGCGTAAGATTACATTTTTCATTTTTGACATATATAAATTCTGATTTCTGATCTGATTTGATTGCATATGTTTTAGAAATTGTAAAAGTCAAATGTTCTATAATTAGCTTAACGTTTAAACGTTTAAAAACTGAGGCGTAATTGAAGACATAATACAGTCTGTATATATTGCATATAAATATAACATGGACATTAAAGAAAGTAATTTATAATATGTAAAGAAAATTTGTTCACTTACGTAATCCTTCATTGACTTGCAGTGATGTCAAATGAGATTTTGTAGTTTCTATCTGCAAGCACATCTTCTCACATAGAAGACACACGACCACCAATGACACAATATGATGTAATGGCCATACTATGAGACCAATAGAAAGTGGTGTCTCTAATCTCTGAAATTATCTTTATTAATGAATATGTGACAAAGACAATAGGGATTCTTTAAGAGAAAGACTATTTTTAGATATAGATAAATGATTTCATTACTTTTATTTACGTTTATGCTTGGGCGGACATCTTTTAAGTCTAGTGCAGGTTACTGAAAACATTCTGTCAAATTTCTATACCGACCTAACTATTTTTGCAAGGCAATTTTTTAAATACAAAATTCCTAGCAAATACGTTACATAAATTAAATGCTGTCCAACGTTCCTGAATGACCTGTTTATATATAATTATTACTGATGGGATCTAATATTTCTAGGGATGGTTACGGGCTACATAACTCCATAATGTTATCAACTGGGATCCAACAGTCAAAATTTATTTAAATGAATTACTACATACCATAATTGAGAAAATATAATAAATAATATTTGAATGTTTTATTGACTGTGTCATAGAGTTTACTCCGTAGGTATTGTTCTTTATTGTGTGAAGAGTTTAATAGTTTACAAAACAAGACTTTAACACTTAATCCTGTATTCCATAAAATTGTATTATAGTTTCCTGTTTGCGCCTTTGTGGTTTATTATACATGTGGTTATAATTACATTAGTTAATATACAAGTTAATAACACTTACCTCATATTTTAAATATTCAAGGAAAGTATATGTGTTAAGGAGTATACCAGAAAATATAAGAGTGAATGATGTGAATAGCTGAAAAATAAAGTTATAGGTTAATTCATAAGAATAGTATAGTTTTGAAAGAGTTTATTAAGAGTTAAAATGTTATTACAAAACTTGAGTTAAAATATTCTGTACAAACCTGAAATTCAAACACCTTGTTTAAATGACGGCACAGATCTAATAAACAAATATAGAACTGAGATAAATGATAAATAGAATTTTTCCTCAGAGGCAATGTAAATGGAAAATGATTACTGGAATTTGGATTAGGTTGACGACTCCCAAATATATCTTCAACACATGCGACCGAGTTTCTTCTATTGTCAGATTCAAAGAAAACATTCAATATTTGCACACGTTTTGTTATACTAAATAAAATCAAACAGAACAATATTAGTTCTAAATCAAACATAATGGAAGCAATGATATTGAATGTAGCAACAATATATACATGGAATCCAAGTACTATTCTTCCAGCTATAAAATCAAACGCAGCATAAAGAATATGATAGGGTATAAGAAGGCCAACAACTGCAAGGGTTCGAAATTTATCATATCGCAACAAATTGTTTCTATGCTCCGATTTGAAAAGATAATTTATTTCTTCAATTTTAAGAATCAATTCTTCGAATACGTTTCTGACACAAGTTAAATCAATCACCAATAAATAAAGAGCATGTATTATCTGAAGTGTTCTAAACACTGTCCTCTTGTGGTCATCGCTTAAGGTCAAAATGATTGAAGCGATATATAGCACAATCAGTGTCCCCATCATTAACAAACTGTATAACCTTTGGCCCCATAATGTACACCTGTTGGGAACTCGGTTGGCAGTTTTTTTGCAAATGCCAAATACACGCTGATACATTAAAATTGACCAAAGTGTGTTTTTAATTGATTCGTTGGCCATATTCAGTCACGTAAAATGTCTGTTGTCTAATTGAATTCTTGTACAACTGTCTTCTTAGGTGTTCAGGAAATGAGTAAAACTAATTTTACTATTTAAATTTCTTAATTTATCACTGTGGGATACCAACTGAATACTAAAATAAGTGTCACAATATAATATTGATTTTGTTTACATGGGTACTTTATTAACCCTACGATGAATGGTATTTTATAATATATCACAAATGTATTTGTAATTTCTTCAAGTAAATTTGTGAATTCTACTTTCCCAAATATTTCAAAATCGGACATAAACACTCGATCATTGCAAAGTATATAAAACTTGTAGCGTAGAATGTTTAAAAAGCCTCATTGGCTCACATTTGTTCATCAATCAATAAGTATGCCTTTATGTATATCTATTTTTTAAGGTGAGTGTGTCCTTGTATTCTTCAGAGCCAAACTGTTATCAATATCTCACTCTTGCGAGCTTACAGCGTGACCTGAAATTAAGTTAGATATTAATGCATGCAATGACACATCTAGATCAATCAAAGAAAGTGTCTTCTTTTACCTAAACACAAAAACAAATATAAAACACACTTGCTGCATGTTAGTATACATGTTCTAATATAAAGTAAATTATACATATTGCACTGGGATGAGAACAATTTAGACAAGTATGTCACACCGCTTTTCTTTTGTATCAATACATTGACCTGTGAGTTTCACTTTCTCTTATGATTAAAGCTATACAAATCTGCCTGTGTGCATTTTAGCATGGCAGGCTATATTACAGACTATATTATGATACACATCACACTGAATGCAGTGTAAGGTTATATTCTGTACACACCTTGACCTTAAAATACTTACTAAGGTATGGTGTACTCTGTACTACGTCGAGAGCTTTGTGCATAGCATTGGCGCTCATTTCGTCAGATTTTTTCACTAAATGTGTTCAAATGGAGGTGAAAGTCTGTATGTGGATTCGGAATTAATTAAGTAAAAATTTGTATTCGGACTCTTAGGTGGAATTAAAAAAACACTTCAGTATTTTTGGATAATCCCATAATGTTAATAATTATTGCATAAAAAAATCAATAAAACATAGTGTAATATGCTCTTATTCTGTACAATTAAAGCTGGATATAGCTATATATATATATATATATATATATATATATATATATATATATATATATATATATATATATATATATGTATATATATATATATATATATATATATATATATATATGTACATGTATATATATATATATATATATATATAAATATATGTATGGTACATCCAATATGATTTATTGCAGGATGCTTTATAATTGGAATTAATTGGAATGCATGGTATAATAGTTTTTGTTTTGTTGAGAAATAGACAGATATAGTACTTACTTTGTGGACAGAAGTTGTGCTATACGTGCAGTGTATGAAGGGTATATGTTGGTAGCTATCTTCAAAGAATGTGTACAATGTATGAATTCTTAAAATTATATGACTGTCAGTCTAGACAGATATGTGTAAATTTAATTTTTAAATAACTATTTTTTAAAACGATTGTGTTTTCACGTAATGAATAAAAAATATTTTTAAGGTACATCAAAAAGAAAAAGAGAATCCTTATAAGATCACTCTCACATCTGTCTGTCTTCTATCACAGTTGTTTTCCTTAAAAACTCTTTGATATGGAAACTTCTAATTTGGCATGTATCTTAACAATTAACACTGAAAAATTTATATGGAAATTTTAAAGTGGAACAATAAATTTTTGAAATGGTTTTTCCACTTTTTGTATCGCATAGAATACTAATTGATAGAATAATCTATGGGGATTATATTAGCATTTTCCAAAATTATCTATTTTAGAATTTCATTTAATGCATATATGGTTCTAGTGACATGGCTAAAAATGTACATAAAAATTTAAAATACAATTTCACACACAAACATGAAATTCAGTGCTAATGCATATTGATAAAGCATATTAATTCACATATATGTCAACACTTAACACTCAAAAACATTCATATGGAAATTTTTTGCGCGATCAGTAGTTAAGAAAGGATTTTTTTTCAGACCACCATTGAATGTATGAAACGACAACACTTATTATCTGAGGACTTATTCCACAGGTGGTTTATATTACCATCACATACTTTAATTGATTCGTTGGCCATATTCAGTCACGTAAAATGTCTGTTGTCTAATTGAATTCTTGTACAACTGTCTTCTTAGGTTAAAGGTGAAATTTTAATTTCAACTGACCTGAAATCATACTTGCTTCAGGTATATACTGATATTAAGAACCAGATGTTCAATGAGTACAGAATCAAGAAAGTTGGCAATAATAGGTCATCAAACAAAATGGAAAATATATAATTGATAATACCTCATTCATTCCATAAAATAATTAATTGCATTATCTGTATTTGTATCTGCAATAAGCTGATTTTGAACTTTGTGTGTCACCTGTAAAGAAGTCTATTGTTCTAAACACATGTGACATGAATTCGGTAATATAATATTTGGAAATGAAAATAAATTTTGAAGAAAATATTATTATTTTTTAAATAGTTCACAGACACACAGAAATACGAGTGAAATATGGGAATGTGTTTTGGTATCGGTAGGAATTCGGGAAAAAACAAAGCCATGGAATGCCAAAATCTTATTTTGCCTATTTTTATTTTATCAAATGCCTTATTCATTTGAAATGATAAAATGGATCTTTTACGTAACCAGTTGACACTTTTTTGCAATAAGTTTGTAACACGGTATTGCATCTTGGATAAAAACAGAAATATTCTGAGAGCTAATTCAATAATTGAAAACCTAATGTTTTAAGAGTGACTCTTAAAAAATCACTACTTCTGCAATATTTTGAATGATATTATTGGTTTAGAGTAGAGTGATACAAGAAATGTGAGAACTTCTATTAATAGTTATGTCTCACAGACGTCATTATGTCAATGTCCACATGTTTGGAAGCAACGATTTTGAACTTGGCGTTACAGTAATGGCTAGGAAGGTCAAGTTTATATGCATACGACTCAAGAATATATATTGTTTTAATGTATGCGTTTATGTCAAGCAGACATACGTCAGCAGTCAAGGGTTAAAGCTTTATGAAGTTTGCAAATTCCACATTTTTAACTAATCCTGATGACAATTTATTAAGTATTCTAATTTCTAAACGTGGCAAGTAGTTTCACTACGTAATTCCAGAGCAATTTTTGTGAACAATTTTTACTATGTATTCCTAAGAAATTGGTAATCATTAAGGAAAACTGCAATCAATAATGTGAGCTCTATTTATGACTTGTGACCAATGGTAGAACCGGTGTGAATGCCAAAAAGTCAGGCTTGCCTACTATTTGGCATTCACTGGTTCGACCATTAAGCCATAACAAATTTATAACGGTATCCAAAGGGTAAAAAATCATCAGTGCCAATTTTACACAAACAAAATGTATGAATCTATATTAATATTGTTATTACACATAACGAACAAGTATAAATTCACTGGGTTTCTCTCTTTTCTCTCTTTCACAATTTATCATGAAAGAACATTACCACAATATTTTAAGAGCATGTTTCTTATCTCAACTAGCTTAACTTTAAATCTGGCTATTTCTTTTGCGCTTATGCTCATGGTCCTAAAATGTAGATGTATGGCGATGTAGATGTACAAATATACCCAGAATATTCATAAAACACAGAGAAATTTAGATGCCAGACTCCTAGGTGAGACTGACTAGGAGACCATGAAGTTTGTAAGCATCTAAATTATAATTTTAACGCTTACAAATTTCACTTATGTTCATGTGTGTCAATATAATTTTTGCATTGTTAATTTTTATTGACAAAAATGAGTGGATTCAAAAAATTAAGGGTTTATTTAGTAATGTTATCCTTAATATTTATTGTATGATTATAATACAAATATATTATTAATTAATTCAATTTATATGAATACAAAAATATTTATACTCTTCACGTACATGTCACATATATTTTGTTTTTAACTGATGGTACGGTTTTGTAAAGTAACTGGATAAACTCTCCTCATGTGCCTATGTTCCAAGAATTGTTTAATTTTATGATGTAAGTCAATTGGTGAAATGAGACATTGGTTTTATAGAATATGGAGTTTCTATATTAGATTAAACTTTAATAAAAAAATTTTAAAAATTTACTCATAAATAATAGTTGATAGGAACTTTTTGTTTAATATGTGGTTATAAATGGCAAGGAAAAATATTATTATTTATATAGAATATAAGTGAAATTAAAAAGAATATTTATATAACACAGCACAAAATATTGCTGTAATAATGAGTTCCTTTCCTTATAAGTAAGATCTATTTCAAATACCTTTGGCATAAATCATAATTTGGCAGAATGCTATTAATTTAAAGTTATTTCCAATTCTTAATATCGTATTAATATGAAGGTGTATTACTTTTCATTCCAAACTAATATTTCACCTGTCAATATTCTTAGTGGCGGATAGAAATGAAAATTTTCTGCTTCAATTTATTTGTGCAGACGATCAACACATGGTGTAGTGAGAAATAAATCACTGCAGAAAACCATCAATGTAATCAATCATATTCAAATCATCCAGATTATTATAAATATTCCCTAACATCACATTGATGATTATATATGATAAGCCGAAAATTTTCTGAAATTGCTTTGATTTAATGGATTTGTTTCACCAAATAAATGAATGTGAAATTAATTTGCTTTAATAATACAAAGATTTGCCATATCATAAATATTATTTGTAGCGGATCATCCTAAATTTAAAACATTTACATTGAAAACACAAAACTTTTAGTAATGCTACCATTTCTGTTTGTTAATTTTTTTTAATTCTGTTAATTGAGCAGATTTTTCAAAGCAATGAATATGCATCGCATTACAAAAAAATTTAGAAAATGCATATTTTTATTAAATATGGTAATACACTAATTAACATGTTCAAAAAATTTTATAGTTTAATATTATAATCATTTGGATGGAGTGTCCTTGGTAAAGCCTTATTAATAACTTACTTTTGGCCATCCAACTAAGGTTATACCATACCATAATTTTTGCCACTTGAATTATCGCTTATTTTTTGTTTTAATTCCATATTATTTTTTAATTTATTTATCACGGCAAATCGTAAAACTAAATCAACTACTTACTTCATTCAAATATTTGTTCTTTTGTGCACAATATTCTTGTGCGTACAATATTAACCCTGAGAGTAAACATTAATAAGGGTGTCAGATATTCACTTCATTCCAATGATTCTAGTTTTTAATTTTCACACAATACAAATTCAGGATCGTAATTTGAATGATGTTCATTTCCAATATAAAAGTCAGCCGTCTACCTTATTATTACTGGGAATTATTGATTTACTCAGTTATGCTTAGGTTGATTTCCTTCAATCACATATTAATGTACCCAGCTTTTATGTGTATAAGTTATTAAGGCTCAAATGCTATTAAGCAGAAATGTCATTTATCATTAAGTTGCCTCATTTTAAGATACATTTACTGATAACAAACCATAAATTTAAACACATAGACATTTGTGTGCTAATGTGTTTGAAAAGCGACTTAACATTATTTAAACATGACCATTTAAGAAGAAAATTACAGGAAATGGTGAGAAAAACCAGAATTGTAAGTAATTATATCTATCATTGTGTAAATTTACAGTAATAATTATAAGGTTGAAAACTTTTAAATCGTCTCATGAGACTTAAGCCCATGACCTGATTATAGCGATTCGTTCGTGTTCATACTACTTGGCTGTTTGTGGGGGATGTAAAGAAACAGTAAATAAAGCGCAGTGTTGCGTGTGTATATGGTATTACGGGTTTACGAAGTTACATTATTTAATTCCTCTAAGGATCAATACTTACATTTGTGATCATTGTTCGTCAGACTAGTCCAATCGGTAACATTTAGTTGAAAAAAAAAGAGAGTAACAATATTAAGCAACAATTATTATTAAAATGCTTGTATCTGCAGTTAATTTAAAGTAGTTTTTATAAAATAGAAGACTTCAATCACTTGCTGTTGATAATCAAATTTCAAAATAAAAGTTATCAACCTTTGTGTTTTCACGCAAAATGCATCACTGCTATTTGACTTTTTGAATGTTTCTAGCAAACTTTAATAGTTGGGTGTCAATTTTATATCCTTAACGCTAATATTTAAATTAAATAGGAAAAGTTGCCTAAATTAAATGATTGTAAATAAAAAAAATCAATGAATTTATATTTATTATTGTTAGTAAAAATATGATTAATATAACTTGTCTATTACCACTAAAGATAAAAGTATTACAAATATCTGTTACAAGTATTTTTATATGTCCTTTAGATGCTAATTACTAGCCATTGAAATATTCATATTTCTACCGTAATTAATTAGTGTATTATGTACTCAAGAAGAAAAAAGAAAAAAGACGGCATCCTTTTCTTTATCTTAAATCTTTAAAGTCATTGCGCTGATATGTAATGAAATTATATTGAAATTTGTAAAAATGATCTTTCTTTGGGAAAGACCATTATTGCAAAAGACTGGAATTATGGGAAAGGCCATTAAACGAAGCCAACATTAAAAATAGGATACAGTAACATTCTCATATTTGCATCCACAAGAGATATTGCAATGTTATCATTACTAAATCATAAATGTGACGTAACAAATTCTGTGACATAATAAAGGTGATCTCCTCAATCAGGTTTAGTGATTTCATTTCTTTACCTATTTATGAGCATATTAATGACCATAACAAATGGTTATTATGTTTCTCCATAGCTGATGAAATGAAAACATAGCATTGAATAATAAAAGTCACATCAGCGACAACCCAGTATATAATCTTTATAATTATCATTAAATTATAACTCCAGTACAACAAATAAAAGAAAAAAAATTTTAAAAATAGTAAGTTGTAATAAGATAAAAACTATTATAATTATATAGAAATGCTATCAGTTTAGCCCACCAACATGCTTTTTATATATTATTTTACAAAATAATTGAATAAGACCCGAGCACTTAAATCTGATTGTGTCAGGACAAAAAACAAACTGACCTTAATTGAAATTAGGGAAAAAGTCTCAAAATATATTTATATTTATGGAATGACTGGGAATCGCTCAAGTAAGTTAACACTACAAATAATATCCCTAGTTACCACAAACAATTTAGATCTCAGTGAGCTTTAATTTTGAGCTTTTTCATCTATTTTGGAAAAAATGTATTTCGGCAGATAAACTAAAAAAATTTTTAACAATTCTTTTGAATAGAGAATTTCTATGTGTTTTGGATAAAAACTATTATCTTTAACCAGTATCTGTTATGCAGAATGTCAGGATGTTTACTGCAAAGTTCCTCATATTCATTTTCGGTGATACCTTATATTTTTTTTGTTTTCTTAAAAATTGCAGATTCATTTTTTTTGCTTTGACATCTTAAGAACTAGATTTTTTTCTTGCCATAATTTCAGCAACTTTGGTACCATCCTCAAGATGAGCTATTTGGATTATTAACAGTATCAGTAATATGAATTCTCCTGGGCTGCTAAGTGGGCATAACAACATGGTACTTTACTAGGTGGTCATTAAAATTTCATCAAAAACAAATCTTGCTATAAACATGTTTTAATTTTATCTAAAAATTGATTTTAAGATCATCAGCATTAACACCTTCCATAAGCCAACTGATAAACGTCGTCGTGTAATCTGTAATTCTGTCTGTGTATAGACTGTGTTTGCCCAGTAAAGTTCACCAGTTGTTCAATATCCGAATATTTCAAATTTATCTTTTGAATAAGTGTAGCTAATTGTTTCTTGAGTTTTGTCTTGGTTATGGCTTTGGGATTTCTGAGTCCACATGAAAGAATTTTTCTCCAATAATTGCAAGTATACACACAGTAGATTTTCACATCCAATACTTGCAAGTATACATACAGTAGATTTTCACATCAAAATCAAAGCAAATTGTAAACATAAATCAAATATTTACTTAATGTAAATATTTCTTATCTACGGTACCTATCTTAAGAAAGATGTCAGTCCCACTCTTATCGAATTTAAAATGTTGATGTAGGAATGAGATAAAAAATTTGTGTGCGATTTGTTAAAACAGTCATGATTTTTCATAAATAATTGTATTTTGTTTTGTCCATCAACAATTGTTTTGCTTGCCAAAAACTTTTGAAAAATTTTACATACGTGTTCTATTTCATTTAGTGATGTAACTTGCTAGGTGAATATTTTTATTGACTTTCTTCAATCAATAAGCCCACATTTCCATTTTTGCAAAAGTATGAGAAGTAAGCGTGTAAGTACAGAATTTCATTGGGGAAATGTCCAATCACCCAGCCTAACTATTGACACAGTGAACCAATTTAAATATTGTAGTTAGCCGGTTTAAATATTACATTAGACTAATAGTGCACTTTGTGTCAATTTACACTATTTAATGTCTTAAAGAAGGTCTGAAGCGTATGGCAATATAATTTTTTAAAAAGAGATATTTTAGAGGTGTTAAATTAAATAGATTAAAAAATGTCTCAGCACCAGATGGAAAGAATTTATTTAAAGACCATTGTGATAAAAAGAAATAATATTATTATAACTGTCGTTGATTCAAACATCTTCCATCCACCAACTAATCTATAAACTTCGCTATCTGTTAAACCAATGAATAAAATGTATTTGAAAATAGACTAATTTTGACAAATTTTTATTGTGCCTTTTCTCAGAGCATCCATACTCGCAATATTATTATTCAAACATTCTTTTTTTGCTACTAAACTCTCTGAACAGTTTATTTTGAGAAATGTATTTTTCAGATGCTTCGAAAGATATCATTTTGGAGGTTATTACATTGGGTTGGGTCTTTATTTTAATAAAATTTCCTTCTACTCTTTTTCAAATGGTCATAAATTTAAATGAAATACACAATATTTTCAAAGGCATTTGCAGAGTTCTAATGTTTAGGTATAAACCTTCCCCATATTAAGAGGGTAAGGTAAAAAATTCTCGGTCTGACAATGAAAGACTATGATTTTAAGTTAAAAAATTATTTCATTTTTCTACATAATCCCCCTTGACTTCAACACACTTGGTCGCGTCAATCAGCATACGTTCCTGAAAGTGAGAATCTGGAAAAATGTGAATACCCATCAACGGCCCTCTCAACTTCTTCATTGCATGCGAAGTACTCCCCCGAAACAAATTTCTTCAAGTTTGGGAACACATGGAAGTCTGAGGGTGCCAAATCAGGAGAACAGGTTGTCAGTAATCGAAAAAATTGTAGCCCAAATACCACAGCCGTCAATGCATCTTTGTGAGCAGATACGCTGCCCTGGTGAAAGATAATTTTTATCTTCAACATTTCATTAACTTCAAATGGATTAATTAAGGGGTTATTCCACCTAAAACTAAGAATTTTATGACCGCATGATATTCAAGTTTATCCATTTTGATGAAAAATATGTAAGACGTCTAATCCAAAAATTTGTGTAAACAAACTACTTGAGAGAACAAGTTGAAACTTGTCATACGAACTAATGACACATGCACCTAGGCAGGAAACATAAATTTTTCTGATTGAAATGTCAGCTCTGCCTCGGGCCAAAAACTTGTTACCTTACCCTCGTATATAGACATAATAACTCTCTAGAAATGAATAAGTCATACAGATGCTATTAAATATAAGCCTTATAACAATAATACAAAGAAAAACCATAAGAAAATTTAATGCTGTAAAGAATCTTGAAAAATGTGGAAATATCTACATAATCAATAAATCATTAGAAAAATTATTTAATGCCTCTGGAGTAGAGAATTATTAAATTTACAATATTATGTTGGGAACAGACATCATATCCCCTTTTAAAAAATTTAATTTGCCTCCTTTTTAGCATTCTGAATACAAAAATGAAACCCTTGTAGTTTTATCATGTCTGTCTGTCTCTTCATCCCTGTCTGCTATACCTGGAATTATGGAGTACACGAATAATTCATATAGAGATCACGATTAATCTTTCGAGCACGCAAGTCACACAAGGTCAAACCATGTCTGCTAGCTCTTATTGTTGAGATATGACGAAGAATTTAACCAATTCTTGTCTTTAAAATACACTTTATGAAATAATAGAACGTCCGTAAAACATGACAGCCAAATAATTTTTTTTTTTCTAAAAAACTCCATACTTTTTCATGTTGCCAGTTACAAAAAAGTAAACTATATAAATCAATTATTGTTAACAACTGGTTTGGTTTAGTTTTAAATATAAAAACTCAATTACATTAGGCTAAACGTAACATCCTCCCGCCTTTTGATGAACTCATTTCATCAAAACCCAGGAGCATAAGCAATTAATATTATAACAAATTTCTTTCCTAAACATAGAATTTAACTAAATACTCAGAAATCAACATTTAGAGTCGTTATCAGTCCCTTCAGGACAGTTCAAAATCCCTTAGCTTAGACGGTAAATGAATGACTCTTCGAGATCTGGTTGTTTGTTCTGGCATCTCTTTTGGTACAGAAAGGCTCAGAACCCTGTTCTTTTCCCGTAGTTGACCTACAGTCTTTTGCACTTCCTCATATGAATTACTGAAAGCTTCAACTTCCAAGGGATAAACACGTTGTACCGGACGAAGTAATTCTCCAGAATCAGTCTTTATCTTTACCACTCTACTAATCCCATCTTTCCCAGGGAATATAGCTATAACAGGTCCTAGAGGCCAAAAAGCTCTCTTCTTGCTTGTATCTTCTACTAAGACAATGTCGTTTAATTTTACCTCTTCACACTTGTTATTAGACTTTGCCAAAACTAACTGTCCTAGATATTCAGAACGGAAGCGTTTTCTCAATTCTTCTCTTAAGTTTTGCTGATAACGGTATCTTCGGGTGATATCAATTTCATCAAGATGGTCTAAATCTAGAACTCCCACCGTGTGTATATCCTGCAAGAACATGGCAGGGGTCAAGGGATTCGAATATTGGTCATTTTCCGAAATGTAGGTTATGGGCCGAGAATTGATGATTGATTCACAGTCGTACAGTAAAGTAACCATCTCTTCGTAAGTGACGCATGCTCTGCCCAAAACCCGTCGTAGCATTTTCTTTAGCACTTGAATGAGTCTTTCCCAAAAGCCACCCCACCAGGCAGCCTTGGGAGGGTTGAACTTCTAGATTATTCTTTTCATGTGCGCCTCTTTTTGTACGGCTTCCCAATCGATAGATGTCAATAAGTTGTTCGCACCAACAAAATTCGTGCCATTATCGCTATACACAATATGGGGCTAGCAATAAATCTTCTAAAACATAAAAGGAAAGATTTCGTAGATAGTGACTGGACCAGTTCTAAATGAATAGCTCGAAACACCGCGCAGGTAAATATGACAATCCAGCTTTTAGTGCTCCCTTTAAGTGATAGGGGTCCTGCCAAATCCACTCCAACCACCTCGAATACAGAGGCCTCTTTGATCCTATCTTCTGGCAATGGTACTGGCATGGTTTCTATGTTCTTTGCACTATGTCTCTTGCGTCGAATACACCTGGATATTATTCTAAAGCTGGAAAAATATTGCACATACCACTCTCTATCTAGTGGACTATTGACTACTAGTGCAACCTTCAGCTTTTCTTGATTTGCTTCACCAGTACTTTGAACACTGGATTTAGGCCACTCCCGTTCTTCTTTAGACAGCCATTCCGGTCCCTCCCACCAACGGGAGTTTATCAATTTTTCAACGCTACAACCTCTGGAAGGCAAATCTGCGGGATTCTGGGTTCCTTGAATATGTCGCCAATCTTCTGTGTTTGAAAGTTTTCGTATTTCCTTTACTCGATTTTGAACGAAAACTCCCCATGGCTCTTCATGACAGATCCAATATAATGCTGTGGCCGAGTCCGTCCAAAAATATTCTGGAACATCTTTCAGTTTCAAAGTTTTCTTCACAAAATCCAAAAGTCTCGCTCCTATAGTACAAGCCATCAGTTCTAATCGTGGAATAGTCATCTTCTTTAACGGTGCAACTCTTGATTTAGCTAATGCCATTTGCACACAAATTTCATCATGTCGAACATTTCTCACAAAGACTACTGCTGCATAAGAAAGTCCAGACGCATCACAAAATACATGTAAACTAACTGATGCCGCATCTTCAAGTATTATGCGTCTAGGAATTTTCAGATGTTTCAAGAGATTCAGTTCTTGAAACCACTTCAAGAATTTGTCACAAACTTCTTTTGGCAAACTTGTGTCCCAACTAAGTTTCTCCTTCCAGCTTTCTTGCAGCAGAACTTTCGGATATAATGTAACTGGACTTGTGAATCCTATAGGGTCGAAAACCTTTTGGGTTACAGAAAGTAAGGTTCGTCTAGTAAGAATTCCTGTTGGCTCCGAGATATTATTTACGTTGCAAAATAATGTGTCTTCTTCTTTATCCCAGAGTAGTCCTAGAACTGGTGTCGGTTCACATTCTTTATCCGGTTTTTCTAAGCTGCTTGATTCCCAGCCTCTTAATTCCATTCTGGCTTCAGTCATTAACTTCGTAGATGTTTCAACAAACTCTTCATATTCTTCTTTTGAGTTTACAGATGTAACACAGTTATCAACATAAAAGGATTTCTTCAGCTTCTGTGCTATATGTTGTATTTCAGGCGCAGATTTGTCCAAATGATGCTGTATAACAGCTCCTGGTATGAAAGGTGAGCATGTGAGGCCGAAAACCACTCTTTTGTGTCTGTAAACTTGAATATCCTTCTTAAAGTGTTCTACCACATCATCACTGTTCCTCCACCAGAGAAATCGTAAAAAGTTGCTTTCTTCAGGACAGACTGAAATTTGTAGAAAAGCTTTCTTGATGTCAGAGACCACTCCTATTTTATCTTCCCTGAATTTCATCAAAATACTAGGTATAAGTTCCAGAGTGTTTGGGCCCTTTTCTAAAGATTCGTTTAGAGAACGATGACCTTTCAACTTACTTGACGCATCAAAAACTGGTCTAACTTTGGTCGTTACATTTCCTTCTTTGAAGACCCCTCAATGTGGCAAGTAGCAAGATGGCTGAGATAATTCTTCAGGAGGTACTACCTCTATAAAGTCTTCTTGTAGCCATTCCTCCAAAACTGCATTGTAAGCTTCATATTTATTTTGTGCAATTAGCTTGTCAGTAGTCTTTTCTAATCTTTTCTCAGCCAGAATTCTGTTGTCATGCAGATAGTCTTTACATTTCCATGGTAATTTCACTTCATATCTGCCATCTTCAACAGTCATTGTCTTTATGAGATTTTCCCTCACAGCATTTTCTAGTTCAATTTTATCTTTTGACTCGTAAGGATCTTGAATACCTAGGGCTTCTAAATTCCATAAATTTTCAATATTAAAACTTTGGGACAACAGGGAGCTTGACACTGCATCTATAGATTTTCTTGAATGATCACTTGTCTGCATTCCCATAACGACCCATCCTAAATAGGTTTCCATAGCTGTTAAACCTGATTTCAGTTGTATTACTTTTCCAGTGTAAATTTTGCCAGCCATATCAGCTCCGATCAGCATTTCTATTGGACGAATCTCTTGACTAAAATCGGTGATTTTGATACCCTTTTGTTTCAGCTCTTATAAATCAAGTTGATCCTTTATGTTAGGTATCGGTCCACAAATTTGAGGCTGGTCTAGTACTGTAATTTTACAAAAATATGATGTATTTAAATTATTAACTTCCACGACATAACAGTTATGCTGTTTGTAAGATGTTGCTCCACCAAACACCACATGAGTTAAGCCTTGAGAGTGAGTTGGCCTGAGTCCGAGTTTTTTTACAGAAGATTCCAAAATATACGAGCTTTGAGAGCCTGTGTTAATTAAAGCTCGAACTACTTGCCTTTTCCCATCGTTTTCTATAGCTACTAATAATGTCTGTAACAATACTTCTTTGGTTTGACATACATTAGATAAAGAACTGCTCTCAGCCTCTCCAGCTCTATCTTGTTTGTTTTTGGTGGGCTTGAAGTCTGGACACATAATGATATAATGCTTCCTACCACAACAAATGCAATGAGGCTTATTGCGGCATTTCTTCGATGTATGTCCAATCTTTAAACAGGAATAGCAACATCTTTTAGACTTTAAAATATTCATTTTCTCTTCAGAATTCATCTTTTGTCCATGGAAACAGTCCTTACTTAGATGGGACGACTTTTCACAAAACACGCACAATATTTTATGACCATTTCTATTACTGACAAATAAATCACTAGCAGTTGGCTGAGTCGACTCTTGTTCTATAGGTCTTTGCCTTTTCAGAATATATTCATTTTATTTAATTCTAGTCTTGGCCAAATAAATCCTTTCTTCCCCTTCTACCTCTGCTCTCAAAAAGGACAAAAGATTATTCAATCTCTTGCTATATGACTTATCTTCTTCATTGAGGGAAGGATTTCTTAGCCAAATTCTCAAAATGTCTTCAGGAATACAGGATTCCACTAGGGGGAACAGCATGGCTGCGTACTTATCTGATGTCATTCCTATCGATTCTAATGCTCTTAAATGAGATTCTATTTTGTCACACAACTGAATAATGCTTAACTTAGATTTTATATTTGTAGTATTTTTTATCACAAGTCCCAAAAGTTCTCTGACATAATATTCTATAAGCAACTCTTCTCTTCCAAATCTTTTTTGTAAACTCTCAATGGCTTTATGATAATTTTCCGCGGTAGGTGGGTAACTATCTATTATTTCCTTTGCCCTAGTACCGGGAATCATACATTGCATTAAATATTGGAATTTGTCTTCCAACTCCATATGTTTATCATCATTTATCCTTTTGGATTGGCTCCAGAACGTAAGCCAATCTTTTATTTCGCCACCAAATCTCATTAATTCAATTTTCGGTAATTTAAATTTTGTCTTTTCGGAATATTCTACATTTGGGGCATTTTTAAGTAATTTATCATTTAGTAATTGTAAACGACGTCTTATTTCTTCAAACTTTTGGCGATATTCTTCGACGTTCTCGTATTCGTCATCATATTTTAACTGCTCAGTTTCTTTTTCTAACAACATTTCTAAAATGGCTTCATCCATTACCAGTAAATTATTATATGTTCTTTCTAATGGATCATATTTAATTAAAATATCATCTACCTTTGAATTTTCATCCTCGAAAAGCGCCTTTATACTTTTATACAACTTTGTAAAAGAAGCCCGAATTGGCGCTCGCTTCTTTATGTTAGCTTGCATCTTGTAATTTGTTGCGCTCTTCCGATCTGAATGTCAAAAGGTCCGATGCAGAATCTTCAATTTTTTATCATGTCGGGGTCACCACATGTTGAGATATGACGAAGAATTTAACCAATTCTTGTCTTTAAAATACACTTTATAAAATAATAGAATGTCCGTAAATCATGACAGCCAAATTATTTATTTCTCTAAAAACTCCATACTTTTTCATGTTGCTAGTTACAAAAAAAGTAAACTATGTAAATCAATTATTGTTAACAACTGGTTTGGTTTAGTTTTAAATATAAAAACTCAATTACATTAGGCTAAACGTAACAACCGCATAATATATAAATTTCTAGACTCTTGCAAAAAATTTCTTTGATAATTTATAAAGACACATTCACATACAGAAACAATTAATTGTTTTGTGTAAACTATTGTTGATTTGTGACAAGTGTGACTATTTATTATAGTCAATATGATTATTTGGCGTGTATTAATTATAAGTTATACAATAAATCATTAAAATTTTAACATGTAAGGCCATACGTTTTTCATTTATAGATGCCCATCGAAAATATTGATGTATAAAAATTATTCTCAGCTTTACTTAAAAGTGATTCTCAAAGCATGCACCATTAATGGTAATCTACATTAGTTTCTAAATGTGTGATCAAGTGGAAGAGTACAGAATTATTTTACAGTATTTTACGGAATAATCAAATGCAAAACATATTATTATATCCTTCAAAGAATTTATTTTTGCAAATGTACTGCTTTGTTGGGACTGGTTGAGAACCATTGCGGAGAAGCCATTTGCGACTTATCCAGAAAAAAATGAGTAATGTAATCTTACATTTTTAAAATGACCAGTAATGAAATTTTCTCTGTATTGTTTCCATTGACCTTTACCAGGTCAACTTTTCATCTAGTGATGAGCTGCACCACCCTGCATTGTCTGGTACATGGTCACCGTTTGAGAACCTTTCTTCGCCAATCGTTATTGTTTGTGCTCCCTATATGAGCTGTCCATTGCTGCTTCAACCTGCTAATTCCACGAACTGTCGATGACCTTAGTTTGCCTATCAATCTCCTCATTATGGATCATATTTCGTGGAGAAACCTTGAGCATCACTCTGTATGTTGTTATTACAAAACATCATATAGCACAGAACACACATGTACACAATGCATGGATGGAACTATGAGTCTAAATGCTGACACCCGATCATCAAAACTTTTTGAAAGAAATTCTTGACAGGCAAACAGGAGCCAATCCAAAAACAGGGCAATGGAATTAATACATGATAAAACAAGAAGTACCTAACTTTTGATAATTAGCTACTTGTGCCAAGAACAAAAACCCTTTCATTCTTGACTTGGAAAACTAAAGTGTAACACTTGTTATATAATGTAGCAGTTTTGTATTTCAAGGTGCTTAGCCTATTTCTGGAAACAAATTTTATATAAGTTCTATTAAGTCTCAAGGTAACAGTCAAAATATAAAAGAAGTATTATCATTTTGCAGTTTTTTGTACAAAAAATTGTAGGAATGTGCCATCTGAAGAAGGAACATTTTCAAGAGTTATTTTTATTTATACAAATAATTATACTTATAGTACAAATAATAATAGTTTTACTTATAAAAAATAAAAATAATAATTGTACTTACAGTAAAATAAATTTATAAGGTTCTACACCAAAAAATAACGAATCAAAAGCAATGAGTCCAATGTTCCCCTAGGTCTTTCAAGAATTGGAAATTTAACTGTAGAAGTAGCATCTATTGAATTATTGTTTTTGAAATCTAATCAGTCCAATAATTGAAAAACAAAATATATTTTTACTTCAAACATCTCAATAATCATAAATTAAATAAAAACTGGTACAATGTACAGCCTATTTCTCAAACTTTGGTGCGTATATCACTGACAGTATACAGTTGTTTTAAAGGTAGTACACAAACAGACATAATAATAAACAAATACAACAATATACATGTTTTAATATAAATGTTTTTACCATACATTTCCTTCCCCTCAATTTGGGAAACTTATCGGTGTAGTCAATGATATGCGACTGATCTTTATTTCGAATGAGTAGTGTAATGTTTGAGAACCCCTGGTCTAAATATTTAGCATGTAGTGCACATTTAGAAAGTAATTTGCAGATATATAAATATGCATTTTTATCAAAGTGAGCTTTGTAAGACTGGACAAAGTTAATTTTAAAACAATGACAGTGATACTTCAAATACTAAATAAATAAATGCGACGTACAAAATTTGAGTTGGTATAAGAAAAAATATGATTCTACAAGGTTTAATTTTTTTATCATATATACAAATTACATATCTATATTATGGCTTGAGAAGTTCACAGATATATTAAATTGTCATTACCAATTTTTTAAAGGTGTTTCTGCCTCAAGTCAATTCAATTAAAAACAGATTCCCTGTCAGTCCGTATGGTCGTCATGTCAATATATTTCAGAAGGCTAATGACATGAACACTGATGATGTGACCTTCCTAAAAAACAGACACACAGTGACACTTACAGTCCCAAGGAAGTATTATATCGCTATGAATATTCAGCAAAACATCACTTAGCACTTTCTGTTTGATTTCATTTCTCCTCTCTGCAAAAGAAAAGGGTCTTCCAAGTGGGAGATATAAAAATTCTATGAGCATAAACTTAATGTAATTAGTTATTAATAAACAACCAATGATGATTGGCAATCATTTTATTACATTATTGAATACAAATATATATACTGAATACTCCGATGTGGTATTATGACAAAATGATATTCAAATGTTCAAATTATATGTAGTTATTTAAACTCATTGGTGATTTATTAATGTGAAGATATTGTATAAATTTGATAAATTTATTCTAATAATATCATATATGAATTCTTTACTGTTTAATAACTGAATGGAAGTAAACCAAATCAAACTTTACTAATAATAGTTAAAAGTGAGAATTTGTTTATTGTGTTTTATTATATTGTATTTCTCATAGTATTCAAAAATACAAATCAACCTCAAGTTTTGCATACAGAAATACCTAGGAATGAAATACTGTGAATAGTTTTATATTTCAACTATCACTACAACTGTAAGCTATAATGTTGAAAATGATAGAAAACAGAAAATTTAATAAGTATCACTTTATAATTACTTTCAGCTATTTTACTTCAATATATACGTACATCTCGGTTCAATTTTAATTTACAAGGTAGAAAATTCATGGCTTTTTGAAAATCAATATGACTGACTGATTTATTTTTGTCAAATACCTAACCTGCCTGACAAAATAATTTTTTTAATAATATATGAGTTTGTTTTTAAATTTTCATGAGTTTACAAATTGTAATTTTTTGTACCGGTGAAATTTGCATGTTAAAATATTTTGCAAAAAGAAGGCAAAGTGAGTCTAGTCGCTGAATTGCGCAATGTCAATTACTTCTCTTAACTCATATGCAATAAGTGTTTTTAATTATTTATATTTATTAGTAAAAATAAATCTACCAACATTTTGTTTTATGACAATTCTCGAACAAAGGGAAACACAAAAATAAAAAATTGCAGTAAAAACGTTCTTGTTTTATAAAAAAAGCATTAATTAATTGTTTGTACCAGCGACTTGTAGTTTCTCAAAATGGCGTTCAGGTAGATGACACTTTTTGCACAACACCATCTACTTATAAACCAATTTGCATAAAGTACACTGGCGCCTGGTACCAACTGTTATAATAAGGCACATATATTTTTATGTCTTAATATCATTGGGATCGAAATTAAATAGATGGACATTCTTAAGCGCCTCTACTTTAGCCAAAACGAAGAAAGCTTGGCAATATAAGAAACCAATGCCAATTATGGCATTGTTGGGACTAAGTTCGTACCTCTCGTATATAGTAACATCATATGTCAGATATATAGCATGTCGTTTCCAATGGAGGTAAACTATACTAATAATCTAACATTTAGTTTTAACAGGTGAAATCCATAGTGGAAACCAATTTTATCGCCTTCTTATCATTATCCTGATGGTATTAATTATTCTCATACAAACAAACTTGCACTGGCGCAACATGATATCCAGAAAGAGTAACAATCAGAAAACTCCCAGAAAGAAAGCAGGCACATCATAAAATTACCATTGAATTATTATCTTCAAATTGGCCTTATACGTTTAATACTCGTATATTATAGTGCGCATGGTAATGTGCATCGGCTTATTATAACTTAGCTCTTCCCAACATATTATTGCATATTGACGTACACACAGATTACATTCCTTTAGTTTCTTTTGTGTCTACATTATTTCAGGTATAATTTATTATTCTTTAGTAATTATCAAATTAGGTTTAGGCATCATTTTTGTCTATTTTCTGGGTGATTAATATTAATTATATCAAATATTTTCTTAGTTTTCTTTTTATAAAACAGAAGATATCATCAAACGATGTAAAAAAAGAAGAGAGACTAAGTGATAGTGAAATGTGAACAAATGAAAATGTACATATGTAACTGCAAGTTAGCTCTATGTTTACTTGTATACAGTATGCAGTAAATTGAAAAAAAATGTGAAATTATTATATTATTGGTTTTATTTTGTTTTCTCTATTTGTGTTGATGAAATCAAAATTTATTTTCCAGGTTGCTACAAAGTTTTACAGTTTAATAGAAAATAAAATTCAAAGTGTCGCAGTATTATTACTGACCAGCAATAAAAATCAATACTTTTCATTTAAAATACTGCAGAAAATTAACATTTTTTATTGTTTATTTAAGTAAAGACCTGGTTAAAGTTATATAATATACATGAAGACTAGTAAAAGTTGTATCATTTAAATACAGAATTAGTCTAATACACTAGGAATGCAAAATTAGGTAACAATTAGACAACAAATGTCACTTTAACTTCCCGTGCCGTGAACAAAAGGGTTTTAATTTTATGATGTTAGGCGGTTTGTTACTGTTTCCAAGAATTACTTTTAAGAAGTTTTGAAGTCAAGGTGTCTGACTTTAGATGGCTTCTGAACTCACAGTGTCCCTCTTGTTGTGTACTTGGATCTTTTGTGCTTTGTGATGTTCTTTAAAATCTTATCATAATGACTTGGCTAAATCTCAGGACACCACCTTGTCTGTTTTTGAATTCAACCCAAACTTATTTATTTGTCTTTTAATGAGGGTTCTTGAGTAATAATGTATGTAATTAATCCACCGTGCATTCGTTGCAGATGAAATTTTTGTTTTTCATTTCATCAGTTGTGTTCTGAATTGAAATGATGATGAATCTGAATTGAATGAAATAAACCTATGCTTCATTGTTTATACAATTTACTACTTGATAAAAACATTTGGAAACTAATGCAAACCATCAATGCAAATGCACATAGGGTATGTCACTTATGAAATAACTCTGTGAATAATTTACATAAACCGAAATGTTTGATGGGTGTCAGTAAATTAAATGCAGGTAGTATTACTTTTTATAACTTTAATTATTTATTACACAATTTATAATTAATACAATTCATTGAATCGTAGTAAGTAAAATAAATAGTTACGCTTGTTACAAATCCATATTGGTTTACACATACACTTAGTTAATGTACACATTAAAAAGCACTTAATTAGTTACATATAGTTTTTAAGTTAGGTAAGTATTTAAATTTTTATATATGTACACTCTTGTGCAAAAAATGAGCACTTGCGATTTTTTCCATAAGTTCAAGTAAAAGCGTAGGGAAATAGATTTTATGTAACAAAATAAAATGAATATTATTTGCTAAGATTCAAAAACTTTTGGCTTGTAATTAGGCAACTGAAAATGTTTAAACAGATTTTCAAGTTTTAACATGCCTTTAATTTCACATTTATCAATTATTCAACAATACATTCTGCTAATAAAAAGCTGTATTAATAATATTATATTATTAATATTATATAATTTTTAATATTATATAATTTTATATAACTATTATTTTATTATTAATATTATATAATTTTATATAACTTATGCAAAGTAAGTGAGTGTAACTTTTATATATTAATACATAATATATATACAAGCTAAATGTGTGAATGAGAAAAAATAAAAATATGTATATAACATCAAAAGAAAGTACATACTATTATGAAATCAATAGTTAGAATTAAATAACGACTAGTAAACATTAAATTGTATAAAATTGACAAGGAACTGAATTATAATTTTCAAGTTAAAATAGATCATCCACATTAATGAATTGAATCTGAACAACGGAGTAACTCATGATCAATCCTAGGAAATGGAGCAGGAATGAAGCTCTCAGGTTGAATGACTGGAAAATTTTGAATTGACCAAATTCACATTCTTCTATCAAGTTTTCAATAAGTTTCACGTGATGTCGTACAATGGAGGCTGAAAAAAGTAAATAATGTAAGCTTACAGTAAGGTATAGTTAATGAATCTCAGAAACTGATAACGGAGAACACTTTCACAAAAGTCTTACTAAAATTGGTTAAATCAATTTATGAAATTACAGTCTATTTACAAACAAATTTATATTCTCAAATATTGTTTTATGAATATATATGTATATATACAGAGCCTACATAAACAAAAATAAATATTATAATAAATTATATTTTTGTACACTAGTATTATTTTCCTGTTATGTGCTGTGTGATTCCCTAAACTCTAGTGACTGATAGCTGCTGTAAGGAGTGAAGCATAGTTTGACAGATAAAAATTAATAAACATCTCATTCTTAGCATATAATTTGAATTCATAAATAATGATGAATATAAAGTAAATGATTTAGTAAGCTGTACATATGTATTACCTTTGCAGAAGATAAGGTTTAAGCAAAAAATAAGATAGAGTTTCAAGCTATATTTTCAACAATTCAAAGCCGTAACCACACACATTTCAAACACCTTTGTCGACCACCTCATGCCCTGGTAGTTGACTGTGTCAACAAAATCTGATAAAATGTTAGTAACTTATGTGAAAATAAAAAAGATAACAATCGATGAGTGATAATGGGTAAAGTCATTTTATATATATTCAGGTGGTACATAAAATATAAATTGCTAATTTTTTGCACAAAAAATATTTTTTTGAGAGCCCCACCTTCAGATTTTTACACTTTTATTTCATTTAACCTGTATTTTATATAATTAATAAAAACATTTCATAGCACATAAAAATCAATTGGAATTTGTATTTTATGAAAGTGAATTTTGGAATTTAATTTTCTTTATTTGTTTCAATTGTATCAAGTTGTATACTGCTTAGAATTCACATTGGAATGAATACTATCCAACCCACAAGACTCAAATTCTTAATTCTGTTGCTAGGGGTGCTGGGAGGTTGAAACCCTCCAATGTCAGAGGGTGTTGTCAGATGGCAACACTAATAAATTGGAATGCCAACTATTGATCTAAACTCAGACATTTACTAAAATGATGTTTAATATAAATGTAATGCAGTTTCCATAAAAAGCGTAAAATCAACGTTGACATTTTTAAATTCGAAACACATTTTTTTGCAATAAACATTATCTTGTTTTGTTCTTTTAACAGTGCAAAAAATTTAATGAAAATTCAAACAAAAGATTCAAACATTTTTGTATGACTCTGCCCCTAATTATTCTGTAGAATTATGAAAAATTACGTAGTTTACATACGCTGCATAGCTGTGAGTAAAAGTTAATTATAAATTATTGATGGTTATCTATCTATATACATATGACGATAGTTTTATTTATATATCTATTGGTTATAATGCAGTGTTGTTCTATTTCCATACAATACTTTACTCCTGGAACTCTTTATACGTGACTCATTACAATGCGAATTTCAAAGGCATCTTATCAGATAGAATAATTATTTAACTCTGAAAAGATGAGTTGGCTTCCATCTGCAGTATATCTCCATCCCAAAATAAGTGAATGATCATTTTAAATTAGAGGTAATATTTATAAACTAATGTATAATTTATTATACCAGTCACCCTGTAAATATTTATTTTACATAAGCATAGCACTGGCATAAAAGAAAGCCATTTGTAAATGCATAAATGAAAATTGTTCACTTACGTAATTCGTCATCGATTATCATTGGTGTCAAACAAGACTTTGTTCTTTCTATCTGCAAGTACATTTTCTCACACACGAGACACATAACTATCAACGACGTAACATAGTGGAACGGCCATGATATGGAAATAATGAAAAATGACACATCTCCTCTCTGAAATATTTTCTTTATCGATGAATTTGCAACAAAAAGATTTATAGTATTTTATATATCTAAGTTATATTCAGTCAAAGGTGAATTCATTTCTTTATGGGCAAAAGTCATGTTTTGAAAGACGTTTTTCAAGTCTACTGCTGCTTACTAATAAACATTTGTTCAAGCGTTTATGCTTTACTTTCTATTTTTACAATACAATTTTCAATTCTCATAATTCGAAGCAAATATGATATGCAAATTAATTTCTGATATGTGAATTCACTTAATCATATATTTGAGAATAATTTAATTTAATTGTTTATACTTTCACTGATGGAGTTCAATATTTCTAGGGATGATCGAAGGCAACAAAACTCTACAATGTTATCACCAGGGAAACAGCAGTTAGGGAAAATATTGTATAATATATTCACAAAGCACCTAAAATTAATTACTCTAGTTTAGCTATTACATATTGTAATTAAATTATATGATAAAATTGATTATTACAATGGTTTCATTGTATTAATCAAATCAAAAAATTTCAAGTATGGTGGTACTGATACACAAGGCACAACTAGTTATTCATACGTTAGAAGTGTAGCAATAGAAACATTTTGTAAATTTAAAACAAAGAGAAAGTGGGGGTGAAAAGAAATATGTAATGGACTATATTCCATGATGATATGAACAACAAAACAGGTGAAGTGTCTCAACCAGACACATTATGAAACCATTCACCAACAAGTGGTTTACTCACTGCTGGATGCAAGTCCTCCATGATACTGCTATACCTATTTATCCTGGATTTCTTTCATCCATAAAGATTTAGTAATTAAACAAAGCGACAAAATTGTTTCTAAATACTCGGAAAATGCACCATAAATTTCTTCATAGGCATATTCTTTATTATTTGAAGAATTAATAGTTTATGAAACAAGTTTTTAATTGTAAACCCTGTATTTTTATGACAGTATTACTTTATTAATTTTATGGATTTACAATTTTTTAATCTCGGAATTCGCAAGTTAGTATAGGTGTTAATAATACTTACATTATACTTTAAATGCTCCAAAAACAAATATGTATTAAGGAGAACACCAGAAAATATGATAGTGAGTGACATGAATAGCTGAAAAATGAAGTTAAAAGTTTGTTTATGTTAATCATTTGTATTGACATATTTGAAAGCATTTAACGAAAGTAAAAAACATTCAATACAAACCTGAAATTCAAACACTTTCTTTAAATGGTGGCACAGGTCTAATAAACGAATGTAGAATTGGGATAAATGGTAAACGGAATTTTGGTTGAGCGGCAATGTAAATGTAAAATGATTGTTTGAATTGGGATTATGTTGCGGACTCCCAAATATGGCATCAACAGATGTGAATGTGTTTCCTCTATTTTTAGAATCAAAGAAGAAATTCAACATTTCCACACGTTTTGTTACACTAATTAATATCGAAGAGAAGAGTATTATTTCTAGATCAAAAATAATAACAACAATAATATTGTACACAGAATAAATGCAAGCACTTAGGCCAAATTTTATACCTCCAGCCACAAAATCAATACAGGCGTAAAGAATATGATAGGTTATAAGAAGGCCAATAATTGTGAGGTTTCGACATTTATCTTGTCTCAAAAAATTCCTTCTGTGTTCTACCTGGAAAAGATAATCTATTTCTTGAATTTTCAGGATCAACCCTTCAAACACAATTCTGTCAAAAGTTATTTCAATCAACAATAAATACAGAGAGTGAATCATGTGAAGTACTCCGTATGCAAATAAGATACAGGCATGGGTTGAAATCAAAGTGCTATTGGTAAAAGTCAAAGTGCCAGCAGCAACTTGCAGTAAAATCAAGATTCCCATTATTAAAAAACTGTATAACTTTCGATATCGTGATGTAAACCTGGTTGGAACTCGGTTAACACATCTTCTACAAATGCCAAATACTTGGTGATACACTAAAATCGGCCAAAGTACATCTTCTATTGATTCGTTGGTCATAATGATTCTCGTAAAATATTTGTGGTCCAACTGAATTCCAACACACGTGTTTTATTGAGTCTTCAAGGAACAAGTGACACTTTGCTGTTTAAATGTCTTTTGAGTTAACATCCATTACTAATTTATCACCTCCTGGTATCTATTGATTACTTTATAGGTAACAAAACACAATATCGATCTTGTTTAATTATTAAGAATTAATTTAACAATTCCGTATATGCTAATTACAGTTATTCTCTATCTGGGGATAATCCACCTTTATTAATAATCTCTTTTGTTTCTTGCAGTGTCTTTTTACCCTAAATAACTCACTAGAATATCTTAAATTTAAATGATCCTTCTATTCCAAATATGTCTCAAGACCCGACATAAATACACAAACGTCCCAAAGTGTAAGCAGCTTGTAGCCCCACTTATGGAATTTGTTTGGTACTCCAGTAGAATGTCACAGGCCTTGGTAATATACTTTTGTTCGTCTATTTCGTTCGTCGCTTTTAGGCATACCTTGGAATTTTTTTTTCTTAGGATTTTATATAAACGATTGTGTCCTTGGATTAAGAACTATTCAATATCTCATTCGAGCAATACTTTCTTCAATGTGACCTAAAATAAAATTAAATATCAATGCATAAGGTTACACATTTGGAACATTCAAAGAAAAGAACTGTTCAGTACCTAAACACAAAAAAAAACAAGACATATTTACTGGCTGTTAGTGTGCACTTTCTAAAATAAAGTCTTTTCTGTTTCAAACCAGAAACTCTTTATGAACAGTTTTTAGAGAATTTAAATTTCTTGTATACACATAACACCACACAATAAAACAAATCTTGAACCAGTTTCTCACACGAAGCATCAAAGTTACTATTTAATGTGTTGTATGAATATATCAGCCTATTAGTTCCACTCTCCTATGATTAAAACTAAATATGGCTACCTGTTCATATTTTAGCACAGTTGGCCACCATATAGGTTGTGACACATAATAAGTAAGCACCATGTTACTTCACCTCAAAATCTCAATGACAGACTTAAGGAATTAGTGGGTTGTTGTTCAAAATTGGCCAAAGATGGACACCTCCTGGGCATTTGCTATATACATCGACAATACATCCTGTGTTCTGTGTTGAACAAACTAGTGTGACGGGCTTCTTCAGTATTTTGCATAAAGTGTGATGTGGTTGAATCTATACGAAACTGAGTAGTTTTAGATTTGTTACATTGTTTTTTTTTGTACTATACAATTGTTCATTCAGCTTAAACTGTTGGAAAGGCCATTTCATCTAGTTTATAATACTATATAAGTTTTTTTAGGGTACAATATTTGTATATAAACGAAATGTATAATTGTGAAACTTTCATTTTTTCCACTATTTCTTAGTTATTACATTTGGTGATGTTCATAGTTATAATAGCATTGTATTTAGTTACAGTGGCCTTTTTCAACTATAGAATTCAATTGTTATATTTTGTGGACGGATTTGACATGACTCACCAACAAAGCGTAGATAAGTTAGAGTTTTTTATTTATTTTTTATATGTTTTTATTGTAATATAAAAAATTAGATTTTACACTTTTTCGTTTACAAGCATTTTTTTTATAAAAACAGCAAATTTTTTTTTCATGTATGTCAATATTTTTTGACCCCATAAATATGTAAGTACGGTAAAAATGTTTTGACTATTTTGTAACTAAATTTCTTCTACTGTCTAAATAAAAACTTCATTACAATCAAATAACAAATTTCAATGTTAAGCATTACTTAACGGAAGTGACATAAAACCTGGCAGGTGCAGTTTGATCTTGCGCAACCTCGCATGCTCATAGGATTATTTGAGATCTCAATATGAATTATTTACTTCCTTGAAAATTTATTTTACTTAGGTCAAAATTGTAGAAAGTGTAAAGGTGTGGCAGACAGAGATGAGGAGAAAGACAAATAGACGTCATGACACTATAAGGTTCCCGTTTTTGTCATTTGTATGTAGAATTCTAAAAAGGAGACCGAGGGAATTTATTAAAATGGAATATGATGCATATCCCATGTCATAATATTTAGTAGCAACAAAAAAACATTGTTTTACTCCGCTTTGACAATGCCAGCTGACACCTCAATAAAAACAATATCTCGTAGATTGTACTGTTCAAATAATGTGCTTGTACTTAGAAGACAATATAAATAGTGCAACTGATGAGAAGTTAGTTCTTTATTTAAAACCAGATAAACTGGGAACAGAGACAAATTACATTAATAGTTGTTTTATTTAGTCTAATGCAAATTCAATTGTATTTGAAACTGGAATATAAAATACCTGTTAAACCTACAGTGATTACTATATGAGGCATGTACATATGAATCCCATAAATACTCATTAGTTCTCACTAACACAATACAAAAACTGAAGAGAATTTTTTTCAAAATTACTTACGTAGTTGCTCGAGAGGAGGACATTAGTTCTCCACTAAGAGATACAGACAATTCCTGATTACACCAAATGGCTCAAAAACACGGCTACTATCGAAGTGACACAATATACTTTTGAGTTTATTAATTTAGGTGGTCCCACTTTACCAAAATAAATAATATTAAAAATGGAGGAGTGGATGACTATCGACATCCACACAACTGCTACAGGTTTAAGAACGGGTATGTTGATGAAAATCGTAAAAATTTCTCTAGAACTATACGATTCATTAAATTCTACATCTGCGGTAATATCAATATAATCGATTGAGTACTACCTAAGTTCCCAACGTGGATACGTAGACAGACAGACAAACAAAAACCTATCTTTTGATTTATAAAAAATCTATAGTTATCCTAGTACAAGAATATCCCAGTACAAAAAAATTAGGGGACTATGATAACGACACGAATATGTAATGCGTACCAATATTTAATATAAAATAATATCTTTTACCAGTTGTTTTTTTTACTTCTCACATGTTTTACCAAATGTCATTTGATGAGTACAATATGTGAGAACTAGGTTGATCCCTCCCTTCGTTATCTTCATAATCTGTCAATATTGACAGTCACTTAAATAACCATTATGGTGTGGATGTTATATTCAATTAGAGTACACAACCTTCTGCTAAATTAATATAATGTGAAGTCAAATACATGTACATTATGGTCAAACCTGTTTGCCGTGAGGTTGTCCGCAGATAAAAAGACTTATTGTCAAATCTAATGTACAACTGTCGATTACGGATTATACATAATTAAATCCATTATTCATTTGCCAGACTGATCACTATCGATATTATTCTGGGTTTCTTTATAAAAATATTGATAAATACTTTTATTTATAGCTGAAAAACTAGTTATTGATTTCTATCAAATTTGAACTATATCAGATACGAAATGCCAAAGGTAATATTTCATTGTTGCAGGTTAAACCAGATTACTTAATAATTTTATATTATAATTTCTATAAATATTAGTCTAAATACCTATTGTAAATCTTATTAGATAATGACTTACGGTTGTAAGTTATTGCAAGTATTTTTGGGTATACTTACATTTATTTATAGTTTATTCATTTTTTTGGAACACTAAAATTTACAAATATTTTTTATTTATGAGCAAGTTTTCTAAAAAAGATGAGAAATTTTTATTTCAATATTATTAAATTTTCAATATTGTAATTGCAATATTATAAATTTATCAATACTTAATTATGCTACAAATAATTCAGCTATTTTATAACTACATATTTTTCTGTCCAATTTAAAAATTTTATTAAAATCAAACTGCAAATTTTTAAGCTATTCATTATTTTATCACAAGTGATATAAGAGCTAGCAGACATGGTTTGACCTTGTGTGACTTGCGTGCGCGAAAGATTAATTGTGATCTCCATATGAATTATTTGTGTACTCCATAATTCCAGGTATAGCAGACAGGGATGAAGAGACAGACAGACATAACAAAACTATAAGGGTTTCATTTTTGTCACTGGTATTCAGAATGCTAAAAAGGAGGCAAATGAAATTTTTTAAAAGGGGATATGATGCCTGTTCCTAACATAATATTTAGTAGCTTAAAAAAATGTAGCTTAACTCCCCTTTGACCAGAATAGCTCACACTCCAATAGAATTAATATCTCATATAAATAATACTGTACTATACAAGGAATATGTTTGTATTTAGAAGATGATGAGAAGTTACCTCTTTGCAAAAATTTCTCTGGCACTATATGATTCGCTCGATTCTATATCTATGATAATATCAACATAATCGAGTGAGTTTTTCCTAAGTTTTACATGTATATACATAGACAGAGAAACAAATGCCTATGTTTTAATTTATTAAATTTATAGTTAAAAAGAAAATCTGAGTATAAAATAATTAGAAAATTATGATATAACACAAATATGTAATACATACCAATAAATAATATAAATTAATATCTGCTACTAGTTCATTGTCTACTTCTCACGCGTTTCAGCGAATATCATTTGATGAGTAAAATATGTGAGAACTAGGTCAATTCCTCCCTTCCTCGTCTTCATAATCTGTTGATATTAATAATCATTTAAATAGCCGTTATGGTGCAGACGTCATATTGAATTAGAGTCTACAACCTTCCATTAAAATGAGATAATGTGAAATCAAATACACATTATGTTCAAAGCGGCTTACCGTGATGTTGTCCGCAGATAAAAAGAACTGTCGTCAAACATAATTTACATCCATTATTCATTTAACGAGCTGATCACTATCAATAGTATTTTTGATTTTGTTTTAAAAATATTAATAATTATTTTTACATACAACTGAAAATATGAAATGTTAATGATATATTTCGTTGTTGCAGATTTAGCTAAGTTAACAAATTTTATATTATAATTCCTATAAATAATGGTTCAAATAGCTATTGTAAACATTGTTAAAAATACTTGGAATAGCTATATAATAGAAAATTGAGCAAATCAAATTTCATGGTTCAGTCCAAAGCAACGAGACTGGCCACAGATCGGGTTTTGTGAAAAGTGTATTTTGATGAAAAATGCAGGCTAAAAGCAGCAAATATTAAAATAATTATATTGAATATACTTGGTGCTAATTTTGTAGAAATTCGTTATTCACAATTAAATTAGCTAATATTAGCTAATACTCATAGCCCACCTGAAATTTTTGTAATACAATCAAAACTAGATTGTGGTAAACAATTTAAAGAAAGTATAAACAATACTACATCACATAATTTAATCGAATTGTCAATTCAAATTATATATCCAAAAATTGTTTTTATATCAAATGTGTGATGAAAATTAATATCACCGGAGAGACTTCCATGATCTTAGTCTGTCTTTGGTGGGAAAAGTCATGGAGATTCAGATTTATTGTGAATTAAAATGTAGCATATAAGTATGTACATAAATAGAATAACAAAATATTCTAGTAGTTGTTTACTTAGTGACAGTTTTCAATCTCATTTAATAAAATGCAATGTCATTGTTCCTATCATATTTCTGTAGTGTGAGATGGTAATTATTGGATTTGAACAGTTTTTTGTTGCACATCAGAACAACTGAAACATACAATGGCAATAATGAGGAACCATATGTGGGTGTAACTATGGTGAGTGACAATGATTCTCTCTTGTATCTCCCCGTAAGTAAGCATTAAATAAATATATATATATATATATATATATATATATATATATATATATATATATATGTATATATGTATATATATATATATAATAATATTATAGGTAAAGAAATGTTGCAATTCTTTATATTTTTTAAAAAAGGTAAAAAAAGTTTTTAATTAAAACTTTTTTTACCTTTCAGAGGAAGCTTGTAATTTTTGTATGTATTTTTATATATGAATTTTCAGTTCTAAGTTAATAAATTAATTTATTGGATGGAGGATTTTTACAGAGGTATAATTTTTAATATCATGTAACATTTTATTCTAATTTCCACTTATTTGACAATGCATTTTGTTTAACAAATTAAATAATTTATTAAATACACTGTTATGTTATTGCATTCACCATGACAATATTTAAATTTAAGCCTGTCGTGAGTGAATAAAGAAATAGTCTGTGATACAAAAACTGGGATATTTATCTGTTGGATTTAAGTGCCATGAATTAATTTTGAAATTAAAATTCTCCTTACCTAAATTTTTCACAACATTATGTTGAGACAAAAAATTTAACACACTATATTCTATTTCATGTTATATGCTGAAAAACTTTCAAAAAATACAATCTGTACTTTTAGATAAAATTGTGGTATCGAATATTTTTAGAAAATTGTTTTTCGGTGCTTTATTTTGGTTAAACATAAGCCAAAAAAACTTTCGTTGAAATGTTTTTGTACTTCTTTCTTTGGCTGTTTGGTAGAACCACACAAAAAAGAACAACTGAAACTATTTAGATGAAATTTTCAGTTGGAGAGATGACTAAAGTTTCAATAACATCTATTTTTCTGTTCGAATATTCCACAAGTGACCTTTTTACTTGTCTGGTTGTTAGACAATTACCTAGAAACCGCACAGATCTACGTCACAATGTAACTTTCTGATGAAGTGCATTAAATAACTTTCAATGGATTTAAAATTCAATCCTCTGTACTTCTCTGTACTCTGCTAGAGGATATTACTATGTGACCTGAAAATGAACAGGGAATGGTTAACAGAACTTCCACCTAGAAGTCGCAGCATACCTGCTCATTTCAACGTAATAGCAATAAAAAATGTGTACATCCCAGCAGATAAAGAAATTAGAAATTAATTCAATTCGTTTCTTACTCAAAATATAAAAGACAAAGTTGTACGCAACACAAATGAGTGAACACACATGTAAGAGTGTAAATAGACCATACCCCAGAAACTAGATCAGGAAGAATTAGTATCTTTTTAGGCTTAACAATGTACAGTGTCATTTTCAAATAGAACAACAAAGATGTGAATACCTACTTTGCAACTATCAGGTATGTGGGACCGGAAGAGAAAGATTTCAGGTGATTGCAATTGCCCTTTGATTTCATAATATTGAAAATATTTTATGAATTTGTTTCCAACTGTCAAAAACATTACTGGCTGGCCGATAATACAACATTAGATGAAGTGTGGATGTCTTTTAGAAGTGGATATCAGTGGAAAAAGTATATTTCACACAAGTCATTTTGGTGCAGTATAGATACATGGCAAATGAAATAACAGATGAAACAACATTTTTATAACGCTCACTTATATACCAAAAACAACACTGAGAGAGTGGGTCTCTCTGAAACAGAGAAGAAATTGCAATTAACAACATAGTGTGTTTTAGGTTTATCAAAGCCAATGGAGATAACCAATTATAACATTACAGTGGACAACTATTTTTCATACATAGACCTGAAAAAAACATACAAACTGAAAAAAGTTGGTTTTAGCAATTTAAGAAACTAAGAAAAAATAGGCTAAGATTCCTGCAGAGTTCTTTGGAAACAATTATTCTGTCAAGTCAACTAAGTATACATTTACAAAATATATAATAATATTTATGTATTACAGAATAAGTATATATATATACTGTTAATGCCTTGTACTGTAAAACTACGAACAAGACTGATCAATTATCATGAAAAATATAGTTAAAAGGTTAGTTAGGCCCCAACTTAAAGAGAGGATTTTTTATTTTGACTAAATATTTTTAAGTTTTCGAGGTAAAAATAAATAATTAAACCATGAATGTAATTTTCAAAAAAATGTATTCATACCCAAAAATTCTACATTAACAACCTAGAAACAAAAATATTTTAATTGACTATTAACTAAAGTATGTTCAAAATAACTGCCTGTCTAGGAGATATCCGTTTGAGTTTACACTACAGATATCCAATACATAAGTTACATTAAGGGACATAAGAAATTTGACCATTCCCAATGTGAACATACTTTATTTTTTACCCAGGAAAGCTATTTGTCTGAAATTTTATTTGTCAGATCTCTTTTCAGAAATAAATTTTATATGACTAATGTTTTCATATGTACATATAAAAACATAACTGGTAAAAAGGCAAAAAGTTATGACAAACTTATTTATTTACTCTCCTGAGCATTTTTACATTACCAAAAAGATAATGTAAAAACTCTCAATAGTATATATGGCTTTATTCTTTATTAAATTTTACATACAACGTCCAATTCCATCTAGATGCCAGTAAAAAATAAAGTTAAGGTTAAAATATTTCAGTTGTGAATCTTTTAAAAAGCCAGCCTGTATTCATTAGTTAAAGTTTAAGGCATTTAGTCTACAACAGAAACAGTTACGGGGTATAGGAGAAACCAGAAATATAGAAACGTAATTACGTTAACTTAATCTATCTCTTTAAACATGTACTTAAATCTAAATGGTAAAGAAGTAGTTCTCAGAAAAATTAATTCACACATTTTCACAATTAATTCACACATTGTCACATTTTCATAATCAATTTTTACTATTTATTAAGATATATATTATCAAACTATTTAGTTAAGTTATAATATAAGGTTTATTTTATTTTATCTGACTAAGATTATAGAGAAAAAACAATATTAAACTGTTTAATTAACATAACTCATACAAAGGTAATAATTTTACATAACTTAAGCGAAACAAAGGATTAGAGTTTTTGTTTATGACTCTCCGAAAAGAGTAAATGAGAATAAATAAAAAATTGATTCATGGTAATCAGGAATCATCAAATAATGTTATACAATATTTAGCCGAATATTAAACTATATAAAATTGTTGAAAACCCCAGTTTTAATTTTTAAGGTAAGACAGATCTCCCACGTTAATGAATTGAATCTGAACGATAGAGTAATTCACAATCAATCCCAGAAAATGGAGCAGCAATGAGGCTCGCAGGTTGAACAGGTGGAAAATGTTAAATTGACCCAGCTCGCCTGCTTCAATCATGTTTTTAATAAGCTTCATGTGACATTGGACAGTAGATGCTGAAAAAAGAAACTAATATAAGCTTATAGTAAGGTATTA
The DNA here is from genome assembly GCA_039881145.1 of Druceiella hillmani. NCBI lineage: Eukaryota > Metazoa > Arthropoda > Insecta > Lepidoptera > Hepialidae > Druceiella > Druceiella hillmani. The sequence continues at coordinate 8,061,342 of JAYKKI010000024.1, forward strand.
TTAATGAATACAAGAAACAGGTTCAAAATATTAGTACAAGATTAGGGTAGTATGGTAAGTATGTCCGTTGATTGTAATTTAGCAAGGGTAACCAACTTTGTCCGGTATACCTAACAGTAATTATAGTAACATCAAGCTAACCATGCCTGTACAAAGGTTTTATTAAAATTGGTTAAATAGTTTATAACATTAAACCTTACTCAAAAAAAATTTTAGTTTCAAGTATTCCTTTATGATTACAGAGACTCACACACTGCATGCATATAAGTTGATATAAACATAATAATAAATTATATTCTTAATGCTAATATTATATTTCCTGTGAAATATTGCCTGACTCTAATGTCTAGTGATTGATGGCTGCTGTGTGTTTTGAAACAGTTTGATAAATATAACATATTAAATCATGAATATGTAAGTTATGGAGTTTCAATATGATTTAACATTGCAGGAAAAGTTTATTGAAGGAAAAATAGTGTGATGAAGGAACAATAATCGGTTGTTGGGTGCCTTGGTCAGGTGGGCGTAGGAATAAATTTCAAGTGCCTATCTGACCTACGTTAGAGTGTAGCTCAGATAGGCACTAATAATATAATTGAGTTACAGATTATTTTTATTTCATAAATCTTTCATAAATCTCGACAAGTATAAACTAAATAATTTAGATGGCTGTAACTTTATAATGAGCAAAAAGAGGATAATTTAAATGTAAACTTTAACGAAATACCAAGTTAATTTGAAGCCATAACCAAATGCATTTTAAATAGGTTTGTTGGCCAGCGTGTAACCTGAGAGTTTTGTCATTCAAAGATGTGTAAGTCATTCAGCACAATTTAATGTTTTCAACATATTTTAATTTATATTTCTATTTGCAGCAGAGAAAAATGTTTCTGTTTCTATTTATTGTTTTAGATAATTATGCTCTTAATTAATATTTAATAATGTGATTACCGAGTAATTTTTGAATTTGCATTGAAATGAAATAAATTCAGTGTTTTTTTGGAAATACACAAAAAAAGAAGAAAGTATTCTTACCAAATGCTATTGTTGCTTTTAGAATCGAGTAAAGACTGGTTTTAAATATATTCACGAAGAAGGCAATAAATTACTTACTTTCATCAGTATACAAAATTCGCTCAGAATGAAACGTGTTAAGAAACCTGAGTATAAATCTGAATATTTTAATAATATAATTAGGAAATGTGCGCATGTACTGTGAATAAAAATGTAGAATATGAATTGGGGTATGTAATTTCACAGATTCATTGGAAAATTAGGGCCCAGGTCTGTACAAAACTCTATCTTTATTACAAGCATCTATTGAGTTTAACCACAAAACTTCCTTTAAAGGGAAAGGAAAAGTTTTAAATGACGCGAAGAATATAAAAATAACTAATTACCGCAGATTACATATATGGTGGCACAGAAATGAAGTCGGAATAAAAATGCAGAAGCAAAATGTACAAAATCAAAAGCACTGGCATAAATACTGTCAGGTGTGCTGTTTAATATAAGCTACAGACCACACTCAATGCATGGATCATGCTTCAAGGGAATTAATGGTTTTTATTATATAAATATATCACCATTCCGCAAATATTTTCATAATTCTCATTAATCTGATTAAATGAACTAGAGTTGCTTCATATTGTTATGGATAAGGATCCATCTTAAAATTAAGGATCCATCTTAATATTGATTGATTTTAAGATTGAACTTATCCAATTGATCAATAAAGTTGTACATTTTACAAGTGAGGAAATTCATCTCTACAATCTAGTTATGTGCACACAATGAATTTTATTTTACCACTTTGCAAATGGCCACTCAATTCAAATTAAACTTGTGAACTGCAACGTCTCACCCTGATGTGCATGTAGATATAATGAGTTATTTTATTTACATTCAGAAATAAAATCAAAGGTAAATTGTTAATTGTAAATTGTCAAAGTGGTTTTCAGAAAAGAAAGTCAAAGCCTAAAGAGTCTAAATTACTAATTGGGTCTCTATCAAAATATCTGGTTGAAGGTGGAAAACCTATTCGAGAACAAAAGAACTATTACAGCAGAAAGGACAAAATGGATAAAATTAGATATGGAGATAGAATATCAGGAAATTGCTCTAATAACTCATGAAGGTAACTACTGTAACAACTTTCTTGTATTATATTAACAATGTAACAAAATGTTGAAATGAAAGAAAAAGGAAACAAATGTTCTTCAGTAAAACGAGAAGAGTTGGTTCTTAATAAGGTTCCAAGCATGCTTCTATAATCCAATGGTGCTGTAAACTTGCCTATACCAGCAAATCCAACTTAAAATCATTAAGTATTGAAGTGAGATATATCACCATAAAGAGACCAACATGAATTTTCTTCATTAATATTCATAGTTTAGCGGTTATTCCTATTCAATGAAACTTTACATTTTTATTTTAATTAGAAGTTTGTAATGCTATTTTAGAAGTTATTGTGCTCAGTAATAAGCACAAATGTGAAAAATTACAAAAGATATTAACTAAAAATTCTGCAAGCATTGTTAAATAAAAAAAAATTGTCAATAAGACAGTAAATATTACTACAAACGGTGATAGGTTGAAATTAAATGAGACACCAGATGAATATCAGACTATGCCGCCTGTATTTTATAAGTTGCAATTGATTAGTCAAAATTTATAATGGAAGTGCTAGTTAATAATCTAGAATTGGCTGTAGAAAAACTGGATAACATTTAAGTGAGATTATTGAAGAACTCAAATATGTTGGAGAAGTAAAAACATTTATACAACTCGTACTCAACATCAAAACGAGTATGTCAGCAACTGTCGCATAAACAGACAGTTTCTTCATCTTAATATCAAAAGGGACCTTGGTTAATTGCTTTAAAACTTATCCTTAAGTGACAATATTATTTAATTTGTGTTCTTTGGTTTTATTTTAAAGAAATTCATTGAAGTATGAATTAATTAAAAATTTTGTAAAATCAACTACGAGTGAAGAAAAGCTAATGAAATTAGCAATTCTTTCAATAGAAAGTAAATTAGAGTAAACATTACATTTTTAAAAATGAAATCTCAGAAACATGTCTGATAGACAAGATTTAATTTTTTGTTCAAATATGTTGCACAACTTCACTAGATCAGCTTTTCTCTCGTTTGATAAATTGGTAAATAGGTATACATGAATGTTATTTTAAAAACAAGTCATAAGTATGGACATATCCTACAATAATTTTTTAATTGATTTATCAGCATTCTTTGTCTTTAATAATAAACTGTATTATATAACTGATAAACCATTAGATGATAGGGAAGAGTTTCAATGTAATTTGCAATAAATTCTGCCGACTTTCTCATTTCTAGACATGAATTTAAATGACTTGGGTATTCTACAAAGTACCAAATACATAAAGTTGTTTACACAGGAAAAAAAATAGTAAAATTACTATATAAGTTGCTGAAGTAGGGAGACAGTCTCGGGAAACCTTACAAGGTAGGGATTGGGTGTTTGATCTTCACTTTAAAGAGGTTATGATATTTAGTACTGTGCCTCTAGAATGGATCTTCATACAATTATATAGGAAATTTCTAAAAGTTGATTAAATTTAAACATTAGTTCATGCAAAATAATATGTAAAATTGTTCACAATTAAATGAAACTACGTGATGTAGTAATATCAATATGTAAACTTGTATCAAACATTAAATTGAAATGTTTTTTATGCTCATCAAATATTTATAAATTTCAATTACTTCATTCACATTTATCATTATAGTTAAGATATTATTTGATAGTTTAGGCAAGTACTATTTAATGTACATGTACAAATTCTTTAAGATATCACTTGATATATTTTTGAGGATATCAAAATTTTATTGGTTCTTAGTTTTTTTTTCTAAGTTTGAATATACAATACGAGGGTCAAAAGGAAATTTCCTAACAATGGGAAAAGTTTAGATTCATGACATGAATACATCATGTATAAAAAGATTAATCATTTTTAATGGTTATATTGTAATAAATTATTGTTTAATATGTTTCTTCTCTAATTAACAAAGAGGTTTAATGCACCCTAAAATCGAGACAAAATTTATATTGGATTAAGATAAGTCAGGAGTAGCTGAGTTCTTAGTTCAATTGCTAGGGGGTGAGGTAAAGGCCTTTCAATATCAGGAGTTGTTGGCAGGTGTCAAAGCTAATAGAATAGGAATGCCATTTATTGATCTGACCTCATACATTTATTAAAATGCTATTCAATGCAAGCGTAATGCAATTTTTATAGATAAGAAATTAAAAAAAAAATTGGTGCTTTTTTTGCTACGAAACACATTTCTTTTAGTAAACATCACACCATTTAATTTTTTTATAGTGGAAGAAAATTCAAGCGAAAACTCAAGCGTTTTTATGTGAACCTAACGAATGATCCTGCATTCTGTAAAATTATTACAAATTATGTAAATTTCAATTAAAAATTTATAATATCCCATTAGTTTGTTGTGAGCAAATGTTAGGAAACAACTTAATCTATTTGTGATATTTAGCAATATGTATATCAATAAATTGTCTGCCAGTACATATTTTTAATGCAGCATTGCTCTATTTTGACGCAAGACTAGCTTTACTCCTACATGCTTCTTCACATGAACCCTTATGTTGTAATTTTTTGAGGCATCCTTAAATTTTAAATCATTTTGTAACAATACAAATGAGGCTAAATTTTGAGCATCAACCATCATGGATGTAATATTTTATTTTCTCAGTGATTTCACAGTAGTCAAGGGGAAATAAAATTGCTTTTAGGGGAAAATTATTTTATAATAGCTTTTAAATGAAGGTCACATGTAAACAATTTTCATGTAATAGTGGTAATGCCGACATACATTTTAATTCATTGTCTTTGGTATATGTCAAAAAATTTGTAGAAGGAAGGGGCAGGTGGCGCAGGCCATTTTTGCAAATTTGTTGTGCAAATGACAATATTCAGTAAAATTACGATAACCTTAGTTTTACATATTTTTTTTAATGAATTTGTGATTTACTATAAAATGTACACTGAATTATTTTCCTTAAATTTTTAGACTCAAAAATTTGTTCATTTCTGTGGTTTGAATATCACGCCATTTGATAGTTTTGCAGGATGTTTGGAATCGTTTAATATTTTGATAGCAATATGTTTGATTCATCAACTAAATATTGAAAAAAATAACCTTGTATCATCACCATTGTACCATCACTGTATCAATCAGCAATAAGCCACCACCAATGAGACGTAGTGGTGGAAGGGCCATATAATGTAAATGGTGCAAAGCGACATGTTCCATCTCTGAAATAGTGTCTTGATTAATGCATGCGGGACGGAAAGGAATACAATTTTATATATCTAAGTTTATGTTCAGAAAAATGTACTTAAATGATGCATGGAAATAACTGATTTTATTTATAAACCTTTAATTCAAAATTATATAAGGGTAGCGAGGCACAACCAATTATGTAAGGGTATGATAACAAAACGGTTATTTAATGAAATACAACTAAAAAAATTAAGAATAAAAAGAAATAAATCAAAGGATGTAAATATCAAGATTAAATGAACAATAAAAACAAATAAAATAAGTCAACCAGGTGCAACATCAGCCTATTCAATAAGAGCAACTCTAATAATAACTTTGCTAGATAAAATAATAACATTTGAATTCAAACATTGCCAGTTAACAAAAAACCGAAGCACTCTCTTTGTGACATCGCTTTACCCATTTACTCTGGGTTTCTTACATTTATAAAAAATTCTAAATATATTGAAATAAAAAATTATATATTTTAATTATAGAAACCACATTATTTTTTAAAGCTTCATTGACTGCCTCATCAAAATAAAGTTTAGTTTATAAAACAAGTTTTTACCTTATATCTTCATGATTGTGTCATTATATATATATATATATATATATATATATATATATATATATATATATATATAATATATATATATATATATATATATATATATATATTATAGCTTTGTAGTTTGTTACACTTGTAGTCAGAAGTAATGTGTGAATTATAAACTAATATATGAGTTAAGAAGTATGCTAGAAAATATCAGAATTAATGACATGAATAGCTGAAAAGAAAGTAAAATATTAATTTGTAACAATGCTTATTTGAAGAAGTTTATTTGAAGTTATTCCATTTTTATATTTTAAAAATTTTATTATAATTTTTTTTTTTAAATTCTGTTAAAAACTTTAATTAACATGTTCAATACAAACCTGAAATTCAAACATTTTATTTAGATAGCGGCATAGATCTAAGAGAAGAATGTAGAATCGAGATAAATTATAAATGGAATTTTCATTTAGAGGCAATGCAATTGTAAAATGATTATTGGAATTGGGATTGTGTTGTGGACTCCCTAATATGTCATCGATAGACGCGATCATGTTTTCTCTATTTTTAAATTTAAAGAAAATATTCAACACTTCGACACGTTTAACTATACTAAATAATATCAAACAGAACAATATTATTTCTAAATCAAAAATTATGGAAGCAATGTTATTGAACGTAGCATAAATACAAACGTAGAGACCATGTTTTATTCCTCCAATTACAAATTCAAAAGTGGCATAAAGAATATGATATGGTATTAGAAGGCAAATGACTATGAAATTTCGGTGTTTATCAAGTCTCAAAAAATTATTTCTGTGCTCTGATTTGAAAAGGTAATCTATTTCTTCAATTTTCAGAATCAATCTTTTAAATACATTTCTGGCACAAATTGTTTCAAGTAACAACAAAGACATAGCATGAATTATCTGAAGTGTCTTGAATGCTATAAAAGTGTATTCATCAGTTAAAATAAAAATGCTATTTGTTAAGACCAAAACGATAGAAGCAACATGCAACACAATCATTACTTTTATTATTATGAAACTATATAACTTTCGACACCATAATGTAAACTTGGTGGGAACTCTGTTAGCAGTTTTCCTACAAACACCAAACACATGTTGATATATTAAAATTGGCCAAAGAGTATTTTCAATTGATTCGTTGTTCATCTTGGAAAATATTTCGACAATATTTCAACACAAGTGTCTTATTGGGTATTTAAAAAACAAGTGACATTTACTGTGCTGATTAAATGTCTTTTGTGTAAACATCCATTAGTTTATCACTTTGTAGAATCTATTGAGTGCTTAACACAAGTAACCAAATATAATATTGATTTTTTTGATGTGGGAACTTATTGACCTTAAATCCTATATTGATGTGGATAAGGAAATGCAATAAACATAACTTCTGATTGCTATAATATTTTGATAATGTATGGAAGGCCATTTCTTGAACCCTGTTGCATCCTCCCCATCCTACATTATCCATAAATAGGTTAAATATTTTCAGACAACCTTGCTACTAAACGGCCATTACCACCTGACAACAGAGTACTGTGTTCGCTTTGTAACAGTAAACAATTTTGTTCACTGTTATAATAAGTATTACACTAACTTGAAGACCGTCTTGAGTTGACATTCTTTAGCTGCTGATAGAATTTATAATTTTGAAAAATCAAAAGTGTCCACAGTTCTAGTTACTCCCAAACTTTTGGCTCCAAGAAGTCAAACACAAGTCGGACAGATTGTATGAGCTGAAAGAGGTAAAATTATCACTTTTGGTGGTATCATATCAGCCAATAGAAATAGCCTCCTCGAAATCGTTTTTCTCGAAGGTGCATCCGAAGCAGCCTTGGGACTGTGAATAAAAGCGGCTGGATAAATAGTGATATATTTCTCTCTGTTTTAAAACATATACAGAAGCGCACACTTTGCACAAAAGATAACCCTATGTTATACTGTTGTATGAAAATTATGAGTCATATTACTCTGAAATGACATAATTTAACTATCTTTCCCACCACACACATCTCATCATCTACAACCACTCAACATTGGAGTCTTCACATACTTTAAATCAAAACTCAAAACTGCCTTCCATAGCTGGCATATTATGAATCCTGGCAAAGCACTGAGCATTTACAATATTCCTAAACTTGTGAAAATCAGTACACCTGGAATAGGGCCCCTTAATGAATTAGATTTTAGTGGTGAAAATTTTGCTCCAACTGAGGTGTATACATTACGCAATTTGTCACTGATGATTTGGCAATAACTACACCGTAGCTTATTTCCGATGAACTTTGCCAGCCTTCATCCTCTGCAATACAAGATTTTGCAAGAATCCCAAACAATCAACTAACTGCTGCTTGTGAATTGCAAAGGTCAGACAGAAATACCTGTGAACAAGACGTTTTAGATAATCCACCAATCCATCAAATAGTAACACCGAAAAAAACTCTTTTCACTCCAGAAGCAATCAGACCGTATCCAACTGCTCTAAGAAATAAAAATCAAACAAGGGAAGACAGCCAGGCAAATCACGTATTTATACTGATATGCCTGAAAAAAAAAACAAATTAAAGACAAACGCAAAGAAAAACAATTGAAGAAACTAGAACAGGAAAGAAGAGCTAGGGTTAAGAAAATGAAACATATTTTAAAGGATTTCAGTTCGAAAACAAAGAACTAAAAAGCTTAAAACATAGAGAGTGATGCATCAGAATATAAAGGTTCTGATAAAAACATGACATAATATTTAGTAGCTACAACAAAATGGAGTTTTACTCCATTCTCACAACAACAGTTGACACTTCAATAGAAATAACATATTGTAGATTGTGCTGTTCAAATAATGTGTTTGTGTTTAAAAGATGCTGTACAAAGCGTAACAGATTAGGAGTTCATTCTTCATTTCAAACCAGTTAAACTGAGAACAGAGCATTTTCTTATTAATTTGTTTCAAATTGATGCAAATGCAAATGCGATGTGATTGTATTTTAAAGTAAAATCTAAAAATCCCTTTTACAATTATCATACTCCATAATAAAATGTAATTGGTTATTCAGAAGTCATTAGTTACCCAAGTAAGGTTATGATTTTATAAAAAAAAACTGTGGAAATTACATTGTATGTTTGTTGGTAAATCAGCAGTAATGTCTTGTTTCTAACAAGACATTACTGCAGTAATAAAACATAAATGAATTTGAAACTTATTTTTCAACCAATAGGGATGGATGTTGGTTACAGAGATAATTCGATTCATGAAATCAAAAAATAAAGTCCATATCGCCAACAAAATGAATTTCTGCATAAGAAATCATAAACATACATATAGAAAAATTAATGCTATATATATATATGTATATATATGTATACATATATATATATATACATATATATACATACATATATATATATATATAAACATATATATGAAGTCCATGTAACATCTTTACTTCTTTCTAGAAGGTAATGGGAAAGAATAAAATGGTTTTTCAATAACAGAAATTGACAAGAGAAGAGTAGTTTTCGAAATTACTGGCATAATCAGTTGAGTGGAAGATATCAGTTCTCCACCAACAGATACGGACAATTCCCGATTTGACTGCATTGCTCAAATACACCGGCAATATTGAGGTGACACAACATACACAATATATGATCTCCCCTGACTTTACCAAAATGAGCAATATAGAAATTCAAAGAGTGGATGACTATTGATATCAATGTTACTGATGCAGGCTTAAAAATGGCTACATTGATGTAGATTGTAGAAATGTTTCTAGCTCTATATAATTATAATTCATTAAATTTCACTTCTACGGTAATGTCAGCACAATGGACTGAGTATTACCTAAATTTTTCATGCAGATGTGCAGAAAGACAAGCAAACAAAAGCCTACGTTTAGGTTAATATAAATAATTTTTAGTCTAGTACAAGAAAGTCCCGGTAAAAAAAGTTAAAATATTATGAAAATAAATTTAAATCCAACTCACTTTTATTCCAAAACAAGAAGTTTAATACGTACCGTTAAATAATATAAAGTAATAACTTTTACTTGTTCGTTTTCTACTTCTCACATGCTTTACCAAAGGTCATATGATGAGTAAAATATGCTAGAACTAGGTCAAGCCCTCCCTTCCTTATCTTCATTAACTGTCAATATTAACAGTCACTTAAAAGTTCAAACGCGTAAATTAGAAGATTACCTAAGATGTGTGGCTTCTTGTTGAGCAACGTTGCCAAATAGTGGGGAAGATCCAAACTTTTTCGATAATATTTAGTGGTCTGATGAGATCCGGTTTAAGTGATTTGGATTGTTTAATGCTCACAATTCTCATTATTATTCAGTTACAAATCCACAACTCGGTGAGAGAATCAAGCTTTCGAGAGTGTAGTATATCTGATGAAAAGTTAGTTCTTTATTTAAAACCAGGTATACCGCGAACTGAGAACATTTAGATTATTGTTTGATTTCCTTCAATTTAGTGCTAATTCTAAAGTGAAATATGAAAAATCTCTGTTATGCCTGTAAGGGTCACACTCTATAACAGAAAGTCATTGGTCATTTAGTAGTCATTTTTCAACCAGTTTAGGTTATGGTCTTATAAGAAAACACATTGAAAATTGCATTTAATATTTGTTGGTAAATCGAAAGTAATATATAGTAAGAAAATAACACAACATAAATGAATTTGGAACATATTTTTGGACAATTAAAAATTAAAAATTAAATTCATGAAACTGAAAAAAATATAGTTAATGGTCAACAGCATGAATTTCTGCACACGAAATCACGAATTCACGTATGTATATACATATATATATATATATATATATATATATATATATATAAAATATACACACACTTTATCTAGGTAATTAGTTAGTGCAAATCAAGCCAATTATTAAAATGTTTGTGACAAAATCCAGAATACAATCGATAGTGATCTGTCCAGCAAATAAATATTGGATTAAATCTGAAGACAGTTGAAATTATATTTAATAATGTTTCATTTAATTCACCGACAACATCATGATGAACCGGTTTGAACGTAATGATTATTTGACTTCAGATTATATATTAAAATAATAGAAGGTTGTAGAACCTAATACATTGTAACATTCCCACCGTAATGGTTATTTAAGTGACTGTTAATATTGACAGTTAATGAAGATAAGGAAGGGAGGGCTTGACCTAGTTCTAGCATATTTTACTCATCATATGACCTTTGGTAAAGCATATGAGAAGTAGAAAACGAACAAGTAAAAGTTATTACTCTATATTATTTATCGGTACGTATTAAACTTCTTGTTTTGGAATAAAAGTGAGTTGGATTTAAATTTATTTTCATAATATTTTAACTTTTTTTACCGGGACTTTCTTGTACTAGACTAAAAATTATTTATATTAACCTAAATGTAGGCTTTTGTTTGCTTGTCTTTCTGCACATCTGCATGAAAAATTTAGGTAATACTCAGTCCATTGTGCTGACATTACCGTAGAAGTGAAATTTAATGAATTATAATTATATAGAGCTAGAAACATTTCTACAATCTACATCAATGTAGCCATTTTTAAGCCTGCATCAGTAACATTGATATCAATAGTCATCCACTCTTTGAATTTCTATATTGCTCATTTTGGTAAAGTCAGGGGAGATCATATATTGTGTATGTTGTGTCACCTCAATATTGCCGGTGTATTTGAGCAATGCAGTCAAATCGGGAATTGTCCGTATCTGTTGGTGGAGAACTGATATCTTCCACTCAACTGATTATGCCAGTAATTTTGAAAACTACTCTTCTCTTGTCAATTTCTGTTATTGAAAAACCATTTTATTCTTTCCCATTACCTTCTAGAAAGAAGTAAAGATGTTACATGGACTTCATATATATGTTTATATATATATATATATATATATGTATGTATATATATGTATATATATATATGTATACATATATATACATATATATATACATATATATATATATATATATATATAAAGCATTAATTTTTCTATATGTATGTTTATGATTTCTTATGCAGAAATTCATTTTGTTGGCGATATGGATTTTATTTTTTGATTTCATGAATCGAATTATCTCTGTAGCCAACATCCATCCCTATTGGTTGAAAAATAAGTTTCAAATTCATTTATGTTTTATTACTGCAGTAATGTCTTGTTAGAAACAAGACATTACTGCTGATTTACCAACAAACATACAATGTAATTTCCACAGTTTTTTTTTATAAAATCATAACCTTACTTGGGTAACTAATGACTTCTGAATAACCAATTACATTTTATTATGGAGTATGATAATTGTAAAAGGGATTTTTAGATTTTACTTTAAAATACAATCACATCGCATTTGCATTTGCATCAATTTGAAACAAATTAATAAGAAAATGCTCTGTTCTCAGTTTAACTGGTTTGAAATGAAGAATGAACTCCTAATCTGTTACGCTTTGTACAGCTTTTTTTAAACACAAACACATTATTTGAACAGCACAATCTACAATATGTTATTTCTATTGAAGTGTCAACTGTTGTTGTGAGAATGGAGTAAAACTCCATTTTGTTGTAGCTACTAAATATTATGTCATGTTTTTATCAGAACCTTTATATTCTGATGCATCACTCTCTATGTTTTAAGCTTTTTAGTTCTTTGTTTTCGAACTGAAATCCTTTAAAATATGTTTCATTTTCTTAACCCTAGCTCTTCTTTCCTGTTCTAGTTTCTTCAATTGTTTTTCTTTGCGTTTGTCTTCAATTTGTTTTTTTTTTAGGCATATCAGTATAAATACGTGATTTGCCTGGCTGTCTTCCCTTGTTTGATTTTTATTTCTTAGAGCAGTTGGATACGGTCTGATTGCTTCTGGAGTGAAAAGAGTTTTTTTCGGTGTTACTATTTGATAGATTGGTGGATTATCTAAAACGTCTTGTTCAAAGGTATTTCTGTCTGACCTTTGCAATTCACAAGCAGCAGTTAGTTGATTGTTTGGGATTCTTGCAAAATCTTGTATTGCAGAGGATGAAGGCTGGCAAAGTTCATCGGAAATAAGCTACGGTGTAGTTATTGCCAAATCATCAGTGACAAATTGCGTAATGTATACACCTCAGTTGGAGCAAAATTTTCACCACTAAAATCTAATTCATGAAGGGGCCGTATTCCAGGTGTACTGATTTTCACAAGTTTAGGAATATTGTAAATGCTCAGTGCTTTGCCAGGATTCATAATATGCCAGCTATGGAAGGCAGTTTTGAGTTTTGATTTAAAGTATGTGAAGAGTCCAATGTTGAGTGGTTGTAGATGATGAGATGTGTGTGGTGGGAAAGATAGTTAAATTATGCCATTTCAGAGTAATATGACTCATAATTTTCATACAACAGTATAACATAGGGTTATCTTTTGTGCAAAGTGTGCGCTTCTGTATATGTTTTAAAACAGATACAAATATATCACTATTTATCCAGCCGCTTTTATTTACAGTCCCAAGGCTGCTTCGGATGCACCTTCGAGAAAAACGATTTCGAGGAGACACGTAGAGTGGAGGGACTGTATTTCTATTGGCTGATATGACACCACCAAAAGTGATAATTTTACCTCTTTCAGCTCATACAATCTGTCCGACTTGTGTTTGACTTCTTGGAGCCAAAAGTTTGGGAGTAACTAGAACTGTGGACACTTTTGATTTTTCAAAATTATAAATTCTATCAGCAGCTAAAGAATGTCAACTCAAGACGGTCTTCAAGTTAGTGTAATACTTATTATAACAGTGAACAAAATTGTTTACTGTTACAAAGCGAACACAGTACTCTGTTGTCAGGTGGTAATGGCCGTTTAGTAGCAAGGTTGTCTGAAAATATTTAACCTATTTATGGATAATGTAGGATGGGGAGGATGCAACAGGGTTCAAGAAATGGCCTTCCATACATTATCAAAATATTATAGCAATCAGAAGTTATGTTTATTGCATTTCCTTATCCACATCAATATAGGATTTAAGGTCAATAAGTTCCCACATCAAAAAAATCAATATTATATTTGGTTACTTGTGTTAAGCACTCAATAGATTCTACAAAGTGATAAACTAATGGATGTTTACACAAAAGACATTTAATCAGCACAGTAAATGTCACTTGTTTTTTAAATACCCAATAAGACACTTGTGTTGAAATATTGTCGAAATATTTTCCAAGATGAACAACGAATCAATTGAAAATACTCTTTGGCCAATTTTAATATATCAACATGTGTTTGGTGTTTGTAGGAAAACTGCTAACAGAGTTCCCACCAAGTTTACATTATGGTGTCGAAAGTTATATAGTTTCATAATAATAAAAGTAATGATTGTGTTGCATGTTGCTTCTATCGTTTTGGTCTTAACAAATAGCATTTTTATTTTAACTGATGAATACACTTTTATAGCATTCAAGACACTTCAGATAATTCATGCTCTGCCTTTGTTGTTACTTGAAACAATTTGTGCCAGAAATGTATTCAAAAGATTGATTCTGAAAATTGAAGAAATAGATTGCCTTTTCAAATCAGAGCATAGAAATCATTTTTTGAAACTTGATAAATACCGAAATTTCATAGTCATTTGCCTTCTAATACCATATCATATTCTTTATGCCACTTTTGATTTTGTAATTGGAGGAATAAAACATGGTCTCTACGTTTGTATTTATGCTACGTTCAATAACATTGCTTCCATCATTTTTGATTTAGAAATAATATTGTTCTGTTTGATATTATTTAGTATAGTTAAACGTGTCGAAGTGTTGAATATTTTCTTTAAATTTAAAAATAGAGGAAATTTATTAAGAATTTATCTCGATTCTACATTCTTCTCTTAGATCTATGCCACTATCTAAATAAAATGTTTGAATTTCAGGTTTGTATTGAACATGTTAATTAAAGTTTTTTAACAGAATTTAAAAAAAAAAATTATAATAAAATTTTTAAAATATAAAAATGGAATAACTTCAAATAAACTTCTTCAAATAAGCATTGTTACAAATTAATATTTTACTTTTTTTTCAGCTATTCATGTCATTAATTCTGATATTTTCTAGCATACTTCTTAACTCATATAGTTTCCTTCAAAATATAAAATATAATGTAAGTATTTATAAGTCATATATTAGTTTATAATTCACACATTACTTCTGACTACAAGTTTAACAAACTACAAAGCTATAATATATATATATATATATATATATATATATATATATATATATATATATATATACATACATATATATATATATATATATATATATATATATATATATATATATATAATGACACAATCATGAAGATATAAGGTAAAAACTTGTTTTATAAACTAAACTTTATTTTGATGAGGCAGTCAATGAAGCTTTAAAAAATAATGTGGTTTCTATAATTAAAATATATAATTTTTTATTTCAATACATTTAGAATTTTTTATAAATGTAAGAAACCCAGGGTAAATGGGTAAAGCGATGTCACAAAGAGAGTGCTTCGGTTTTTTGGTAACTGACAATGTTTGAATTCAAATATTATTATTTTATCTAGCAAAGTTATTATTAGAGTTGCTCTTATTGAATAGGCTGATGTTGCACCTGGTTGACTTATTTTATTTGTTTTTATTGTTCATTTAATCTTGATATTTACAGCCTTTGATTTATTTCTTTTTATTCTTAATTTTTTTAGTTGTATTTCATTAAATAACCGTTTTGTTATCATACCCTTACATAATTGGTTGTGCCTCGCTACCCTTATATAATTTTGAATTAAAGGTTTATAAATAAAATCAGTTATTTCCATGCATCATTTAAGTACATTTTTCTGAACATAAACTTAGATATATAAAATTGTATTCCTTTCCGTCCCGCATGCATTAATCAAGACACTATTTCAGAGATGGAACATGTCGCTTTGCACCATTTACATTATATGGCCCTTCCACCACTATGTCTCATTGGTAGCCGTGTGTCTCATTTGTGAGAAAATGTACTCGCAGATAGAAACTACGAAATCTCATTTGACATCAATGCAAGTCAATGATGAATTATGTAAGTGAATTATTTTTTTATGCCTTAACAACTGACTCTAAGTTCTTTTCATACTTCTTTAATGCCAGTGTTAAGAAGCATGCAGGAGCAAAGCTAGCCTCGCCTTTATTTAGAAGAAATATATGTGAACTTAACTGTATTCCTACACATTAGTATGTAAATATTTTCTCTAATATAAAATTATAGATAATCTCTTTTAGGATGGTTAAATATTGCAGATGAAGGTAAGCTTCTTAGTTTCAAGTTAAACTAATTATTCTATATTTTAATTATCAATATTTTCAAAACAAGGTCAAGATTATCAGATGGCACTGGGACTTCCATTCCTGAGCATTTTAATATATTCCAAAGGCTACTTCTGTCCAGGAACATTTGTCCCATTTACTTGCAGTCTTCCTTCCTTGTCCTTCTCTTCCACCAAGCACGGTTTTGTGCGATGTTAGTGCCAAGTTGGGTGTCTTTCAGTTCTTCTTCAACTGTTGTCAACCAAGTGGAGGGTGGACTGCTACATCCTCAATTAGTTGTTGGTAAGTTTATTACTGATTGATACAGTGATGGTATAATGGTGATGATACAAGATGATTTTTTTCAATATTTAGTTGATTAATCAAACATATTGCTATCAAAATATTAAACGATTCCAAACATCCTGCGAAACTATCAAATGGTGTGATATTCAAACCACAGAAATGAAGAAATTTTTGAGTCTAAAAATTTAAGGAAAATAATTCAGTGTACATTTTATAGTAAATCACAAATTCATTAAAAAAAATATGTAAAACTAAGGTTATCGTAATTTTACTGAATATTGTCATTTGCACAACAAATTTGCAAAAATGGCCTGCGCCACCTGTCCCTTCCTTCTGCTAATTTTTTGACACATACCAAAGACAATGAATTAAAATGTATGTCGGCATTACCACTATTACATGAAAATTGTTTACATGTGACCTTCATTTAAAGGCTATTATAAAATAATTTTCCCCTAAAAGCAATTTTTTTTCCCCTTGGCTACTGTGAAATCACTGAGAAAACAAAATATTACATCCATGATGGTTGATGCTCAAAATTTAGCCTCATTTGTAATGTTACAAAATGATGTAAAATTTAAGGATGCCTCAAAAAATTACAACATAAGGGTTCATGTGAAGAAGTATGTATAAAATAGAGCAATTCTGCATTAAAAATATGTACTGGCAGACAATTTATTGATATACATATTGCTAAATATCACAAATAGATTAAGTTGTTTCCTAACATTTGCTCACAACAAACTAATGGGATATTATAAATTTTTAATTGAAATTTACATAATTTGTAATAATTTTACAGAATGCAGGATCATTCGTTAGTTTCACATAAAAATGCCCGAGTTTTTCGCTTGAATTTTCTTCCACTATAAAAAAATTAAATGGTGTGATGTTTACTAGAAGAAATGTGTTTCGTAGCAAAAAAAGCACCAATTTTTTTTTAAATTTCTTGTCTGTAAAAATTGCATTACGCTTGCATTGAATAGCATTTTAATAAATGTATGAGGTCAGATCAATAAATGGCATTCCTATTCTATTAGCTTTGACACCTGCCAACAACTCCTGATATTGAAAGGCCTCTACCTCACCCCCTAGCAATTGAACTAAGAACTCAGCTACTCCTGACTTATCTTAATCCAATATAAATTTTGTCTCGATTTTAGGGTGCATTAAACCTCTTTGTTAATTAGAGAAGAAACATATTAAATAATAATTTATTATAATATAACCATTAAAAATGATTAATCTTTTTATACATGATGTATTCATGTCATGAATATAAACTTTTTCCATTGTTAGGAAATTTCCTTTTGACCCTCGTATTGTATATTCAAACTTAGAAAAAAAAACTAAGAACCAATAAAATTTTGATATCCTCAAAAATACATCAAGTGATATCTTAAAGAATTTGTACAAGTACATTAAATAGTACTTGCCTAAACTGTCAAATAATTATCTTAACTATAATGATAAATGTGAATGAAGTAATTGAAATTTATAAATATTTGATGAGCATAAAAAACATTTCAATTTAATGTTTGATACAAGTTTACATATTGATATTACTGCATCACGTAGTTTCATTTAATTGTGAACAATTTTACATATTATTTTGCATGAACGAATGTTTAAATTCAGTCAACTTTTAGAAATTTCCTTTATAATTGTATGAAGATCCATTCTAGAGGCACAGTACTAAATATCATAACCTCTTTAAAGTGAAGATCAAACACCCAATCCCTAACTTGTAAGGTTTCCCGAGACAGTCTCCCTACTTCAGCAACTTATATATTAATTTTTATTATTTTTTTTCCTATGTAAACAACTTTATGTATTTGGTACTTTGTAGAATACCCAAGTCATTTAAATTCATGTCTAGAAATGAGGAAGTCGGCAGAATTTATTGCAAATTACATTGAAACTCTTCCCTATCATCTAATGGTTTATCAGTTATATAATACAGTTTATTATTAAAGACAAAGAATGCTGATAAATCAATTAAAAAATTATTGTAGGATATGTCCATACTTATGACTTGTTTTTAAAATAACATTCATATATACCTATTTACCAATTTATCAAAGGAGAGAAAAGGTGATCTAGTGAAGTTGTGCAACATATTTGAACAAACAATTAAATCTTGTTTATCAGACATGTTTCTGAGCTTTCATTTTTCTTAACTCTCCACAATGTAATAAAAATGTAATGTTTACTCTAATTTACTATCTATTGAAAGAATTGGTAATTTTATTAGCTTTTCTTCACTAGTAGTTGATTTTACAAAATTTTTAATTAATTCATATTTCAATGAATTTCTTTAAAATAAAACCAAAGAACACAAATTAAATAATATTGTCACTTAAGGATAAGTTTTAAAGCAATTAACCAAGGTCCCTTTTGATATTAAGATGAAGAAACTGTCTGTTTATGCGACAGTTGCTGACATACTCGTTTTGATGTTGAGTATGAGTTGTATAAATGTTTTTACTTCTCCCAACATTTGTTCAACATATTTGAGTTCTACAATAATCTCACTTAAATGTTATCCAGTTTTTCTACAGCCAATTCTAGATTTTTAACTAGCACTTCCATTATAAATTTTGACTAATCAATTACAACTTATAAAATACAGGCGGCATAGTCTGATATTCATCTGGTGTCTCATTTAATTTCAACCTATCTCCGTTTGTAGTAATATTTACTGTCTTATTGACGATTTTTTTTTTATTTAACAATGCTTGCAGAATTTTTAGTTAATATCTTTTGTAATTTTTTACATTTGTGCTTATTACTGAGCACAATAACTTCTAAAATAGCATTACAAACTTCTAATTAAAATAAAAATGTAAAGTTTCATTGAATAGAAATAACCACTAAACTATGAATATTAATGCAGAAAATTCATGTTGGTCTCTTTATGGTGATATATCTCACTTCAATACTTAATGATTTTAAGTTGGATTTGCTGGTATAGGCAAGTTTACAGCACCATTGGATTATAGAAGCATGCTTGGAACCTTATTAAGAACCAACTCTTCTCGTTTTACTGAAGAATATGGGTTTCCCTTTTTTTTCATTTCAACACTTTGTTACATTGTTAATATAATACAAGAAAGTTGTTACAGTAGTTACCTTCATGAGTTATTAGAGCAATTTCCTGATATTCTATCTCCATATCTAATTTTATCCATTTTGTCTTTTCTGCTGTAATAGTTCTTTCGTTCTCGAATAGGTTTTCCACCTTTAACCAGATATTTTAATAGAGACCCAATTAGTAATTTAGACTCTTTAGGCTTTGACTTTCTTTTCTGAAAACCACTTTGACAATTTACAATTAACAATTGACATTTGATTTTATTTCTGAATGTAAATAAAATAACTCATTATATCTACATGCACATCAGGGTGAGATGTTGCAGTTCACAAGTTTAATTTGAATTGAGTGGCCATTTGCAAAGTGGTAAAATAAAATTCATTGTGTGCACATAACCAGATTGTAGAGATGAATTTCCTCACTTGTAAAATGTACAATTTTATTGATCAATTGGATAAGTTCAATCTTAAAATCAATCCATATTAAGATGGATCCTTAATTTTTTTATGAAACAGATGATAATAGAAATTACAAAAATTACATGATAATAGAAGATATCGGGAAAGTAAAGTATATACGAAAGCCCATTCAATCCAATTGAAAGAGTTTTTTCATATCTTATTTTTACTGTACTGGTTGAACTCTTTCATGTAAAAAAACCTTACTTTAATTTGTAGCAAGCTTAGTGGCAACTTAACTGTTCAAAATAAATATTAGCACTTAATATACTATTAGTGGGATTTAATTCCATTTATTCTCCATCACAAACTTAAAATAACTTTTCGGCTACTGTCATACTTTTATGTTAACCATTACTGTCATATTTTTATGTTTTACACCCTTTTCTCCAGCTCCTAGCTGTTAGCGTTTTGCGTAAAGTTAACATATATCATCCTTTTTCATCTCTTATAATGAGACAGTTTAGCGAAACATGCAGTGGCTCTACGCACACGTAGACCCTCTTTTGGGATTGAAGAGGTATTATGTAGCTGCCTCATGTGGTTGCTTAATAGAATATTTTCATTTCTTCTCCAAAGCATGAAGTTGTTTTTCTTTTGCAATATGGGGCACAAGAGTAGCTCTGCCAGAAACTTAACCTGGGATCTGTTTCAATAAGGTTTTTGAATTCCTCCTAATTCAATGTACAAATTCGCCAAAATGAGGATAATCAAAGAGATCGAAATTTTCATCTTTGAACCTTTGGAACCAATATTTGGCTGTGTAATAAGGAGTTATCCATTCATCATCATATATGCATATGATGTCTTGCTTTACTAACTTTTCACACCAAATGAGATTCACAAAGCAAGAGTCTTCAAATACTCTTCATGAAATATTTCTTGAGTTTTCGTAAGTCTGTTCTATTCTCACCTAAACTGATTTGCTAAGTAAAAATCAAACCCCACGCTCTTTACTTAACTAACCAGAGATATTTAAGAAGTTTCCATAATATTTCAAAACACTTTGAAAAATGCGTATTATTTACCAACGAAACATATTAATGTCATGCAAATATGATGACGATGAGAAGTCTACTTTTCCATAACAATATGAAGCAACTCTAGTTCATTTAATCAGATTAATGAGAATTATGAAAATATTTGCGGAATGGTAATATATTTATATAATAAAAACCATTAATTCCCTTGAAGCATGATCCATGCATTGAGTGTGGTCTGTAGCTTATATTAAACAGCACACCTGACAGTATTTATGCCAGTGCTTTTGGTTTTGTACATTTTGCTTGTGCATTTTTATTCCGACTTCATTTCTGTGCCACCATATATGTAATCTGCGGTAATTAATTATAAGATACTCATTTTATATTCTTCGCGTCATTTAAAACTTTCCTTTCCCTTTAAAGGAAGTTTTGTGGTTAAACTCAATAGATGCTTGTAATAAAGATAGGGTTTTGTACAGACCTGGGCCCTAATTTTCCAATGAATCTGTGAAATTATATACCCCAATTCATATTCTACATTTTTATTCACAGTACATGCGTACATTTCCTAATTATATTATTAAAATATTCAGATTTATGCTCAGGTTTCTTAACATGTTTCATTCTGAGCAAATTTTGTGTACTGATGAAAGTAAGTCATTTATTGCCTTTTTCATGAATATATTTAAAACCAGTCTTTACTCGATTCTAAAAGCAACAATAGCATTTGGTAAGAATACTTTCTTCTTTTTTTGTGTATTTCCAAAAAAACACTGAATTTATTTCATTTCAATGCAAATTCAAAAATTACTCGGTAATCACATTATTAAATATTAATTAAGAACATAATTATCTAAAACATTACATAAAAACAGAAACATTTTTCTCTGCTACAAATAGAAATATAAATTAAAATATGTTGAAAACATTAAATTGTGCTGAATGACTTACACATCTTTGAATGACAAAACTCTCAGATTACACGCTGGCCAACAAACCTATTTAAAATGCATTTGGTTATGGCTTCAAATTAACTTGTAATTTCGTTAAAGTTTACATTTAAATTATCCTTTTTTTGCTCACTATAAAGTTACAGCCATCTAAATTATTTAGTTTATACTTGTCGAGATTTATGAAATAAAAATAAGCTGTAACTCAATTATATTATTAGTGCCTATCTGAGCTACACTCTAACGTAGGTCAGATAGGCACTTGAAATTTATTCCTACGCCCACCTGACCAAGGCACCCAACAACCGATTATTGTTCCTTCATCACACTATTTTTCCTTCAATAAACTTTTCCTGCAATGTTAAATCATATTGAAACTCCATAACTTACATATTCATGATTTAATATGTTATATTTTTCAAACTGTTTTAATACACACAGCAGCCATCAATCACTAGACATTAAAGACAGGCAATATTTCACAGGAAATATAATATTAGCATTAAGAATATAATTTATTATTATGTTTATATCAACTTATATGCATGCAGTGTGTCTCTGTAATCATAAAGGAATACTTGAAACTAAAATTTTTTTTGAGTAATGTGTAAACTATTTAACCAATTTTAATAAAACCTTCGTAAAGGCATGGGTAGCTTGATGTTACTATAATTACTGTTAGGTATACCGGACAAAGTTGGTTACCCTTGCTAAATTATAATCAACGGACATACTTACCATACTACCCTAATCTTGTACTAATATTTTGAACCTGTTTCTTGTATTCATTAATAATACCTTACTATAAGCTTATATTAGTTTCTTTTTTTCAGCATCTACTGTCCGATGTCACATGAAGCTTATTAAAAACATGATAGAAGCAGGTGAGCTGGGTCAATTTAAAATTTTTCACCTGTTCAACCTGCGAGCCTCATTGCTGCTCCATTTTCTGGGATTGATCGTGAATTACTCTATTGTTCAGATTCAATTCATTAACGTCGGAGATCTGTCTTACCTTAAAAATTAAAACTGGGGTTTTCAACAATTTAATATAGTTTAATATTCAACTAAATATTATATAACATTATTTGATGGTTACTGATTACCATGAATCGATTTTTTATTTATTCTCATTTACTCTTTTCGGAGAGTCATAAACAAAAGCTCTAATCCTTTGTTTCGCTTAAGTTATGTAAAATTATTACCTTTGTATGAGTCATGTTAATTAAACAGTTTAATATTGTTTTTTCTCTATAATCTTAGTCAGCTAAAATAAAATAAACCTTATATTATAACTTAAATAAATAGTTAAAAATTGACTATAAAAATGTGACAATGTGTGAATTAATTGTGAAAGTGTGTGAATTAATTTTTCTGAGAACTACTTCTTTACCATTTAGATTTAAGTACATGTTTAAAGAGATAAATTAAGTTAATGTAATCAAGTTTCTATATTTCTCCTATATCCCGTAACTGTTTCTGTTGTAGACTAAACGCCTTAAACTTTAACTAATGAATACAGGCTGGCTTCTTAAAAGATTCATAACTGAAATGTTTTAACCTTAACTTTATTTTTTACTGGCATCTAGATGGAAATGGATGTTGTATGTAAAACTTATATAAATTTAATAAAGAATAAAGCCATATATACTATTGAGAGTTTTTACATTACCAATAATCCCAGGAGAGTAAATAAATAAGTTTGTCATAACTTTTTGCCTTTTTATGAAATAGTAACTTTGATGCTTCGTGTAAGAAACTGGTTCAAGATTTGTTTTATTGTGTGGTCTTATGTGTGTATGAGAAATTAAAATTCTATAAAAGCTGTTCATAAAGAGTTTCTGGTTTGAAACAGAAAAGACTTTATTTTAGAAAGTGTACACTAGCAGCCAGTAAATGTCTTGTTTTTTTGTGTTTAGGTACTGAACAGTTCTTTTCTTTGAATGTTCCAAATGTGTAACCTCATGCATTGATATTTAACTTTATTTTAGGTCACACTGAAAGAAGTATTGCTCAAATGAGATATTGAATAGGTCTTAATCCAAGGACACAATTGCGCTGTTGACAGACAAACAAAAGTATATTACCAACGCCTGTGACATTCTACTGCAGCACCAAACAAAATTCCATAGGTGGGGCTACAAGCTGCTTACACTTTGGGACGTTTGTGTATTTATGTCGGGTCTTGAGACATATTTGGAATAGAAGGGTCATTTAAATTTAAGATATTCTAGTGAATTCAGGGTGAGATGACACTGTTACAAACAAAAGAGATTTATTAATAAAGGTGGATTATCCCCAGATAGAGAATAACTACAATCAACATATACGGAATTGTTAAATTCATTCTTAATAATTAAACAAGATTCTTATTTTAAACAGCAAAGCGTCACTTGCTTCTTAAAGACTCAATAAAACACTTGTGCTGGAAACCAATTGGAACACAGATATTTTACAATAATCAATATGGTCAGTGAATCAATTGAAGATACACTTTGGCCAATTTTAGTGTATCAGCAAGTATTTGGTATTTGTAGAAGAACTGTTAACCGAGTTCCAACCAGGTTTATATTATTGTGTCGAAAGTTATACAGATTGGCAATAATAGGAACGTTGATTTTACTGCAAGTTGCTGCTGGCATTTTGACCTTTAATGATAGCATTTTGATCTCAACCCATAACCGCATCTTCCTTGCATTCGGAGCACTTCACATGATTCACTCTCTATCTATGGTTGATTGAAATAACTTTTGACAAAAATGTATTTGAAGGTTTGATCCTGAAAATTCAAGAAATAGATTATCTTTTCAAATTAGAACACAGAAGGAATTTTTTGAGACGGGATAAATGTCGAAACCTCACAATTATTGGCCTTCTCATAACCTATCATATTCTTTATGCCTGTATTGATTTTGTGGATGGAGGTATAAAATTTGGCCTGAGTGCTCGCATTTATTCTGTGTACAATATTATTGCTGTTATTATTTTTGTTCTAGAAATAATACTCTTCTCTTCGATATTATTTAGTGTAATAAAACGTGTTGAAATGTTGAATATCTTCTTTGATTCTAAAAATAGAGGAAACACATTTATATCTGTTGATGCCATATTTGGGAGTCCACAACATAATCCCAATTCAAACAATCATTTTACATTTATATTGCCGCTCAACCAAAATTCCGTTTACCATTTATTCAAATTTTACATTTGTTTATTAGGCCTGTGCCACCATTTAAAGAAAGTCTTTGAATTTCAGGTTTTTATTGAATCTTTTTTACTTCAGTACTTTCAAATATGTCAATACAAATTATTAACATGAACGAACTTTTAACTTCATTTTTCAGCTACTCATGTCACTCACTATCATATTTTTTGGTATTCTCCTTAACACATATTTGTTTCTTGAAGATTTAAAGTTTAATGTAAGTATTATTAAGACCTATACTAACTAACTTACTAATTAACTTAACTTAAATAATAAAAAAAAATTAATTCTGAGATTAAAAAATTGCAAAGCCATAAAAATAATACAATAATACTGTTATAAAAATACAAGGTTTACAATTAAAAACTTGTTTCATAAACTAATAAATTTTTCAAATAAGAAAGAATATGCTTACAAAGAAATTTATGGCGCATTTTCGGAGTATTTAGAAACAATTTTGCAGCTTTGTTTAATTAAAATATGTAAACCTTTATGGATGACAGAAATCCAGTATAAACGGGTATAGCAGTATCATGGAGAATGTACATCCAGCAGTGAGTGAAACACTTGTTGGTGAATGGATTCATAATGTGTCTGGTTGAGACACTTCACCTGTTTTGTTGTTCATATCATCGTGGTATATAGTCACATATATTTCTTTTCATCCTTACATTCTCTTTATTCTAAATTACAAAATTGTTCTATTGTTATAACTCTAACATGCGAATAACTAGTTGTGCCTTGTGTCTCAGTACCATCATAAAATATGACTGTGTGTAATCTTAATCTGAAATATTTTGGAAAAAATTTATTAATACAATGTTTCACATATAATTTATTTACATCTCTAAAGCTAAATTAGAGCAATTAATTTTAGATGGTTTGTAATTTTTCTACACTTGCTGAATATTTTCCCTAACTGCTATATTCTTGATGATATCATTGTAGAGTTTTGTTGCCTACAACTATCCCTAGAAATATTGGACTCCATCAGTGAAAGTACAAACAAATAAATTAACTCATTCTCAAATATATGATGAAGTGACAAAATTTAATTTACATATCATATTTGCTTGGAATTTTGTGGTTAAAAATTGTATTGTAAAGATAGAAAGGGAAGCATAAAGGCTTGAATGAATATTTATCAGTAAGCAGCAATAGACTTGAAAAGTGTCTCTCAAAACATAACTTTTGCCCATTAAGTAATGAATTCACCTTTGACTGAATATTACTTAGATATATAAAATAGTAAAAATCTTTTTTGTTGCAAATTCATAGATAAAGAAAATATTTCAGAGAGATGTGCCATTTTCCATTATTTTCGTATTATGGCCACTCCACCATTTTACATTGTTGATAGTTATGTGTCTTGTATGTGAGAAAATGTACTTGCAGGTAGAAAGAACAAAATCTTGTTTGACGCCAATGGTGATTGATGACGAATTACGTAAGTGAACAATTTTTATTTATGCATTTACAAATGTCTTTCTTTAATGCCAATGCTATACTTATGTAAAATAAATATTTACACACTGAATGGTATCATCAATTATACATTAGTGTATAAATATTTTCTCTAATTGAAAATGATTATAAAC
Organism: Druceiella hillmani; assembly: GCA_039881145.1. Lineage (NCBI taxonomy): Eukaryota > Metazoa > Arthropoda > Insecta > Lepidoptera > Hepialidae > Druceiella > Druceiella hillmani. Next base: position 8,088,129 of record JAYKKI010000024.1, read on the forward strand.
TTATTAACCTTATTTGGAATGGAGACGGGCTGCAGATTCAACTTCCTTCAGAGCCAACTTCTATTTTCCAAGTTAACCCATCTTTACCCAACGTTGCGCTAGCGCAACATTTCAAATGTGATTTTTTTTTGTTTTAAAATAAGTATTTCATTCTATGAAATGTAAGCCAGTCTCGAGAAGTAGAACTAAAAAATTTTTTTCAATCTTTTTTTAAATACAAATACATAGTTTTATTTTTTAAAAACTGCTAATTGAGTCATCTCAAGATCGACAGATTCATCCAAACATAAAAAATATAAATTGAAATAAAGCTATACTTTTTAAACTGTATAAAGCTTAAGCAATATCTTATTTATGATATAAACCCTTTTGCTGGACAAAACTAGTTACACTTGTTGTTTATCTTAGACTTCCAGGAAATGTTGTGTATGCGCAACATTGGGAGAAATAATAGTCAGTTGTTATTGTTACACTGCTTGCCATTGAAGTTTGAAATTTATTGTAAACAATGGATTCTCGGTATTCAAAGAGTACAAGCAGTTTTGTTTTATTAGTTAGTCAGTTATAGAACGTGAAGCTAACAGTGTCGCATAGTAATTTTTAGAAAAAAATATTTTTTGTCCGTCAGTTAGATTACTAAAAACTATTGTAGGTATACATATTTTTCTTTTGACCGGCTAACAAAAAGTGACGTCAAAAAACGATAAGTGAGAGTATACAAATCAGTAAATAACAAGTTAAAACATTATGGCCTGGCAACAAGTACTGTCTTCTTAAGAAATTATGAGTATATTAGAAGAAGAAGAGGATTTAGAAGATGCCAATCAAATCGATGCCGTGTACATCCCCCCGACGGTTGACATTCTTACAGACGAGGAAAAGCTAGATGATGACGCGCTAGGTGATTATGACAATACTGTGCCCACTGATATCGCTGGAACGTATGAAATCCACACCGATTTATCCACAGAGCCTGAAAATACGCAAGGTGAGACCGGTCCTTCAACTTCGAAAAAGCCAAGACTGCCGAAAAAGACACCAAAATGTGTTCCAGACTGGAAAAAAGAACATCCAACTTATACACATTTTCCTACAAGTGACGAAACAGCAATGACACAGAATATTGAAGAATGTGTAGGTGGAAAAACACCTATTGAAGTATTTTCCCTATTTTTTAGTGATGAAGTTTGGGAACAGATTGTAGGTTTTTCAAAAAAATATGCTTGTGACCATAACCGTCATTTATTTACCCTCACGGTAGCAGAACTCAAAAGATTTTTTGGTATATTATTACTGACTGGATATCATTCATTGCCTGCTGCGAAATTGTACTGGTCAAAAGATGAAGACAAAAATGTATCGAATGTAAGAAATTGTATGAGTCGTAACAAATTCAACTCTATAAAGAAAAACATTCATTTATGTGATAATGCTGACCTGGATCAAAATGATAAATTCACTAAATTGTGTCCTATTTTCAATATAATAAACCAATAAAATATGCAGTTTGGAATATTTTCACACAACTTGTCAATTGACGAAGAAGTGGTACCATATTTTGGACGTCATGGTTGCAAGATGTTCATCAAAGGAAAGCCTGTAAGATTTGGATTCAAGATTCAATGCTTGTGTAGTTCAAATGGTTATCTGTACCAGTTTATTCCATATGGCGGAAAGAATAGTAACGTTGATAGAAATGACTTAGGTCTGGGCGAAAATACTGTACTGGATCTATTGTCCGTTATTGAAGATCCAAGCAAACATCGCATTTTTTTTGATAATTTCTTTTCTTCGCATAAATTGTTTTGCATTCTGAAAGAGAAAGGTTATTCTGCACTGGTACTATTAGAGAAAATAGAACAATGAATAAAACCTTGATATATACGAAAAAACTTCAGAAAAAATAGAGAGGATCATTTGATTATAGCTTTGACCAAAAACATGAAGTACCATTGGTTTGATGGAATGACAATACTATGGTGACTGTGGCTGTTAACAACGCAAAAATCGAACCATTGGTTACAGCAAAACGTTATGATAGAAAAATAAAAAAGATGGTGAATGTGCCACAGCCCCAGGTTATAGCAGATTATAATAAAGATATGGGAGGTGTAGATCTCCATGACAATGGAATAGCCAATTATAGGATTCGAGTAAGAGGGAAAAAGTGGTGGTGGCCACTGTTCATCAATTTGATAGACAGTGTATTGGTAAACTCGTGGAAAATTTACAATATGGCGAATGAGCGATCTTTGAATCAATTGGAATTCAAATCTTATGTTGCTGTAAGTTTGATGAAAACTGAAGAAGCTCAACTTGCAGATAATTCACATTTTTTGGGTAATTCAAATATAAATCTAGGAAGACCATCCAAAAACGCGTTACCTTCCAATATTCGCTTCGATAATATTGGTCATGTCATAGAAGAGCACGAAAGTAAACGTTGAAGAAGATATTGACAGTGTAGAAGTACAACAATTTATATGTGTAAAAAATGTCAAGTACATCTTCATGCTGATTGTTTTAAAATATTTCACTCACACTAATACTCTAGCGTTGTTAGACTTGCCTGTAAAATTGAAGTTCTTACCAACGTTCCTTAGATGCAACATTTGCGGAATGTAAAATAATTAATCAATATTTTTTTTTACTATAATTTGCTCTTTTTTGGTATATTTATAAACAATTAAACCAATAAATATGTCCTTATTTTTACCCTTGGGAATTAATGGGTTAAATACGTATCCATAAACCTTAAAGTTGCTTGGCAGTTTCGACCAAACATTTCTTTTCGACCAAAAAGTTTATTTGTTTTCTTATGTCCTTATACCCTCATAATTATTTGTTTTCTTATATTCTTTATGCCGTTCTGACTTTGATAACTGTAAAAAATAGATTTGGGTTCTCCGTGTGTATTGTTGCCACTTTTAATAGTATTGCCTCTAAATGAGAATTCTATTCATCATTCATCTCAATTTTCTATTCGTTTGTTAGACCTATGTCACCATTTAAACAAGGTGTTTCAATTTCAGGTTTGTATAGAAAGCTTAAACAAAATTTTTGTAATAATATTTTAAGTTTAAATGCTTTCAGAAACGTTAATATAAATACTATTATGAAATCTATAATTTTATTTTTCCACTACTCACATCACTCACTCTAATATTTTCTGGTTTACTCCTTAACACATATAATTTTCTTGATAATTTAAAATAAGTACTATTAACACATATAGTAACTAAGTTAACTTGCATACAAAAAAAAAAGTTTAATAAATTACAAAGCTCTAAATAGAAAGCAATAATATAAGTGTAAAACTTGCTTAACAAATTTAAAAATTCTTCAGACAACAAGGAATATGCTTATAAAGAAAATTTATGGCACAGTCAATGAAACATTTGAAAATAGTTTGGTAGGATTCTTTGATTGTAATATAAAATTATTCATTTAAACATATTTCGACATGTGTATGGATGAAGAAAATCGAAAATAAACAAATACGACAGAAACTTCTAATTTAAAAACTTCTGAGTCAGTATAAGATGGTTTGTAATTTTCATGCGACTTGTCTGGGGTTTTCATTAACATTTGCATTCCTCTTAATAATACTGTATATATTGTTTCCCACGCTCATCCCAAGAAATATTAGATTCCATAAGAGAAATATACAAATAAGCAGACATTTGATCATTCTCATGTATACGATGAAGCAACAGAATTTTATTTCCATAATATATCTGTTTGCAATTTTGTAATTCAAATTGGGATGTAAAGAAAGAAAGGGAGAAACTCTTGATTGAATAATTATTAGTAAGTTTCAATAGATTTGAAAAATGTTGGTCCAAACATAAATTTTGCCCTTAATAAATAAGATGAATTCAATTTTGTCTGCAAATAAATTGGTCTTTAATGGAAAATTGTTATTTTCTTTTTTGTGACACATTCTCTAATGAAGACAACATTTCAGGGCTTGGATACTTCATATTCCATCTGTTTCATTTTGTGGCCATTATACCACATTATATCATTGATAGCGGTGTGTCTTGTATGTGAGAAGATGTATTTGCACATAGAGACTACAAAATTTCATTTGACTGCAATGTAAGTCAATGAAGAACAATATAGAACAAATATATACAGACAGAACTGTAATCTCAAATTAAACACCAGTCTGTAAATATTACTTCTAATTTAAAATAAGTAATAATCTCTTTCGGGATGAGAATGTACCACAGATGGAGAAAAAACTTCTTAGTTTTGAGTTGAACTTATTGTTTTACATTTGATATATGACAAATTATAAAACGCATGAAATCAAATAAAACTACACTGAAACTTCTAACATTATTTAATTTTTATTCCATAATTATAAATCATTATTGAATATCACTCAATCATAGTTTCAGATAATAACAAGTACAAGTTAATTATACTTTAGTTAAGCAATATATAATTAGTGAAGAGATATCTTAACTGTTTATTGAAAGAATATAAGGGAATTGCGTATCACAAAGTCGAGTAAACAAACTGAAAAAAATAAATGTTTATTAACCAAGCTGCAAATTTGTAAAATGTCACATATGTACATAGAATAAAATATAATGATAATATTAAAAAACATTTCAAAACTGAAAATATATATATAGATAGGAATTTTTTTTTTAATTTCAGTGTAGTAAATATAGGTATTGATTATTCTTATCTACCATAAAGTGCTGAATGTGTCCACTTTCCATTGTTTCCATGAACAGAAAAATAACATGTCTATTGATTCTTTTTGCAATATTGTTGCATATCGTAGAATCACCTTGAAACTAGTATTGGTGTAGTAGTTAGAGTTAAATGATGTACCATAAGTTTGAATTGTTTGCGTTATTTTTAACAACCGATAGCTTATATTATAATTGTTATAAATTGCCTATGAAATTTATTGCTGAAGGAATTTTGATCATGGTGCTATATTTTTGTAGCTGCACTTACCGCTACCTATGGATGAGACATTGTTAAGGATGGAAAATGACTTCAAATAATTAATTTGCTTAAGACAATGCCAAACAATAGACAGTATGTGGCAAACAATGGTTACTGCCTGCGCATCGCAACTCCTTGGTTCGTACAGTCGAATTGGGAAATCTGCATTCAACATATTGCAACGCAACACCTGAAGAGCCCCTTCTCTGCGTTCCACGACAGTGAATGGTACAAACTGTAAAACGCGCCAGTGGTGGGTTCCATTTAGTCAATTTTGTGATGTGGGGCGCATGGCACGTGGGGTATGCGCTATCTCGCTTGGCGATCGTCCGTCTCTATCGCAGCACTTACTTTCGGCTTTCATATATTGCTCTCCCTCTCTGTCATGTTGGTAGCGTACAAGACATATCGCAGAACCAAATTCATACAGTACTCACTATGTGGACTTCTGTTACATTCATCGACTTCTACAAATTACAAATACTTCCTTAGTACTCGCTTCAAAGCTATCAATTTTATTGAAACCTGGAGTGTCATCTATAGTTTTGTTAGACTACATAATTCTGACAGACTTTTCACCACCGCATTTCATTTTATACATCTTGATTGCATCTTTTTATACCAGCTTCATTTTTCACTTTCATTTATACCATTTGGGATAAATTAAATGATCAGTTCAATTAAATGCCTCCAACTTATTTCCCACTGTCATCTAAATATGTTCTCGCGCTACGTGAATATTTCCCTAATATGATCAGAACACCCGGGTTTTACACTTAGATTGACAGGCCACATTCTGAGTGGATAATGTAAAAGTGAGAAACAATTTGTGTATCGGCTTCTTCATGAACAAATGAAACCAATCTCTTCATTATTGATTATATTTGTTTCATTAACTTTATCCAAAAAGCACAAAACATCTCGTTGTTTCTTATTATTGATACGAAATATTTGTTCATCCCGTGTCTCTTTACCAATTATTCTGTCTTTTACATTACTTAAAAAATATAGAATTATTTTACTCAGCAACCTATCATTAACATTATGGTACTAATTAACAATTAAACAGTCTAATATGCAGCATAAAAATAAAAACAAATTTCTTTGACATAAACAGAAAATATAAATTGCAGTCTAAAATAAAATATTTTGGAAACATTAATTAGTGAAGAACCACTTACACATTTCACAGTTATAAAGTGGACTGGCAAAACTACTAGGTTATAAGATGACTGCCAAATATTTGCAATATATATTGTTATGACTCTATATTAAGGTAAAATTTAGCTTCAAAATCTATATTGTAAACATTGGCTTAATCAATTAAATTGTTTAAGTAACAAGTACCAAAATGTAGTCTAGTCTAAGGATTGAACAAAATGACTGAAATTATTACATATTGTTTATTACAAAAGCAATAATTATAATAAAAACCAACGGTGCAAATGATAAATATAATTAAATATTTTAGTTATTATTGTGTTAATATTAAAACATATCCTGGAACTGAATATTCATTTTAGAAACTTCCATGTAACTTCTAAATTACAAACCAAAATTATTCAAATCTTTCCGAAAATTTTTTTAAATATTTCTAAATAATTTGGGCACAAATTTTTTTGGTCTTAAACATAAAGAGAAGTTTTATACTGCAAATGTTGCAGTACTTTGTAAAACCCGCTTCATTTTATTGTGACGGAATTAATTCTAGAAGTGCTGCTTCTAAATGCTGCTGTTGCTTAATATTAATTGAAACATACAGGAAAATCTAAAAGCAAAATTGGAAACATTTCACAAAAAAAAATAAAATACTTCATCGGTAATTAGGAGTCCCATTTACGTAGGTATTATTTTACTTATCCTTTTTATCTTGGTCTATTGTGTTATCTATAAAGATGTTATATTTGCATATCCGACTATAATTATTTACTTTATACTCATCGATGTACACGAAACAAAGAAATAAGTTGAAACTCATTCATTTTAGATTGTGGCTCTAATGAGCACTTCAAACCAATTCCTACACTCAACTAATCAAGATGCCAAGTAGTTGACTGTTTTGTTTATCATACTCTTAACGAACTGTTCCTACATAAATATTTAATCGTGAAACTTGATTACATTGTCATTTATGATAATATGTTTAATATGTTACATTAATTGAACTGTGTCTCACTCCTCACAGCAGTCATTAACCATAGAGGTGAGGAAATAAAGCGGTAAGATACGGGAAGTATAATATTAGTATAGAAAGATATATGTACGCAGAACATATTTGATGTCTATACTTGAAAATATAAATATGTTTATAAGTAGGGTGTAATTTCATAAAGTATATAACAAATTGTAATCACACTTTGTGAAGGCGTCATAGGTTTCATACTATTGCAACTACTTTTATTGATTCGGGACAAAAGCTGGTTACTATTGCTAGCTTGTAACGAATGTACACCAGGTTTCTGCTTGTTAAACTTTCTGCTTGTTGTACAGTAAACTTACAATCCAAATTAAGAGATTCTGTTACATGTTTCTTAGATTCATTAATAATACTGTAATATAAGCTTATTTTATTTCCTTTTTTACATCTCATGTCTGATGTCACATGAAGCTTATTAAAAATTTGATGGTGGCAGGTAAATTGGGTCAATTTACAATTTTCCAATCTTTCAACCAGCAAGCTTCTATGCTGCTCCATTTTATGGAAATGCTCATGAGTTACTCCGTTGTTCTGATTAGGTTCATTAATGTTGATGGATCCATTTTAACTTGAAAATTATAATTCAATTCCTTATCAATAGATTCCACACATTTTAAAGTTTGGCTAATTATTAAATATTTAACACTACTTGCTTGAACATTTCAGTATACCGTTTTTTGATAGATTATCATTCACACTTTTCAGTTTGTAAATATAAAAATTATAATCATTTGTCTTGAATAAGTTATGTAAAGTTGTATACTTTAAATATTTTTTTTTCTTTATCGAATGTGTTGTCGAGTGGAAGTTGTCTGATATTAAGTGAAAGTAATTTTAAAACTAAAATAAGTGGTACAGATTGGTTAATAACAAGCCTTGCAATCAAAATATTCAAACAAAAACATCATGTTTTATCGGCAGCTAGCCGCAACTATACATTGGAATTAAATGTAAAATTTATATTAATTTACAAAGGCTGAAGCCATGTTAATCTGAGAGTTTGCAATAACAATAACATCGCAAGAGTAAATCAGTGAGTTTTCCCTTACACTTGAGATGAGCATTGGAGGAACCACAAGTGGTTTGAAGTCTATTTCTATAGCCATGTATACCAATAATTAAAATTCATAAATAAAGACGTATTTTTATTAATTTCCTGGGTAAAAATTAAAACATGTTCACTGGCTTTTTCCAGTCAAGTACAAAATGTTTTTATACTCCATAAGCTTTCATGAATGCAAAAAATGTTAAGGTTGGTCAGATGTAACAGCAAGTAAGCAATAAATGACATGGCCAATTTTCATGTGGGCCTCAGCTTAGTTTAGATATAATACTTTGAATGTCGCAGTCATTTTTGTTTTACATGTACATAAGATTTCTCTCTACACACTGTATTTTCTTGTGCACTTATTAATATTAATTCACGTAGTCGCCTATGCTTCTCGGCGAACATTTGACGAGAATCTCATTTATGTCTTTAATTTGCGCCGATCATGGTATTAGACGTCTACTCATATGATCGGCGCAAATTAAAGACATTGAAATCTATGAGGTATAAGTACAACAAACCAGCTTACAACATGCATACTTTGCAAATTTAACCATCTTTTATAAAAGAAAAGAAAGTACATATATATATATATATCCTTCTTTATTTTTCTATTATAAAACATTAATATAATTTGCATAAGAATACTACATATATTGCAATGTTTTTGACATTCTTTTGACTGAATAAAAAAACACTTGTGGTTTTTGATTCAAAAACTGGCTGAATACAAACATGCTTTTTGCATAAACATTATGCGCAGATAGTGTGTGAATGTATTATATTATATGTATATATATATATATATATATATATATATATATATATATATTATATACATAAATATCATTTAATACATTATATACTATGATATATATATTATAATACAAAATGTATAATGACCATCTTGAGTTCGGAACGACAGTTCTACCTAAAGTCATCGGTTTGATTTCTATTAAGCATGATTTGTAATGGTAAGTAAAAGGAAAAAAGAAAAAAATTCTTGAGTTTTTGAAATTAAAAATTATAAGTTTATATTATTAATATATTAAAACGTAAATAGGTGAAATATATTACGAATGGAAATGGTGCCCACTGTAAACTGCTACCAAACTTCAAATTGTGAAACTGTTCAATAACAAAGTATTATAATAATTGAGACGTCTATCCACCTCATCTTTTTTTTCTGCATGTCCAATTCTTTTTCGAACATTCTACATTATAATTTACTTTCTCATCTAGTGAATAGCTGTTCCCCAGAAAATAAATTAACCCCGTATTTGATATAATTTGACAAATTATGAAAATAATTCTTCTGAATTTTCTACATTGAGAATGTTTCTACATTCTCATTAATTATTTATGTACTGTCCTTACAACATGTTTCAATAAAATCATAAACCACTCAAGACAAAGTTTGAAGTGGGAAGTAGACTTCAAAACGGTCTAGTAGACAATTGGCTTACAATAAAAGGCTGTAAGAAAAATGAATTGATGACCTACTTTACTTATCTACTAAACTTATACCAGGGGGTAGAAACTGATTTCCAGCAAAAAAAATTGATTTTACTGTACTTAAGTTAATAGCCACAGTCAAATTGCTGGCTGAAATAAAGAATATTTATCAACCAGTAGATGTACCGATCTACCATCCCCATAACATAACAAAACTGTTTTTACAAAGAAAATTATTCACAAATTAACAGAGTTAAGTAATGTTTAGTAAGTATCTTATGTTAAACATGCCAGCTTTTTTAGCATAGTCAAAATTCTTTAGAGTTAACTTTACTTTGAAAAGTTTTTGAAAATTCCAGTGTTAAAAGTTATATGCAATTATGTCTGTAAACATACTTTGCAGCCCAAAATGTACTTTTGTTGCCACTATACATATGAAACATTTTCCACAGAATCCAAAAAACTCCAAAGTCCAGTGTATAACATATTATCATCAACAGGCATTAGGCACTATTTTTGACAAAGCTGTCTTTTGTAGATTGCACTTAAAAAATGACCTACTGACCAGTTTCCATCCTCCTATATGCACTTAAAATGCAATATTCTCAGAACACCAGATGCTATACATAAACTTATTAATCGAGAAAAGAGTGGCTATGTTTTAAATATCCAAATTTTTTTACCCAAAATTCAATAACTTGTGATTTAATATTTCGTCTATACTAAATAAAACATTATCTAAAAATTATGGTGCTGGAGATATGTTACTTTGATGTTTGGTCCACCAAAGATATGACACCAGCATCATCACGTGACAATAACAGCCTACAGTTCTATTTCCTACTACAGTAAAGTTATAAAATAACATTGTTTGTGGGTTTGTTGTCAGTTAAAATACATGAATAATGAACCCTCTGATTTATATGTCTAGACTTTATGCATCATCTTAATAAATGAGGATTGTTACCTCTTACCTGCAATACCATTTCTTGTAAATGGACACACTTTAATCTGGTAGATGCCATTTTCCCTTATATGTTCTCCGTAATATGATCATGCTTGTCTTACTTGATATGACCCTAAGCAAACAATACTAATTATTATCACCATAAGTTCTAGTAAATATTCCGATTATTAGTAAATATTCCGATAGTCCGAATGTAGCACTATATGCTAGTGCCTCCACCATATGTTTTGAGCATAAGACTTTTACGTGAGATCTAATCAACATTTATGTACTAGCAAATATATACAATAGACCACGCATTTAATTAAGGTAGTCTTTTTATTTATAAGCATATACACAACAGTTTTCGCGAACGAGAAAAGGGTATCTATGCAAAGGGAAATTAACACCCACTATAAAAAGGTAAAAAAAGGAACTGCGTTACATTAGAATTACGTCTGTTACATGTATTGGCACAAATGATGGAAACCATGCGTGACATGCAAAAACAACAAGCCAACTTACAACATGCATTTCTAAATCAAAGTTCTAAACAGTTAGTGGCACTTTTTCATGGCTGTATAATGGGTTAAATGAATGTTTTGTCAGCTGTTTTCAAGGATTGCAGAACTATGTAACTTTAAAATGTGTGACAGACCTGAACACAAAATTACTAATCTTTAACAAAATTACACAGCACTATCAAATTTTAAAAAATATCACAGCACCTAATATGTCAGAATCGAAATCCCATGATGAAATAGTAAAAATATTGGGAAATTATTTATTAAAAGTACAAGCACAACACAAATTCTGTCTCAGATCACACCATGAAAACGAAAGCATTGCCAATTATGTAGCTGGACTTAAGCAAATAGGAGGTAAATGCAATTTAATTTGCAATCATTGCAAAAATACCACATTTTAAAGGAACCTGCATGTTGAGTTAATATGAGGACTACATAGTGCCGAAATCAAAGAGATATTTTGCATGACATCATTGTCATGACAAAGAAACATCTAACACAAGAAATGGGCAGGAAATACAATCAAATATAAACAAAATATCAGTAAATAAATACAACATAAACTCCTACAAGGATATTAAATGCAATGTGAATACCGCCAATAAAAATAAAAATAATATGAAAGAAAAGAAAAGTAATTGTTTCCGTTGCGGGGAATATAATCACAAAGGAGGCCATTGCAGACAAATAAACGGTATGGTAAAAATTTTAGATATAAAGGAAAAAATAAACGGTATTGTAAGAAATGTGAGATATAAGGATATCATATACAAGGCAGTTGTGGACGTCCAATCTTACTATTTGTGGTGGTGCTTCAGGAAAATCCAAACATTATATGTCACATGAAGGCATAGCTCATTGCGGAGCAAAGGAAATAGCATCATGTCTATATCACGTTTTAAAAAATCATTTATCTCCTACAGTAAAAATTGTAACATTTTATTCTGATACCTGTGGTGGCCAGAACAATAATTCTCGTGAATGGTCATGTTTTTAAAATTTATGCAGGAATCCACCACTGTGCAGATTATAAGACATAAATTTATAATTCCTTGGCACACACATATGGAGTGTACATAGACCACGCCCTAATTAAAAAAAAATAATTTCCAATATGCCATCCACATGACTGGTATCAGTTTGTTCCATCCATGCGGAAAAAGCACAAATTTGAGATGTGTGAAACGAAGAAAGAAAACTTTTATGAGTTTTCCAAACTCTTCAATGACCAACTTGTCTTGAAGAAAAAGAATGAAAATGGTTTGGCATTCAAGTGGCATGATGTGCAATGGTTGCAATATGATGTTAACGAGTCATGCAAAATGAAATATAAGAAAAACCTTACTGATGATAACTTTGATGCAATTAACTTTAGACATTGTGGAAAATTTTGTACTCTTTCTGTACCTCACAGATATAATTCACAGCTACCTGTATGGAAAGAGAAAAAGAGAGACTTAATTTCAATTATTACTTTGATACTGCCTATTTCCCACAAATATTATAATAATCTAGTAACAGGTGACAATATAATACAAATGAAGACCCTGACCTTAGTGTCAGCTTAGTGACATGTGTATGCTTGGTTTTTACAATTATCTCGACTATACATATAAACTTTCTAGTTTTTTATAAGTTGCTTGAAATGGTTTTTCATAAATGGGTATTTCGTGACTTAGCGTTTTCTTATCAAGCTATTCAATATTACTTTGACTGACTAAAAAGTCACAAATCACAAAAATACTTAAAATATAAAAATTAATCAAACTTACAAATTTGAGTTTCACAAACATAATTAAATTAACAATCTGCATCATTTTAAGATAATAGAAAAAAAACTCGATTTAAAAAGAAATCAATAGATTTGAATGGTCTTTCCGATTAAAGTAGAATTTTGGATTTGTGTCTAATGTGCCCTCCATAGATTTTTATGCTTATATATTTGTAACTTTTGCATCTCAAAAAGTGTAAAGAAAACTTATAATTTTTGCTGTTTTTATGTTTGTCTGTTTCACCTTTAAAACATTTAAAATAAAATTATTCCAGCAATTTAATAAAAATAATTATTTTAATGTTACACATAAGTTTGAGAAAATTATGAAATATAATAATTTTGCACATTATTACAAAAATAGAGTGACAGTCAAAACTGACTTATAAACATTTGTGTGTTTAAACATGTATAGTATTATTTTTTAGAAAACTCAACAATGAACTATTGTCTTTCTCATTATCTTCCAGTGCTAAGTCTCAAAACGATCAAAATTAAATGAAAGAAAAAAGAGGAAATAATTATAAATTTCGTATTTGTTATGAAAAAATTTTAAACATAACGAAATGAAATGAAGTTACTTTAATAAAATGTTAAATTTATAATATCGTTAATAATGACACAAATTCAACTTATTTACTCGAACGCAAACCTATTAATTGAACAATTACAATAATGTATGTGACAACAAGATTGAAAAAACTGGGCAGCAATGATATTCGTAGGTCGAAGAGCCGACACACTGTGAAAGTTCCATTGTTACTTCGATGTATAATTTCTTCAAGCTTTGCCAATTCGTCATCGATTGAAGGACCTTAAATAATTTAATAGGCACATGTTAACCATACAGAAAAATGGAGTAGAATATTGAACAAAGTTGAAAAATATAGTATAACATTGATATATAAATACGTGAAATGTGTGGACAATAAATCTGCCTGATTTCAATGAAATCTTTATTGTTATACAGCTTATCCTTGATAGGGGAGCAATATTCTTTATAATGGAAATAAATTCAGACCATTTTCAGATTCGATAAATTTTTGGCATTTGACGTACAAAGCTGCCACACTCAAATGATGTGTAGAGTTGATATGTCATTTGCTAACAATTAGAATTTAGATTGTTTAAAGTCAAAGTTTTGTTCGTTGGGTAGTTTTTGTATCCAAAAAAAAGCTGAAATTCAAAAAATCTAGATTGTTTATGTAAGCAGATTAAAGATGACCAATTGTTGATTAATTTTTAAACAATAAGAAATATTATTTGTTATTTGTGATAACTTTTTTTAAATCCCAAGACGTGGTTTTCACTAATTTATAGCCAGTATAAGCAGTTTGATGAATTTGCCTGGAGCAAAAATGATTATCAATAATACTGACGCGATGACAAAAGCTATTTACTAATTTAATTGAACAAAAATGTCGGTTTGCTTTACTTATTTGTTCCTCGTCACAAATATGTTTTTTAATAATATTATTTTGTTTAATTAAATAATGAATCAAAATATGTTAAATGAGGTAAAGATTTTTTTCACATACTGTTAAGTGATTCTGGCTAAAGGTTTTTTAAAAGGATATGTATGTAAGTAAATCGAATTGATTGGATTTAATTAGTGAACATATGTGTTTTAAGTAAAGTGGGATTAGTTTACAAAAAAATATATGTTGATTAATTATCAATTACTTACATTTTCTTGATTTAGTATTGTGTGGAGCAGCAATTGTCTGACCTTTAAGGTTTAAAATAAAGCAAACATAGGTATAGTGTCAAAAAAACATTAAAAAAACTATATCCATACATTTTAAAGACTTCTGACACATCGAGTTTCGATAACTAATGTATCAAACAAATAATTCCTTGTAATTGGGAACCTGCTCACATATGTGAAATCGAAAAATGGAACAAAAGAAGTTTCAAATTAAAAGCTTGATTTTTAAATCTAACTTGATATTTAAACGTACCATTTAGATTCGTTGCTCGCGCATGAATAAAATCATACATACGACTTGTGATGGTAAATTTATGATGGTACTTAGACCTGAAATGATGTCGAAACATACGAATTTGCCCATAATGTTGTAAAACTGGAAGTGAAGCATCTTTTAAACAATTTACGGGAAATTCCCTGGGAAAAAAAGGCATTTTTTTTAATTTATTGATTGTGTGTCTGTTTGTCTGTGTATCTATTCGAGTATTACATAGAAATACTGGACCAATTTGAATGAAACTTTTGCCGATGTTATTTAAAATACCCTAATTACTTGAAAATATTTCATATGAAAGTTTTTCCGTCTGCCCGTTTGTTTTAAATAAATTATAAAATAATTTTGAATTAAACTTTAACTGAGACAATGATTAAGATACAATTTAACATTAAAATACTGTTTCGAAATTCCACAAAAAATTAAAATTTCAGTTATTTGGTCTCAGGTTTAAAGTTAATTAATACAAATTGTCGAGACTATTGCAAACACTCAGCCTAAGGTTCAAGCTAATGTATGTATTACTTTTATCTTGGTGAAGAGTACTTTTGAGATGCAGACGTAATTAGAGTTAAAATGCAAGTTGTTTTTAAGGTAATTTTGAAGGTAAATTTGAGGATGAACTCATTATTACTGGGGAAAATCTCCGCCACAAACAATAAATACATGTGAACAAAGCAAAAACATTACTCACTTTTTTCCAGTAATAGTTGGACACCGACTAAATATCTGGTTTCTTCTTTTATTATTAAATGGACGATGAGATCATAAGAGTTATTCATGTAATGAATATGTAATAATAAATAGGAATGATGATCCATAGGCAAGTAGCTATGTTACTCACTTTATATGATTTCACATAGCCGCAGCCTAAATGTACCACTCGAAAATAAATACTTATAGACTTAGAATATTGTTTTTCATGAGCATCCAATTGTATTCAAAGTTACATTAAATTATATTAGGCAATTACCATATAAACAAAACTTGCGTGATTTGATGTTATCATTTTTGGAAAAGAGGTGAAAAAAATATTTGTTTTTTGTTCTTATGGAGAGTTACAATCACAAGTCACAGGCTTCATATGACTGACTGATATTGAAAAGTGAAATGCAACTTCTCTACAGAACATAAACTAAAATAATTCAGTTGTTTGAAAAAAGAATAAATATTATATGTTAGATAAAACAACTAAATGTAAAGAAATTAGGTTCAGTATAATTAATTGGCCAACTCAAACCTGGATAACGCCATTTGCATTTAAATAATACAAGCTGATACTATTAGCACAATATAAAATTAACATCTTGAAAGACTGTGAATAAATACTTACACATTTGAGGCGAAAGTCCCAGTTTTGAGACAATTATTCTCAATTTACGAAATTCCAAAACCAACTTCTCATTAAAGGTGCAGACAGCTATTAACACAGCGATGCAAACTGTCAGCCATATAATTAAACCAATCATTTCTTGTGACCATAGTTGCTAAAACGTTGTTTGATTAGTGGCAATATTTTGTACATATTCTACATTTTACTTACTTCTAAATATTAATATTTAATTTAATTTTCAATTCTAAGGTAATTAGAAAGTTAAAATTAACTCCTGTTATAGACATTTTTGAAATTAAAACAATATCTATAATATCACTATTACTTACATCATGCACATACAAGTCCAACACCAGTTGGATACCTTTCAGGGACAAAAGGAATGTGGACACTACAAGCTCAAATACCTGAAAAAGAAACCATTTAGATTAAATTAATATGAAAAAACATTTTTAAATGTACTATTTATTTCAACTTATTCAAATGTACCTGCAATTTAAACATTTTATTGAATATGCTGCATATTTCATTGACTGTAATCAATATGTGTGGCAAAATCGATATGCACATAGGATTAGTTGAAACATCAAAATGTCTATTCCCACATAATTCATTCCAGTCTACTACTCTGGGTAATACTAAATGGTTTGTGTTGTTACGAAATATTTCTTGATTAATACGTCCCAAGTAATTATTCACCGCTTTTAGCATTTGAATAATGGTATATGTAAGTAGACACATCAGTAGCATTTCCAAGCTATTAGTAAATACACTGAAATAAATGATTATGGAGAAAAGACTCAGATTTTCCAGACGGAAAACGATGGAAGGCATTAAGTGACTTGTAAATATAATGAATATACCCAATAATTTCATGATTTTCAATTTCTTAAAGCATTTCGTTTGAAACAAAATACTGTAATATAAGAAACTGTCATCAAATCGCCTTAAACAATCAGCAAATAAATTTGTTTGCCAAAATATGTCAATCGATAAAACAAATACGAAATTGACAATAATATTTATTTGTAAAAGACAATCGATTATATTTTTTTCAGCATACAAAGAGATACAGTGAGACCACATGACCGTGCCGGTACCCAAAATAACGATTAAAATTAATGTAAAACTGTAAATCTTCTTGAAAATGATTTTTATTAATGTGGCTTGTTCTTCTAATTGATACGAAATTCGGTTGACACCCAGAATTGATTGTAATGCAACCAGAAAATGAATCGGTTTCTCTAAACTATAACACAACATTTTTAACTGAATTGACTGTTTCTTCTACTCAATACCAACAAAAAGTGAAGACCCTCTTTGATAATGTAACGTATGTAGGTAAATGAAATGACCTACTTTGGCAAAATACTCAAGACAATTTATCTTCCTTTATTCAAATAGTTATCGATTACTGATTTTACCGTCTTGTCTGGAACTATTTTTAATACTATTCTAGGTCACATGTAAAAGTTTTGACCTTTTAATTGGGTGAGGATCTATGTTTTCTTTTTGCTTTCATTATAATTAAATTTAAATATTATATTTTAAAGTCCTGCAATTCAATTGATTACGGATAAAGATTTACCTACTACTTTATTTATTCAATAAATATGTTGGCATATTTATTTTAATATTATCAGAGATAATGTTGAAGTAATTATATCATTAGTTATATAACTAATTACACTAATTGTTGAGCA
This sequence comes from Druceiella hillmani, assembly GCA_039881145.1. Lineage (NCBI taxonomy): Eukaryota > Metazoa > Arthropoda > Insecta > Lepidoptera > Hepialidae > Druceiella > Druceiella hillmani. The sequence goes on from JAYKKI010000024.1 coordinate 8,106,062, forward strand.
CAATATGTATATATGAATCAACTCCACCCCAAATTTAATTGTACGCACACTAAAAGATTTATCACAGGATTACATTTTATGTTGAAACATTGGGTGGATATTTTAGTATTTGGAAACAATTCAAAATGATGTATTGATAAATGTTTAAATTGGTTGAACCTGTGAAGAAATGAGGGGATATTAAGAGTATGACATGTTTGTAAAGTGAAATAAAAATGCGAGAAGGTATAGGAAGTGAATTAACAATATGGTAGCAGAAACGTATATCTTGAGATCCATCATTCTGATATGCTCTCAATAAGTCTTATATGTTGAGAAGCATTTCCGATATAGAGTATAGGTTTTGCAGTTTTGAAAAGTCTGGGGAATACGAAGGGAAGAATTTTTAAGTATTTACAAAAGAGTGTTACATGAATCACTCGAGGGCATAATTTGCTTATAGAGGTGTGAATTAGCCACATACAATTTATAAAGATTTTTACTCATAGATTAGTGTCTTATGATAATGATAATTACATTAATGAACTGTATTAATTAAAATTATTCTACTTGGTCCACTGTTTCATCAATTTAAGAGCTACATTCAAGATATCTATTGCATATGAACACACTAAATAGCTTAACAATGTTTGCCATATAATCAATAAATGAAAAAATAATACCGATGGCAGACACCGATGGAAAAGATAAATTTTCTAAAGTTTTTGATGATAATGAAAACAAACAATGAGAAATGAATAAATGAAAATAGAACAATAAGAAATAGTTTATGAGGGACAAATGCAACAACAATTGCATTGCAATTGTCTGAAAACTCGTCTTTGAATTGGCACTTTAATTTGAGAAGAAAATTTCATAAAAATAATTCCCTTATTTCTATAAAGTGACACTACGCTATGTAGTTGGTTTTTTGTAGAAATTTAGTTGTTTTTTCAATTAAGTTTCGTTTTAATTCTATTATGCGTACAACACAGCACCATCTTGTGTAGCCATACTCGACTTGCGGTTAATTTTATTTTATATTATCCAGGAATGAATGAAAAAATTAAAAAAGTAAGCGAGGAAAATTAAAAATTAATTTATAAATTAGTGAGGTTTGGTTAACAAGTGCGCAAAAATGTTTCTCTTTAACCACTAATTCACATTTAATAATTCTTGTGATTCGGAAGTTAAAATCAATCTTCTGGCGATAAAATTCTGTGGGATGCCATGGCCTAAGTGTTCAAGCCGTTAAGCTTATATTAGATATTGTAACCTCTTTTATTACTGACATATTTAACACATCTGTGAAAACTGCCATTTCTTCCTTCTGAATGGAAGAAAGCGTATATAATACCCTTACTGACAACATTGTCTCCTGTACATCCTAAAGGCTTTCGACCCATTTCCATACTACCACTTCTATCGAAAGTCTTTGAATGTATAGTTCATGCCCAACTTGTATGATATCTTAACATTTGAAAATATCTAAATCCACTTCAATCTGGTTTCAAAACTGGCCATTGTACTTCAAAAGACTTGACGAAAATTACAGATGATATACATTAAGCCATGAATAACACTCAGCTCACAATACTTGTACTCCTTGACTTTGGCAGTGCATTCGATTCCATTGACTTTGATATTTTGCTAACTTATCTCAATATATCTCAACACTCATTAGAATGGTTTAGCTAATATCTATATGGACATCAGCAATATGGACATCAGCAATCTGTGAAGTCTTCAGATGCATTCTTTGAATGGACAGATTTATCAGCTGGTGTGCTTTTCATTATTCATTGATGGGATTGTTGGGAATGTACATAGTAATTATCATTTTAATGATTTACAAATGTGATGTAAACTACATAACAACCGTTATCAATATCCTCAATGAAGACCTCACTTCAATTGGTCAGTGGGTTCATAAAATGAGCCTGTTAGTAAATCCAATTAAGTTTCAAGCTATCATAATTGGTAGCCAAACTGTTTTCTAAAATTAAGCTATCAGATCTGCTGTATCTAACGTTAAATGACACATTAATTCCATTTACATCAACTGTTAAGACTTGGGTCTACTGATCCATTAAAATCTAAGCTGGCAGCCTTAAGTAAATGATGTTGGTTTCAAAATTTTCGTGATGTTCAAACCAAAGCTCACCTCTATCAAACACTCTTACCGCCACTGCTTGACTACAGAGATGTATACTATCCAGATCTTGCTGTGTATTGCCTTAGAAAATTATAACGCCTACAAAATGTGTGCATCCGTCTTATTTTTGGTTGAAAAAAATTTCAATTCAGAGATACGTGATCATTCAGAGATACATGATGATTCAATAATTCAGAGCGCAACTTAAAAGAAGGGAAGTCCATAATAGGCGCAATCTTCACATTCTTACATTTCTCTATAATATTTTGAATAATGCTACTTATCCAACGTATCTAAGAAGCAGACTTTTGTTACTTGTCCACACACATGTTATAGGGCTATGCTCTGAAAATCAGCTCAGTCTTCTTTTTCCCAAACATGCAACCACCTTTTATGAAAAGTATCGACTAGATCCAGATACCAGGAACTTGCCCACCTTAAATGTGTTGAAAGATTGTCTGCAAAGTCTTCCTCTCATAATCCCTGTGTCCCACCGTTCCTAAGTCCATTTTGTTCCCCATTTTCCTTGTTCCCAACCATGTCGAGATTTATAATTAACCAATTTTTTTTGTTTTGTATTATTCATATGTAGCTTAGTTTTCCTTATTTATGTGCTATGACATTTGTTGTTATTTATCATCTTGTAAGTTTCTTTTTATTTATTAATGTCTTTAACAGTCATCCACACCACAAAACGTTTATATTTAATCAATGTGGTTGACTGGAAGAGATTGCGCTTGTAGCAATAAATCTACCAAATGTATGTATATATATGTACGTTAAAGTATAAATAAATAAATTAAATGGAATATTAAATGAAAAAAAATTATCGAAACGATACAATGTTTCATGAAGACACCGGCTGTATATTCAAATGCAATTTTCTTTTGCCAGTACTTCTACATGTATTTATATCAATTCAAATTTAATATAAAAAGTCCATTTTTATTAAACCCAGTACCATTTTGCATAATTTTGCTACTTCTATACACTTTGCAGGAAATTATTATCGTTAATAACATTTACACATTCGACATGACGAGCCAAACTGTATGCTGGCATGGAGCTTATAAAAAATTTTAACAAAACTATACGAATATATTGATAGTGGGAATGAGATTAGTTTAAACTATTTGCCTTCGTATTTTGTGTTTAAATAAAGTGTTATCGATGTGTAAGGATTAGTTAGTGTTATAAAAAGTAGGGATATTCAGTTGAAAGTTATAACTGAAGATAAAAAATGAAGGTTTTTGCCGCAGTGTCTAACCTTCTCTTAAAAGGTAATGTCCCTCAACAAAACATATATTCTGGTCTTACAAACTGAAAAAGGCATTAAAAGAGTGAGCAATTGTTAAATGCTTTTAACTATCACTTTTCAATATAACATTTTACTAACACTGAAAAATTTTAAGAAAATTCTTAATGTATATACTTCCACAGTTCAATGTAGAGTACAATTTTATAGAAGTGATTTGCTTTACAGATGCTAGCAATACTAGTTCATCTAATTTTTCTTAGACAATTGTAATTCATGACACTTACCTTTTTTTAAGACGTTCTGTTCATCTGTACCTGTTGATTTAGACGTTCTGTTTATCTGTACCTGGTGACATCTCATTGAATATTGACAATGGCACCATATGTACGATATCTGCATCCACACTTCGGTCCTTGAAATCACACAACAGTAATTTTTATCAAATATTTAAATAGAATCGGGTGTCATCACTTATATTGAAGTTGATGTAAATAGCCTGTATGTTAAAAAAGTAAACACAATAAATGGAAAGCAATTCTAAAAATACTATCTTTATTTCATTTAAGCTACTTCTCATAGATTTGTCTCACAGAGTGATTGTAGTCATATTATGGAGTGGCGGTGAGTAATTTTATGGAGTGGCGGTGATTATGTATAACATTGTTTAACTGTTAAAACTAATCCAGTAGTGATATTGAGTCTTCCTTTTTGTTATATAATTGAACCTACATGGATATATGCTTAATTTTCACTCAATTTTTTTGGAAATTTTCATCCAGTACATCGTACATGTTGCAATTGCCAAAGTACTTCTAGCATCTACTTCCTATAAACATAGTGTGTGCCACCTACAACATGTAATACTCTCTGTTCGATTGTGTGAGCAATACTCACTAAAAACATAGTTAAATGCAAAACTTGGTGTTTTTATCTATTTGAAGGTGGGAAAGACAAAGTGGTTGAATTTGACTGATAGGTATAATGGCTGATATGTACTGCAAATGCTTAAAAAAAATTAAATTTTTATTCTATTAATATAGATGAAATTATGATATAAAATACATCAATTACGTCACAATATGTACAATAAACATCAGTCATGTGTAATTTTACAGGAAATAAAAAACATAATTTCTATCAATAATGCTCAGAGCCACCCTCTTCTTTAATAACCAAGCTTTAGCAACCACAGTATTCTCTATTGAATATCTCAGCGCATTCAGTAGAAAATATGATTTAATGCTTTTATCTCACATATTCGTAGTTATTAACTACTGGTTTACTGATTGACAATTAATGAATGAACTGGTCATTTTTTAAGTTTCAGAGCTCATATACGCACAAAAAATAAATTTGACTAAACAAGCACAAATTGCGCCATGGATAGACCTCTAGTTAATAATTTTTTTTATATTACCTTCTTATACTGCATGTGATTCAGAGGTTATGTACGTATTGTAAAATTAAGTAATTACAATTATCTACACTTAAAGGTACTATATACAGGCTCAATTTTATAATGGACTACAATTGTAAAACAGTTCTATTAAATGAAAGCCTCATAAAAGTAATATATAAATAAATAATCAAAAACATGTTTATATTTTTTGGAAACCAACACACTGTACGAGGGAAATAAAGGCTTAAAATTTGTAATGGAAATGGAAATTTCCTAACAGTAATCTATAAATGAGTAATGAAACACATGTTTACAGTTTTTAAAAGTTGATATCAACCCCTCTGGAGACGAAATGGGGGTTTAAAATTTGTGAAAATGATAAATGGCCACTATTAAGTTGAAACTTCTTAAGGATACTATAAAAATAAATACATAATAAACCCAGCGATTTAAAATCTGGTTAAAAATCCAACTGATAATTCAAAATCAAAAAGTCAAATATCGAATGGAAATGAGGTTAGTACTAAAGAAAACAAAAACCAAGCAACAAAACAAATTAAAAAATAAAGCATAAGAGAAAAGTGTACACGTAAAAACAAGTTTTTAAATAGACCTTGATTAAGAAACCGATAGTATGATTAAAAATATGCATAGCACCATTTAGTACTGATACTAAAAAAATTAGTTATCAATTGAAAATATTTGCTTTAAGATATAGAAGAAGAACACATTTCTGTTAAAAGCGTTAGTAGTTTAAATATGTTTAACACAAACAATGAAAGTTGTAGTATGTTTGCTGTTTTTACAGTGCGCACTTGTACAAGGGCTGACACTCTTAGTTCAATTATGTATACAGAGCCAGCGTAATTCAAGTTATGTAAAAACTTTACTAAATGTTTGTGACATTCAACCAGGTTAAATCAAATTTATTATTTTTTGGATGCAAAATTTAAAATATTACTAACGATTACATATTTTTTCTATCACTATAGAAAAGCCATTAGCTTTTTTAGATTCAAAAAATTAAAGTTCGTAATATTTTTATTGTCATTAAAATTTGTATTCAATATATTTCTGAAAATCTAAAATCTTGTGAAAATTTAAAAAATACGTTCACAATTTGATCACGACGAATAAATTATAAAAAGCTATTGTTTAGTAAATAGAACGTAATAACACCACCACAACATTTTGACATCATCAATGTAAATCAATTTATGTTAAATACATAACAAGTAACGGTAAACATACCTAGACTGACTCACTCTCAATAAAACAGAATCGCTTAATGTAAACAAAATTATTCTAGGATAAATAATAAAAAAATTATATCCAAATTGTACCTTTTAAAATAATAGTAAGAATTCAAAAAAGTTAAGCATAAACAAATATTGAAATTCAGAGAACAAAATCTATGTTGGTGATATTTATCCCTCCGTTTTGATTCATCTTTGATAAATTAAACATGAAATTGATTTCGATCTCTCTCCTTCCCTCAGTTCATCTAACAAAATTGCATACAAGAATAAAGTAAAGCACAAGCATCTGAAGCAAACAAACTCCCGAATATTGCTACAGTACAGAGTATTGCTCCAATATCTTTTCACCACATTGTAACTGTCTCTATTGTATCAAGAATCAACCTGCCAGAGACTGAAATATGTGAATGGATCACAACCAAGGCATCTAGATCATATATGATTTCACTTCTAAAACTGATTTCGATCTCTCTCCTTTCCACAGTTCATCTAATAAAACTGAATACAAGAATGAAATTAAGCAAACACATTTGAAGCAAACAAGCTCCCGAATATTGCTCCAGTACAGATACTGCTCTAAGCTGTTGTTCCTTTTCACCATATCGTAATTGTCTCTATTGTATGAAGTATCTACCTGCCAGAGACCAAAATATGTGAACAGATTTTTGTAATTATTTAAAATTGCATGCAATAGGGTATTTCAATAACTTTTTTTGTATCATATAGCATAATTTCAATGTACAAAGTGACGAGAAGCGGAAAAATTGTTGATAAATCTTGTGAATTGACCGAGTTGTATAAGGGTAATTAAGTTTAGACAAGGACGGTAATAGGGAATTGTGACGTTATTTATAGTGAAACATGTGAAGTTATTTCTTGTATTCTACGAGACTGAATCAGTCAGGGGGATATTTCTATTCTGTTCAAACCATTTCATTTCAAAATCTATAACTGGATTATTTTTGAAGCGACATAATATTTTTTTAATACAAATTTTTAATTCACCAACATTTTAATGATATTTTACAAAAACCTGCAAATTTAGGAGTAGTCACCAAATCCAATTTCCGTACTAGCACAAACATACACGTTACGAGAAATTATTGTTACGAAAGTATTCTCTTTCATTCTATTAAGGGATATATAACTGTACATATAACTCCAAAAATATCGAAAAGAAATCACAGATATCAGTGATATGATGATTTCTTGATAGTTTCTGTGGAATATACATTAAACATTAAATGCGTAAATTCGTCTGGACTTCGGCAGTTTTTTGTATACTTTGTCTAGTTCTAGACAAAGTAAACAAACCTGGTTTAGGAATAGATTCATGTTTAGTGAAGAAAAGGAGAAAGTACCGTAAAGAAAACTATCTGTTGCAGACATATTGGGGAAGAGTAAAATTTTTCAACAAACGGGACTTCCAATTTTTGATAAGGAGATTGAAGGGTTTCCCAATTTTGATAATGACATTAAAAAACATTATACAAAGTGGTAAAACTTTGAACAGTGATTTTTCTCCTAAATTTAGATCATTTGTTTATAGCTTTTGCTTTCGAACTTCGGGTTTAATGGTCAATAGTGAATTCTGCTATAACATTCACTGTTACAGTTGCGATTTCAAATATAAAAAAACTCATATTTTTACGGAAACTCCCTTCATATATACTTAGGATCACCCTATAGATAACAAACATGTTCTTCCTTACATCTGTGAATATCCTCCATACAGGTGATTCTGTGAATCAAACTGAATCGAAAATGTTAAGGAACTGTATGACAATTCTCAACCGGTTCTGAAGAAATCACTGTCAAGTTGGTCATTCCAATGATAAACAATTTATAATATTTTACAGAAACATGTCTCAAATATACTCAACTCATACAGGAATATATACACATATATTCCTTTATTTAAGCTAATCTATTTACACCAAGCCAAGTACAGCTAGACTTGGACAGAGACAGAGACTATTATAAAATCTGTATATGACCTTTATGATAGTCTGTGATGTTTCACAGTAAGGTAACCTCATAATTTTATTGTGTCCATCTGTCCATCACAGACTTAAAATTTCTGAAGTTTTGGACCAATGCTATTAAATTTTGCAAGCAGTTGCTTCATATAAAGATCTTATTTTTTGATTGGTGAAAAAATATGATGAAATTTTGGAAAGCCCAATTTCTCGTTTGATTTTATATAAATATTTCATAAACTATGACAGATATAAAACAAATTTTTCATTTAAAAAATAAATCGAAAGGAAATTTAAAAAAGAAATATTGCATAAATAAATATTTGAAAACATGAAAATAAGTAGTTATAGGGAAACTAATTTTGTTTTGATTTTACACCTTACTTTATTAAATTTGATATATGATTGCAAAGAAATGATATAGTTTTATGAAAATAAAATTAAAAAAAGTCACAAAAATTTTTATTTCATTATATAATATCATAGTACTCTCTAAAAATTGGATGAACTAACATTTTTTTACAAATCACATTCTCCCAGAAACATACATAATACATATATATGTACATATATATATATATATATATATATATATATATATATACATATATATATATATATATATATATACATATATATGTATATATATATATATATATATATATATATATATATATATATATATATTACCAGGGGACCGAGCGATGCTCGGTTTATTTCGAGTTTCCCATAGGAACGTAAAATTGCTTGTTTCATGGTATTAGATTTTCTTCTCTTTCCACGTCACTTTCCCCTTTCCCTTTGCTTTGCCTTCACCTTCGGCCTTCGGTCTCGCCTTCGCCCTCGCCTACGCACTCATCTTCGCGTTCACCTTCACGTATTTACCTTTCCGTTCACTTTCGCATTCGCCCTCGCATTCGCTTACCCATTTGCCCTTGAGTTCGCCTTCACATTCGCTTACCCATTTGCCCTTGCGTTCGCCTTTGCATTCGCGTTTGCTTGGCGTTCACGTTTGCTCTCACCCTTCCCCTTCTCCTTCCTGTAGAAAAATTACATTAGTGACTACTGTAAATTACTTAATGTAATTATAAAATTAGTTTTTAATGCAACTATAATATTTTCTGTAACAAACTTATTGTAATATCAGGTTGTATAGTAGATAATGTGTTCCAAGTTTTCATTTTAAAAATATTCTATTTTATAGCAAATATTCTAATTTTCTTTGGATAAACCTATATTAAATTAACAAGAAGGTGGCTCATATACAAAATGTGCAACTTGTCATAAAGATAATTAATAAATTTCCTCAACATTTGTGGAAAATGAATTGAAATGACCTTACATGCAATATAACTAAAAGGGATTTATTTATCCTTTGTAATAGTAATCAATTTATATCTGCGTCTAAAAGTCTGTTGCCAGGTGCTAATACCCATTAGGTGGCAAGGTTATTTGATAATTATTCAACTTGTTTATGGACAACGTGTAACTTGGTGGCTGCGTGGGGTGGTTGTTAGCGTTTAGTGTATTGCTTCACATACACTACAAAATAGGACTGTTTTAATTATGTATAGTGTGTTTGATTATCTAGATTTTACAATATGTTCGGACTTTTATATCTGTTTAAATTCTTTCATAAAACTGGCATGTGCAATTTAAGTCACTTCGAAATAACTCTTAACTACATTTATTCCGATAATTTCTTTTTGGCAGCAGAGCTATTGAAATAACTTAATAAAAAAAAATTAAGAAACAGAGTAAGCAGTAAACATAACATGATGTTACATAAATGTGGGGTAAAAGAGGAAATGAAACTAAAATTAAATAATATGTCTAAAAGAATTATTCGCATATATTTTTAATGAAGTTCAGTACACCATGAACAGAAATTAAAATCGTAAAAAAATATATTAAGAAACTTAGCAAAACCTGAAATAATGAAATAAGACATTATCATTACGTATCTGGCACAGTTTAGTACAATTGAAATTAACATGCAAATACTAGTTCTTCCGCTGAAAGTAACAATAACTATCTATATTTTTAGGATAAAATTCAGAATATTATCAATAATGGTCAGTCCGGGAAATTAATAATAGTTTTCATACTGTTTCTTAATTAACTGACCTAAATTATGGTTGACAATTATCTACAAAAACATCATGGTAGGTTTGAATATAATGTGTATTTAATGTAATATTATATTAATTTAATGGAAATTTGTAGACTGTAATTCATTATAACATCCACATACTTTTTGAGAAAAGATTTCAAACATGAGCAAAAATCATTAGTCTTTGTGTTTTACATTACAACTTTCAGTTGAATGTGTTTATTTTTTATAACACTGACTGTTCCTTACACGATGATAATATTTTATTTATACACAAAATATTTAGAGCAGATCACATTTATTCTATCAATATACTCGTCCAGATTTGTTACAATTTTCTATAAGTTCCAAATACCAGCTCTTACATTAATCAAACAGTAGACCAAGCAGCAGCATTTTAGTTAACGTGGTTCATTAACATAGTTACTATCATTACAAAATACTAATCTAGAAGTAAAAAATTTCCAGTTTCTCATAAATTGTACATAGTTGATTCACAATGGTTTGATGGTTCCAATTTCTTTATGATGAAATATTGTGTATATATATATATATATATATATATATCTGTTAATCGAGCAATATCCACTTGAAGTAATTGATGGAATTGCGTCGTGAAGTAGTCACACCTGTATATGGTGAATTATATCTCTTGTAAATATTTAAACTGGGTAAAATCTGCAAAACCTACACTTTATATTGGTCATTGTCTCAATGATTGGTCTCAAGAAACAAATTTTTGCCACCATATTGCTGCCTCCCTACCTACATCTTCTTACTTTTTTATTTCACTTTACAATTAAATCTTTACTCTTGATATCATGTCATTTCTTTATAGATTCAATACCGATTTACAAAGTTACCAATATATCCCAATGTCTCAACATGGAATATAATTATGTGACCAATCTTTCAATGCGCACGCAGTTAGATTAGGAATCAAGTCGATTCATGTATACATACTACACTCAATGATTAATGTAATTATTGGTGTAATTATTTCAATATCGTAATTCCGTAGTTTTTCCATAGTAATATCGTAGTTTTCAATATAATACTAATATAAATATGTCAACAAATTTATTGAATAAATAAACCGTTATTTGAATCTTTATATAAAATTAATTGCTACTTACAAGAATTACTTAACTTTAAAATATGATATTTAAATTTAATTATGTTAAAAGCAAAAAGGAAAAATTAGAGCTTCACAATACTCACAAATTACAAGGCCATAGCTTTTACTTATGGCCTAGAACAGTACTAAAAATACTTTTGGACAAGACGGATAAAATCAATAATCTATAACTACTTTAATAGAAGACAACAAATGGTCTTGTTTGTTTCAGGTCAAGGGAGGCCAACTCATTTCATTTACTTAAAAAGGTTACATTCTGTGGACAGGTTCTTAATTTTCTGTCGGTATTAAGTAGAAGAAACAGTCAATTCAGTTAAAAATGTCGTTTCATAGTTTAGAGAAATCGATCCAATTTCTAGTTGTATTACAGTCAGTTCTAGGTGTCAACCGAATTTCGCATCAATTAGAAGAACAAGCAACATTAATAAAAACCATTTTCAAGAAAATTTACAGCTTGACATTAATTTTTCTCATTATTTTGGGTGCATGGTCTCATTGGATTGTTTTGTATGGTGAAAAAAATATAGTAGAGTGGCTCCTTGCAATATGCAACCTTGTCAATTTCTTATTTGTTTTATCAATTGATTTATTTTGGCAAAAAAATTTATTTGCTGATTGTTTACGACGATTCAATGATATTTCCATTCATTACAGTATTTTGTTTAGAATGAAATGCTTTAAAAAATTAAAAATCATGACTCTATTGAGCATGTTTATTATATTTACAAGTCACTTAACGCCTTTCATCCATTTCCATCTAAAAAATTTGAGCCTTTTCTCCATAATATTTTATTTCGGTGTATTCACTAACACCTTGGAATTGCTTCTAATGTGTCTTCTGACATATACCATTACTCAAATGTTAAAAGCAGTGAACGATTACTTGGGACGAATAAATCAAGAAATATTTTGTAATAATACGAACCATTTAGTATTACCCAGAGTGGCAGACTGGAATGAATTATATGGGAATAGCCCTTTTGATGTTTCAAGCAATCCTATGTGCATATCGATTTTACCAAACATATTGATTACAGTAATTGAAATATGCAGTATACTGAATAAAATGTTTAAATTGCAGGTACAATGGAATAAGTTGAAATAAATAGGATAATTTAAGAATGTATTTCCGTATTAATCTAATCTAAATGATTTCTATTTCAGGTATTTTATCTTATTGTGTCAACTTTTCTTTTGTCCATTAACGGTATTCAACTGGTGTTGGACTTGTATATGCTTGATGTAAGTACTAGTGATCTTAGAGATATTATTGTAATTTTGAACGTGTCTGTAAAACGAATTAATTTCAACTTCCTACTTTCTATGCAACTGTATATTTAATTAAGCATTAACATTTAAAAGCTAATAAAAAGTTAGAATGTGTACAAAATATTGCTAGTAATCAAATAATATTTTAGCAACTACGGTCACAAGAAATGATTGCCTTAATTGTGTGGTTGACAATTTGCGTTGCTGTCTTAATGGTTGTTTGCACCTTCAATGAAATGTTGGTTCTGGAATTTCGCAAACTGAGAGTAAACATCACAAAACTGAGACTTTCGCCTCAAATGTGTAACTACATATTCATGGACTTTCAAGACATTAATTTTGTATTGTGCTAATGCATCATATTGTTTAAATGTAAATAGTGTTATCTAGGTTTGAGATGGCCAATTAATCATAGCGAACTAATTTCTTAACATTCAGTTGTTTTATCTAACATACAAATGAGAAACGTGTGTTCTTCTGATATTCATTCTCCTTTCAAACAACCAAATTATTTTAGCTTATGTTTTGTAGAGAATTTCTGTATCAATTTTCAATACCAGTCAATCATACGAAGCCTGTGACTTGTGATTGTGACTAAGAACACAAGACAACATTTTTTTCATATCTTTTACAAAAATGACAACATCAAATTACATAAGTTTTATTTACTTGGTAAGCGTCAAACATAATTTGATGTAATTTGAAATATAATAAACAGCTCAATAAAAACAAATCAGCACATCTAATACACTAAGTCTACAAGTATTTATTTCCGAGCGGCACATTTAGACTGCTCTATGAAATTAAAGAAAGTGTGTAACATTAATATTTGCTTAGGTACATTTATTGTTATGTATTCATTAAATTAATAAACTGTTATGATCTTATTGTCAATTTCAAAATCAATAAAAAAAACTAGATATTTCATGTATGTCCAACTGTCACTGGAAAAAAAGGAGAGAAAAATGTTTACCTTTAAATGGATGGCATTCTAGCTTCTTCCTGGGGCTTCGTTTAAATACATTTATTATGTTTGTGGATGACGTTTTCCCCAGTAATAATGCTTTCATCCTCAAATTTACCTCCATAACAAAAATAACTTACATCTTAGCTTTAATGATGTTACATTCCAAAAATACTCTTCCCTGGGATAAAAGTGTCTTATAACTTTAGCTTGAAATTTAGGCTGGTTGTCCTTAACAGTCTCGACAATTTATATTTATCAGTTCTAAGCCCTCGTGCATAAAGTTTCAAGTGCCTTAGGAAACAATATTAAAATATTAATTTTTATTTTGATCATGGTATCAGTAAAAAGTTTAATTCAAATTGGTTTAGTGGTTTTTGTTAAATAAGTAGACAGACAGACAAAACCTTTCTTACAAAATATTTTAAAGGAATAAGGGTATTTCAGGGAATAATTTTTCTGACAAAAGTTCCATACAAATAGTTTCAGTAGTTTTTTTTTATATTCAAATAAATTAACAGACAGACAGAAACACAAATATTAATTTTAAGAAATGCTTTTTTGTTGAAAGAGCATATTCGTAAATTGTTTAAAAGATGCCTTTGTTCCAGTTTTATAACAGTACAGACAGATTCATACATTTGTATATCAATTCGTCAGCTGCTAACGTGTAAGTCACATCATAAATTTATTGTAAATAGAATTACAACTTAGACGAGACGTACGCATAAACAATGAAGCTAAATGGTTGAGGCTTTTATCATCTTTTTCAATTTCACATATGTGAGCAGGTTCGATAAAACCACCCTAGAGGAATATTTGTTCAATTATTTGATACTCTAGTCATCTAAACTCTGTATGTCAGTGGTCTTTTAAATGTATAGAAATAGCCCTTTAAATGTGTTTTTGACATTATTATTTTCTTTCTTCTTAATTTTAACTGACAGACAACTGCTCTTCCATATTACATGATATTACATAAAGGAAGATGGAACTAATTTATAATTAACCCATAAACATTTTAGTAAACTAAAGCTAATCTTCTTAAAATATCTTTGCCCGCTAATAAAAGCCAAATGAATCAATCTGTTTGTATAAATAATCCCAAAAATGTATTTTGTTTGGTTAAAGGAATATTATGTATAAAACCTAAATTTCAATTTATAATCAAAATAATAAAATAATTCTAACATTTGACATATAGTAATAAAATGAAATAAAATGTCTGTTTCAAAAAATGTAGCTTGATATGTATAAAATAAACTACAATGTAATAAGTCACATAAGAAAATAGTTGCGACATTCTCCTAACCGCTCGTCAATAACATTGATAGCTATAATGTTATTTATTTAAGAACCTTTTTTATTTCAGCTGTCCTGGTGGAGATTGCTCTATGTTAAGAGATATATTTGTTTATTTGTCTGGTAAAATTGTTTAAGTAATTGCAGCCACTTGCACTAATTGTATTTGTTGGAAAAAATTTTTTATATTCTGTGCTAGAGTATTATATAATATATTAAACTTTAACCAAAAAGCTTGGCTATTGCACGTTTAAGAAATTTTTTTATGCACACCTGTATATTATGTCATTGCCAGGGTGAGTTAGATTGATTGCAAGGCCTACATTTGTCTACTTAAAACATGATACTAGTATTAAAATCAAGCAGAGTTCCTTCCTCTCCGAGTTGAGTTCTTTGCCCAACTCTTAAATGAGCACGCTCAACATTAAATAAATAATATTAATTAAATATGGTATATCTTGTCACGAAGACCTTTAGCCAGAATCTCTTAATAGTATGAGCAAAATCCTTGCTACGTTTAACAAATTTGGATATGTTATTCAATTAAATAGATTAATATTAATAAAATTAGATAGATCTTTCTAAAAATATAATTTTGACGAGAAACAAATAAGTTAAGCAAATCGACATTTTTACTTAATAACGAGTAAATTAGTAAATAGCTTTTGCCGCTGCATTAGTATAATCACTGATCATTTTTGCTTTAAGCGTTGTAGGATTTATAAAAGTGAAATCATTACAAGTAACAAATATTATTTTAAATTTTTTTAAAAATCAATCAACAATTACGTCTTTAATCTGCTAGCATAAACAGTCATCAAGATTTTTCGAATGTCAACTTTTGGAAGTCAATCGAGTTTCAAATGTCAACCTATCAACTCTATATATTATTTAAGTGTAGCCAGCTTTGTAAATATTGCTGCCCTACCAAGGGTAAGCTGTATAACAATAAAGGTTTTACTGAAAATTTATTATGCTGATATGTACATATATTTACATGTACACACATCTTGTATATTTATATATTAATATGGATGTTTTTTAATTGCACAATTGAACTATAATTTTCAACTCGGTACAAACTAATATCTTACTTCATTTCTTGGTACGATTATCATTATAATTTTTTTTGTTTTTTTTTATTTCATCATTAACATATACATCATTATTTGCCTATTATTTAAGGTCCTTCAATCGATAACGAGTTGGAAAAGCTTGAAGAAATCGTACATCGAAGTAACAGTGGAACTTTCATAGTGTGTCAGCTCTTTGATCTTCGAATATCATTGCTGCCTAGTTTTTTCAATCTTGTTATTACTTATATTATTGTAATTGTTCAATTAATAGGCTTGCGTTCAAGTAAATAAGTGGAATTAGTTGTGTAATTGTTAACAATATTGTAAATTAACTTTTTATTACAGTAAATTCATTTCATTTTGTTATGTATTATGTGTTTAATTTTGTGTTATAAATAATTATGATTGAATATATTTGGCGTTAATTTCGTAGAAATTCATTATTCACATTTAAATGAAACTACGTGACGTAGTACTATTTCTACTTTCTTTAAGTTCTTTACCACGACCTAGTTTTCGTTTTATTACAACATCTTCAGGTGGGAAGAAATTTTTTTTGCTAATATCTCACCTGAAGATGTTGTAATACAACGAAGCCTAGGTCAAGGTAAAGAACTTAAAGAAAGTAGAAATAATACTACATCACAGTTCCATTTAATTGGAAATCATTATTAATTATGGTTTTTTTTTTCAATTACATAATGACATTGACAATAACTTCATTTTAGTAATTTTTAGACTTAGCACTGAAAGATGACGAGAAAGAAAATAGTTGATTGTTGGAGCTTTTTGAAGTTAATATTACACATTTTTAAACACGTAATAGCGAATATTAATAAGTAACTTTTGACTTTCACTCTATTTTTGTTATAATATGCGAAATTGTTGTATTTTTATAATTTTCCCAAACTTATGTGTATCACTAAAATAATTGTGTGGAATTGCTGAAATGATTTTATTTTAGATGTTTTAAAGATGAAACATTAATAACAAAAACAATACAAGGATCCTTTTTAGTCTTGAGGCGCAAATATGTAGGTAGCAGTGAAATTTATTACATTCAAGCTGAATTAAATATCTTATTTCAAATAAATCGCCATGTTCAATAAGCCAAACTATTTCTTTATTACCTGTGCTGCTTCATTAGAACATTTGTACTTTTAATGTCTATAGTGATTATTGAATTATTTTCATACCGAGATTTCCAATTGAAAGTTATGTTTATACAAGTCTCCAAAAAATTATTGAAGATAATATCTTAAGCATTCAGCTCCAGGTAATTAGAATACACAAGTTATATGTTAATAATATGCAGCAGTCTTGATCAGCTTAAGTACTTATTTTTTAATTATTAATTATGATTACATTTAAAATTGTACATTTATTTTATTGCAAAAATATGTTTTATAAGTTTCATTACGTATATGATGTATTCTTTCCCATAAGATAGTTATACAAAATGGTCATGCATTTACAAATTTTTCATCTTTTTTTCTTACAAGAACTTTGCCAGAAGGAAGGTGTATGATCTCTTACATGCAGTAGTAATGATAAAAAGTTTTTTTTAGTTTTTGTAAATCACAGCACATTTCATTATTTTAAAGCTTATTCTAATGCAGAATAAGTTTTAAGTTTTTATTTAGATATATATTTTGCTCTTGTCTTATTAATATGCACTAGCCATCTTCTAATATGTAATGTTATTAATATTGGTATTACTTAAAAATTTAATTTTATTCTTTTAAAATTGAATAAGGCTGCAGGGAAGACTTGAATTTATGCAATAACATCTAAACTCATTTCCTTTCCAAATAAATTTATTTGCAATGATGAAAAAAGTCTTTTTATAGTAATATGCATTAAAAATAAAAATCTGAATAATGTAATACGTTAATTGAAGCAAATAAAAGTGGCAAAATCATAGCCTTGTCAAATGCATGAATATATTTACAGCTATATATTAAGAAAGAATGTGAACGTCTCCAGAGAAATAGCTCATTATATATTTATTAAGATATTAAAGGGAAGAATAAGACTTACTGAATAATTTTTTACTCCTACAGTAGCATTACTTCTAGAGTGGTTTAACGTTTATTTCAATAAAATAAAAATATTCATTAATTTACCGCCTGCAATTTTTTCAAATCTAAAACATTTATTAGAAGGAATAAAGTTTAAAATTAATTTCATGAAAGTAAATTTATAGATTTCGTATAGTTCAATTTCATATAGTTTCATATAGTTATCAATATCTTTTTAGTGGTAGATTATACTGTGGCCATAAAAGCTATGTTATCAAAATTCAATAATTTTTCATACAATATGAAATATTAAATTCCAAAGCCAGCTGGTAAATAAGTTTCGATACATGTAGTTCCTGATACTACAACAATATCCATTGTACCTTGTGGCATGCAAAAACAAAATGCACTTGAGCTAATTTATATTGTGCTTATCGTTAGTATCATATTTATAGCTAATGTGACTTGGCGCTTAAGTGATAACTTTCTAATAATTCCATATGAAACTACTTATAATATTTGATAAATGAATCATTATCAATTGATTTGAATAATCAGTTTAAGGACGGGCACAATGAATAAATATCAAAAAGATCAAAATAAACATATTTTTATAAAATGCTACATTGAAAGAAAAAAATGTTTCTTCAAAAATTTGTTCAGTCAATATTGCTCTTTTAATCAAATAATCAATTTCATTTAGCTAATATACTATATTACACTGCTTTTTAGCAGGTTGACCATTTCAGCAATTTTACTTTCCATTTTGTGTGATAAAATGTATGTTAAGAAATATGAATTGTCTGCATTACAGAGAAATGTTAAATATGTAAATTATCAATTTCTCCGTTTTATTTCTGTAGAGTAATATAATTATAATACTGAATTTTGCTTTCTGTAAAGCATTTAAATATTACATTCTGTACAGAGACGTCGCAGCATTGCACAGATAATGTAAAATTATCGATAACATG
The DNA here is from genome assembly GCA_039881145.1 of Druceiella hillmani. Lineage (NCBI taxonomy): Eukaryota > Metazoa > Arthropoda > Insecta > Lepidoptera > Hepialidae > Druceiella > Druceiella hillmani. The sequence goes on from JAYKKI010000024.1 coordinate 8,124,948, forward strand.
GAATCAGCTGTGGTAATTAAAGTTAAGCATTATTAAACAGGCTAATCAAAACAGGGCTACAGAAATCAATCAGCTATATGTAGAAAAAATTATTATTAAATAACTTCATATTTATTTAAAAAGGAACAGGTGCTTCACTGACCGTTTAATTATCAATTTTGTTACAGAAGTAACTCTGACCACGCAAGAAGTATAAAACAAGCCATATTAAACCATTTTTTACTAAAATTCAACAGATAAAAATTGTCCAAGAAGAAATCTCACAACTTTTTATACAGAAAATAGAAGTTTAAAATTGTCAGGCACACAACAATGAAACTTATACAAGGGGGGCGTTTTTAAGTTTGCGGAATGGAGGATAAGGAATGACAATAAAAATACAAAATTATTTTTCCTTTTCAATATATTTGTATTAGCTTTTGTATACCTTCATAAAAAAATATTACGTCCTTGCCCGAAAAATAAGCTGAAACTGCATCTTTACTTCTTCAGAGCTTGAAAACTTCTTTCCACAAAGTTCTTTTTAAGGTTTCAGAACAAATAATAATCACTGGCTGGCTCCAAGTCAGGACTGTAGGGCAGGTGTTCCAAAACATCGAAGCCCACCTTGTGCAGGGCGGCCAGCGCAACGCGGCTCGTGTGAACAGGCGCGTTGTCGTATTGTCGTAAATGCAGGACACCTTTGGTCAATTTTCCCCTTCTTTTTTCTTTGATTGCTTCTTTCAACCTCACTAGAATTGACGCATAGTATCCCCTGGTTATGGAAATGCCTTTATCTTTATAATCCGTCAACAGTATCCCTTCTGAATCCCAAAAGACTGTCGCCATGATTTTTCCAGCCCACTATGACGCTTTAAACTGCTTGGCTGTGTGCTATAGCTTGGTCAAGACCAAAATTAATGAATAGCTGTCATAAGAGTATGAACTTCTTGTCATAAGGACAATTTTCTCAACACTTATGAAATAACAAGAATAAATTAAAATCTCCTTACAAATAAACAAATCCAAAAGGCCTTTATTTATTGTGTTCACCTTATAATGGTAATAAATTTATCTTTGCATCTAGAAGTCTTTTTTCAGGGGCTAATGTTCGTTGATATGCGAAGGGGCAAGGGTTACAATAGAGTTAGAATTATTGCTTCTCGAGTATTAAAAACCGATGCAATTTTCTATAAATGATGTTTATTACGTTTGATTGGTCTCAGCCACTTCTAAATAACATATTATCTCCTAACTTTATTCATCATGCTGATTAAAAGACATAAATAAACAGATTTAGATCAATATGAAATAATCAGAATGAAACCATTAAACGCTTTGTGAATAATCTCAATATTAAAAGTAAAAACCTACAAAGGGATGGGCAGTAAGCTATTTGGCTTATAAGACTTAGGGTAACCAGCAAGTTGTCGGATTTCAATATCATAATTAAATGAGCCACCTTCCATTGCGGTGGGATGAATTTCAGTCATCGAGTTGCAGATTGATATTAGGATCTAGATCCTGGGTAGTTAGAAAAAAAGTTATATGAATACCTGGATAATTAGTATAAAAATTTTGTAGAAATATTATATAATATTTGAATATTGGAGGTGTTAAAACTTGAAATTAATTGCAATCTAATAATAGCACTTTAATTTATGTGAATGCTTTGTCCTTAGTACATCAATACAAGCCCACATTTGTTTACATAGTTGTTGCTATGGTCATGTTATTATAATTAATTTAATATCTACATACTCACGTCATTTGCTGGCTAGCCTTATACATTCATGGTCCAATTCTCCATTTATTAATAATACAGATCCAACACTAGCAATGCTTTCAAATAAAGTGATTGAATTAATCCTAAACCTTCCTCAGTGATTGAATTAATCATAAATGACCCTTGAAAGCTAAACATCGGTCGATACAATGGTTACGTAGAGAAAATATTTGTTTTTGTTGAAATATAAAATCATGTACATGATATTTTACGCAATCTATATGATAAGACTTTATAATATGAGGGGAGGTCAAAGAAGTCAAAAGAAAGGTCAAAAAATATAAGGTGCTATTTTTCCTTTTCAATTATTCTCCCTCAACTCTAACACATTTCTCACTTCTGTGGTATAATTTATTTAGACCCTCAAAAGAAAATATTTTGTCTTTATCATGAAAATACGCTGAGATTTGAACTCATCATCATTGCTAAATATTTTCCATGAAGCTCGTTTTCTATTTTTGGGTGCAAGTAATATTTGCAGTGGACAAGTCTGGACTGTAAGGTGGCTGTTACAATATTTCACAGCCACACTTGTCAAGGACAGCCATCGCAACATGCTTCTTGTTTACAAATATGAAATTGATAACGTTACATATTTGTAGAAGCCATTCTACTTTATTTTTTTCGGCATACAAAGGGACTTGGAGAGACCATTTATCTGTACCGGTACCCAAAATAATGAAAAAAATTAATGTCGGACTGTTTGAAAATTATTTTTACTGATGTCTGTTGTTTTTGTAATTGATGTGAAATTCGGTTGACTCCTAGAATTGACTGTAATGCAATTGGAAAAGTAATAGATTTCTCTAAATTATAACACAACATTTTTAACTGATTTAACTGTTTCTTCTACTTCATACCAACAGAAAATAAAAATCTACTCCTAGTTTTTAAATAACGTAAATTATTTTTGGTATTCGTCGTTCGTTTCCTACCAGATGATGTACTTGGTTCCAATTTAAACTATTTATCAAACAACTGCATAAAAAAACAAAAAGCAGTAACCAAGATTGTTTTCAAATAGTCACATAAGTACTGACGATGGGTTAGAGAGGCCTGCAAAAAAATTTGAAATGAATTTACTCACAAAAAGTAAATGCATCGACATGTACACACCCTCTAAAGGCTCTAGAGTCATTAAATTCGAAGCTACTGGATGCGGTATATGCGTCGCGCGTGGAGGGGAGTCTTTTAATGTTGTTATTGTTGCTAGGCTGGAGCGGCCCCCACGTCAGCAGTTAAAGGCTTAAGCCTTATGTCAATACCAAGTAATAAATTTACTAAATAATTTTATTTTCTCTAGAGATTAAAATTGATTATATTTCTGTAATTAATAACGGTAAGTCAGCCAATAACTTTAATTAAGACCTAAATAGTGCGTAAAAACTCTTCTCTATACAATAATTTAAACTATAGTCACAAAAATAAAATGTGCCAACCATAAAATTGCATTCATTGTCACAGTTGCAAATATATTTGTACAGAATGGAATACGGTATTTCTGTATTCCTTTTGGTATTACCACGGTGCTTGCTCATCTTCATAATTATGTTATAAATTTATCTCTCTCTATTTTTAAATCTTTCAAACACATTTCCGATTAAAAACATTAATTAATTAATTCAATAAGATTATTCAATTTATATAAATATTTAAAAATTTACAAGGAAATTATCAAAATCCATAGATATATCTTTTAAAGTACATAATATTTCAATAAAATATAACATATATTAATACGAATTTAACTTCTATATAAGTTGCTAAAAGAGGTAATGAACATAAAAAATTTAAAAAAGGCTGAAAAATGTCGATCATAAAGGAAAGAAAAACAGAAACAATTTAAAATAACAATTTAATCGGTTGTTAAAAACTGTTTTTAATTTCTGATTAACATGAATACACAAATATTACTTCTATTGATTTATTTTTCAGTCATTTTGAAAATGTACAGATGTAAAACAAATGTTATAAAGAATCACAGTTAAATTTTATTGACAATTGGTATTTCCACTTATGTTGACACAGCTAAATAAAAAATATTGCTAGAAATTATTTTTGTTTATCAACAACAAGAAGCTTAATTAATAAACTAATTTATTATAAATCGAGAAACTAAATAGTCACAATCACGTACGTAGTAGTTAGTCCCAGAAACTCGAGAAGCAGAGAAGCACGCAGATCAAACATACGGACCACACTAAACTGACCCACCTCACTTGTCTTAATAAAATCTTGTATTAAAGCCAAGTGATTGTGAACATTGGATGCAGTAAGGAAAGAATACATTTACATAAATAATGTATGTGAAGTTGACACAAAATATCTAATTCGAAATAATGTGTCCACTTTTAATTCAACCATCATTTACCATAAAATTAGTTAATTTATCTAGGAAGATGATAAATTACCAACAATAATTAAGCTGTGACATCATTCGGTACTCTATATTAACATGTAACCAATATATTAATTGTTAAAGGACTCACAATTTCTGTTGTCAGCATGCAGTGCTATTAAACAGGCCTTAGTCTTTTTTATTTCCAAAAACAAATTTTCGCATAAAGCGCATATAACAATCAAGAAAATTAAATTATGTATTGGCCAATAAAACATACCTATAATTGACTGCATTGTATAATTCTGTAATGTAAAATTCTCGTATGAAACAGAGCCATTAATGCAGTTGACATTTTTTGTAGAAAGCAGTAGAGCAACAATAAATTTTAATTAAAACTGTCCATAGATTTAATTTCAAATTTCAGTAAATATTTGTTATTAAGTATGTCAATTTCTCAGCGTATAATTTTTCACAAGACCAACAGTCTTGTGAAAAATTGTGTGAATAAGTGTATGAAAAATGTTTGAAATTAAAATGAATAAATATAACACACAGCATATCTTATGAACCCGAATAGTAAAAAAATGCTATCTATTGACACCATGAAAGTGATGATGAGAGTGAATACAAGCAAAAAAAAAAAATGTTTACATGTTTACACATATTTAAAAGTATCCTTAAAAGCAACAATTTATACAATTTCAAACCTGAATTTGAAATGTTTCATTAAAACTTTCCCAAACTTATGTCAAAACTGTGAAGAATTCAGATAAATTGTGAATGCTTCCGCTTTTCAAAGGCAGATTAAGTTCTTAAATACTCGAGTGAGTTGTCGTACTTTTAGGACTAATGAAAATGTTTTGAGTTGGAAATATTTTTTTTAAATCCGTCTTGCCTAGAAATGAATTCACTAGTTTTAAACGTCTGTTGATACTGCAAATCAACAAACAGAAAAGAATTATTTCTAAATCGTAAATTGTTCCTCGGATAAAACCAGCCATAAAACTTTCAGATATCAAATATGAATCGGCTCTAGCGGACATAATCAGAAAGACATTAATGATTTTAAAAATTACGATGAACACCACAGCAATAAAGACTATAGTTTTGTTTTTAATCTTGTCGATTACGGTCAGCTCTTGCTTATAAATTGGCTCAAAAAATTGATCTAGTTTATCGAAAGTGTTGACGAATTTATTTATAGACTTCTGCCCCCAAAACGGGTTGAAACATATCAGATAAGATGCATACAAATTTTCAGTAAATTTAATTAGATGTGACATGCACAGTCCTTTAGCAGAATTTTTATAAAAAAATTCATATACAATCATAAATTGTAGGGACAAAACAACTATTAAACTGTATAAAACTTGAACTTTTGATGTAAAACTCGAAATATTTTTAATCTTCCTGAATACACCAAATACTGCCTGGACTCTCAGTATAGGCCAGAAAGTAATTTCGAAGCCTGTGTCTTGAAAGTTTTGATTTAGTACAACAATTTTATTTTTTATCATTTTTAATTTCTTGCTTGATTGTTAAGTCAATTCAATGTAATGCAGCTCCACTTTGTAAATACTAAATGAGAAGTATCTCTCAATAACACTCAAATCATTTGTAAAAAAAGATCGAAAAGAAAGAAAGAAGTCATTAACTCTATTTTTGTATCAATAACGAAATTAATAAATTGGTAAAAAATATGAATACTGAAATATCAAACAATAAAAACTAATTGATTCAATCAAAATAGCACTTTCATATTGGGACTCTAAATATAAATATGTAAAAGTAAAATGAACTCGGGGCCTCATTTTGGTGACATGGCATCAAGGACAGCAAACTTTTTTCCTGTCATAAAACCTAGAAAAGTGTCTGATAAAATCTCAATTTCGTTTCATGACATTTCCAATAATATTTCACTTAGTGGAATGCCAAAAAGAAAATATTTTTACTTGCGCATTATGTACAATAAAAAAAATCGTAATTCAAATTCCACTTCAAAAAAAAAATAACATTTTGCTAAATATTAATTGTGATCCTCGTGTAAAGCATACAGTTCCAAAATTTCATTCTCGCAGATCCCTTTAATTAGAAACTGTCAGGCTGGAACAGTCACATTAATCCTGGCACTTTAACAGAAATTTTACGTGTGTCACTTACGTAAAATTTCTGTTAAAGTGCCAGGATTAATGCCTGATCTTATATTGTTGCAACGCCTCTTTATAAGTGATAATATTAAACTTCTTTCTGTATTCTCACGAAAAAAATTGATTTAAGATACGCCTTGTGCTATTTGTCTAAATGTTTTAATATGCAATTTTAAATTATGAAGTGTAAAAAATATTGAATTACATCATACAGGAATTATACTACTTCTATATTATCTATGTTAAATAAAATCATAAGCTATACTTATACCTTGTTTTATGAAAATATTTCCTGTTTATGCCTGGTTGAACAACATACGTTTGCAATTTTAACATATATATTAATGGCATGTTCTCTAGAAACATGTGAACAATTAATTAAAAATACATATCACACAATCTATTGCCATGTTGTAGTACTAAATTTACAATTTTGAAAGGAACACTGAGTTGCATCATATTCGAATATCATCAGGATATAAATGGTAGCTGGAAGACAGTTGTTTAACTAAAGAATCAGGAAGAAAGGTGGGATATCACATCACTTTTAGGTGCACCAGCAATAAGGCTAGTACACTTTCAATAATTTTCAGACATTTTGATTGCCATATACTGCCATGAAGATGGGAATTGAAACATGAAAGACATGATTTAGGTACAATACGCTCAAAGACTTTTGATATCAGTGATGATAAAAATGAAGGTTAAAAATCTTTGGACTGGTTTGAGGAAGACATGTGCTTATTTCCATTAAGAAGGGAAAGTAGAGGTTAATATAGATATATCGGATATGTCAGTGACAATGGATGTAGCACTCAGTGTCAATAAAAAGAGCAAGAGTGTTGATACTTATCACAAGCTTCAGATTTAATTTTGTGTAGACTCTTTTTTACTTCAAATATTGAATTTAAAAAAAACGATAGTATTGTCACTAAACAGGTAGGCACAATGATGTTCTATGCAGAGTCTAAGACAACACTAGCCAGTAAAGATGTACATGGTACCATGATAACTGATCATCAAGAGATGTTCTACTTTTGTCAGTTATCATGGAACCATGTACATCTTTACTGAAGTACATCCAAGAGGAAGTTTCAAATGAAATCAAAAAGTTATACATTTTCACAGATGGATGCAGAGGTCAAAACCGGAATCAAATAATAGTAAGTATATGCCAACCTTTGATAGAAACAGGGCGATTCAGTAAAATTGTACATGCTTCCCAGTCAGAGGGCACTCATTTCTATCAAATGATCGGTCTTTTGGTACAGTCAAAAAGGTTTTAAAACAAAGAGATAGGTATTATCTGCCAAAAGAAGCATGTGAAATGATATGCAATGCCCGCCAGAAATTCACAGTATGTATGATTAACACTCATGACATTCTAGACTTTAAAAACTGGTGGGGCAAATTTTACAACCGTGATGCTAGCTCTTTGAAGAGTCAATCAAAAGTTATTCCATATTCCGACAAGCAACATTTTTGGTATCTAAATTTAAGAAATTTTAGTACTCCTCAAATATGAAAGGCTGTGTAATAACCAGATCTTTCATTGGGAATGTTGTTAGAACAAACACTTTTGTTTTAAAAAATAAAAAATACAAACAGTGACATTTCCAACGGGAAAAGCTTAGGATGAGCCCGTGGCCATAAAAGCTAATAAAATAGGAGACCCCAAGCATACCATGCAACACATTCCAGCTAAACATAAAGGCTACTATGAAAATATAATAGGAAATTGGCCCAAACGTTAATAAAACATTTTTTAAACATTAATATCTTTATATTTTCCCATAAAACTTTCACAATTAAATGAAACTACGTGATGTAGTATTATTTCTACTTTCTTTAAGTTCTTTACTACGACCTAGGTTTCGTTGTATTACAACATCTTCAGGTGGGCTATTAGCAAAGATCTTTGCTCGATGCTCCGTTTTTACGTCCATTTTAACGCAGACAGAATCCGGCAACAAGCATTAACAGACCCGCATTCAACCAGCTGCCACAGCGAACTGAATGAAGGAAATACATTTTTTTGTTAAAGGGTGTTTAAGGACAAGCCAATGACTCACTCTCCACCCTCTGTGCACCTGCCCTTCAAATAAGTAAGCCGTAGCGGATGCATTCTTAAAACTTTCCAATCACACCTCGTATATACTACTCGTTTGAAAAAAATGCAATACATTTGCCAACGAAAATTTTAGAATAAACTGTTTTTTGTTCCTCCTGTAACATAAGGAATGTGTGAGTTATTCCCTTTGGTAATTAATTGATTCAATTTTTTTAAGAAACTTAGATAAACCTACAGCAAGTAAATATACCATTGGCATTTCATATCTGATGCAGTTTAGTACTACTGAAATTATAATTAAAATTTAAAGAAGATTGATAACTAGTTTTCAAAATAAAATGAAATAAAAATTTTTATGATAAAATCCAGAATATTATTGATAGTGATCAGTCTACTAAATGGATAATGGATTTAATTCTGATCCGTAATAGACAGCCGTAAATTATGTTTGTCAACAGTTCTTTTATTTGCGGACAACATCACAATAAGCTAGTTTGAATTTAATGAATATTTGACTTCACATTAATGGAAAGTCTAGACTCTGAATCAATATAACATCCAAACCGTAATGGTTATTTAAGTGACTTAATATTAACCTATTATGAAGATAAGAAAGGGAAGGATCGACCTATTTCTAACATATTTCAGTCATCAAATGACAATTTGTGAAGCCCGTGAGAAATAGAAAACCAACAAGTAAGAAATATTGCTTTACATTATTTATTGGTATGTATTAAACTTAACACAGAGATACAAGTGAGTTCAATTTAAAATAATTACCACGGTCCTCTAACTTTTTTGTACTTATATTAGGATAACTAAAATTTTATTAAATAATAACACAGGCTTTTGTTTGTCATCTTATCTACGTTGGAAACCTAGGAACCACTCAATCGGTTATGCTGATATGATCGCAAGTGTAGAATTTAATGAATCATGTAGTGCTGGAGAAATTTTTGCAATCTACATCAATGTACCCGTTGTTAACCATGCTGCAGTTGCATGGATGTTGATAGTCATCCATTTCTTAAATTTCATATCGTTTATTCTGGTAAAGCAGGGTCCTTGATGCCTCAATTATTAAACTTAAAAGTATCAATTGTGGCACCTCGATAGGGGCTGTGTACTTGAGCCATTCGGTGGAATCAGGGATTGTGTATATCTGATAGTGGAGAATTAATGTCCTCCACTTGACCAAGACATAGATTTGAGAAAAAGTGCTCTTCAGTTTTCAGTTGTATTAGTGAATAATATGTGTATTCATTACAATTATCTTCTATACAGAACTAATGATAATTTACGGACATTATATTTGTATATATATATATATATACATATATATATATATATATGTGTGTGTGTGTGTGTATACATTCTGTATAAAAACTATCCAGAATTTGTCATTTAAATGAACTGCTTGAAAGTAATCATTAAATTATTATTTTTTCTGAATTTGGTAGAACCTTCCTTAATTACCAAGCTAAACTCTAGTGCGATCTGTCAACTAGTGTATTTACAGCAGCTCTTGTAAACTTCAAAGTTGCTCTGTGAATTTTGTTATGGATATATTAATTAAAGAAAGAATTTGGCTTCAATTTTGTGTACCAAATGAAATTTCTTTTGCCAAATCATTAAACATGTTAAAATGATCTATGTTGACTCGACTTTATTGAAAATAGAAGCATACGAGTGGTACAAATTATTCAAAGACGGGTGTGAAATGGTCGAAAATTGACCTCGGCCCGAACCCACTTTACCATTTACCACTGACAATAATTTCAAAAAAATCCCCATTCAGAGTGTTGGCTCGAGAGTTGAACATTGATAAAATGACCATTCATAGAATTTTAAGGAATGTTTGCATATGAAAATATCCCCACGATATTGGTTATGAAAAAACTTAAATTCTTGCAAAAAGAACATTAAAACCAGGTCTCTGAAGACATGATTTCTCAAGTTAAATAAATTTTAATGAATAAACTTAAATTTGTGTTTTTTTTACAATTCTGGGTAGTTTTATATATATATATATATATATATATATATTTATATGTATATATATATATATATATACATATATAATCTTATAATATCATTATCATTTGTGTAAATAGTGGCTTAAATGTCTATCGTAATAAATTGTGAAAATATCTTTCGTTCATAAGATATTCTGTGTATTTTTAGGTGTAATTCTCTTTATTGTTTATATATTCTTATTGTAATAGAAAGAGTTACATATTTTGAATACTTTTAAATTTATTAGAATACTTTTAAATCTATTTTGTGAATACATTCATAAAAATTTCATCACAAACAAGTAGAAAATTTATGCATTATTTTATCGAAAGTGACATAAAAGGTGACAAGCTTGGCTTGACATTGTCTGACCACGTATGCTCGAAGGATTAATTGAGATTTCGATTTGAAATGTCTATCTACTTGAAAATGTCATTTACATAGGCATAAAACTGTAGTGAGTGCAAGGGTGTAGCAAATAGGGATAGAGAGACAGACACAATCCATTAAAAGGGGATGTGATATCCATCCTCCAGCATAATATTTAGTAACAACAACAAAAATGTAATTTTACTCCACTTTGACAACAAGAGCTGACACTTTCATAGAAATAATATCTCGTAGAACCGGGTATACCGGAAACAGAAAAAATTTAGATTAATATTTAATTTTCTTCAATTTAGTGCCAATTCTAAAGTATAATATGAAAAATCCCTGTTAAACCTACAATGATCACACTTCATAACAAAATGTAACTGGTTGTGCTGTAGTAATTTTTTATCTAGTTTAGGTTATGATTTTATGAAAAAAAACATTGAAAATTACATTTAATATTTGTTGGAAACAATGTACAGTAAGAAAATAACACAACATAAATGAATTTGAAATATGTTTTTGGACAATTAAAGCTTCAAAATTAAGTTCTTGAAAATGAAAAAATAAAGTTAATGGTTAACACCATGAACTTTTGCACAGGAAATCATGAAAACATACACACACACACATATGTGTGTGTATATATATATATATATATATATATAATATATATATATATATATATATATATATATATATATATATATATACATAGTAATCAGTCCAGGAAATAAATAATGGGGTAAATATGTAATAGACAGTTGAAACTATATTTGATAACAGTTCTTTTTATTCTCCGACAACATCATGATAAACCTGTTTGAACATAATGATTATTTGACTTCACAATATATTAAAATATTAGAAGGTTGTAGAATCTAATACATCGTAATATTCCCACCGTAATGGTTATTTAAGTGACTGTTAATATTGACACATTATGAAGATAAGGAAGGGAGTGCTCCATCTAGTTTCAGCACGCTTTACTCATCAAATGACATTTGGTAAAGCATGTGAGAAGTAAAAAACGAACAAGTAAAAGTTATTACTCTATAATATTTATTGGTACGTATTAAACTTCGCATGGAGATAAAAGTGAGTTGGAATTAAATTCATTATCATAATCTTTTAACTTTTTTGTACTGGGACTTTCTTGTACTAGACTAAATATTATTTATGTAAATCTAATGATAGGCTTTTGTATGTTTGTCTGTCTACACATCTATATGGAAAATTTAGGTAATATTCAGTCCATTATGCTAATATTATCGCAGATATGGAATTTAATGAATTATAACATTATATATTAAAATTTTTACAATCTACATCAATGTAGCCCTTTTTAACTCTACAGCAGTAACGTGGATGTCACAAGTCATCCACTCCTTGCATTTCAATATTGCTCATTTTGGTAAAGTGAGGGGAGACCATACATTGTGTATGTTGTGTCACCTTTATATTGCCGGTGAACTTGAGCCATGAAGTGGTTTGTCCGTATCTGTTGGTGAAGAACTAATGTCTTGCATTCTACCGACAACACAAGTAAATTAAAAATGACTTTGGATTTTATTTTTTGATTTCATGAATTGAATTATCTCTATAATTTCAGTTTTGAATCCTTATTTATTCCAAAATAACTTTCAGATTCATTTATGTTTTAATACTGTTGATTTACCAGCTAACATAAAATGCAATTTCCAAAGTTTTTTTATTTCATAATATCATAGCTTAGGTAACTAATGGCTTCTGCATGATCAATTACATTTTGTTATGGAGTGTGACCATTGTAAAAGGGATTTTTAGATTTCACTTTGAAATGCAATCGAATCTGCATTAAATTGAAACAAGTTAATAAAATTTTCTCTATTTTTAAACAAAGAGGAACTTCTCATCTGTTACGCTGTGTACAGTATCTTTTAAACACGAACATATTCTTTAAACAGTACAATCTGCAAGATGTTATTTCTATTGAAGTTTCAGCTGTTGTTGTGTAAATGGAGTAAAACTCCATTTTTATGTGCCTACTAAATATTATGTCAGGGAGAGGCATCATATTCCTTTTAATGGACTCCATCTGTCTACCTTTTAGGACTGTGCATACAAATAGCAAAAATGAAATAATTATGGTTTTGTCATGTCTGTAGCAGACAGGGATAGAGTGACAGACAGGTCACTCTATCCCTGTCTGCTACACCCTTGTAGCTTCTAGAGTTTTAGTGCTTATTTCATCAGAGGATTCTTTGAGCATGCGAGGTCATGTATCAACCCCTGCTTACTTGCTTTTATGTCACTTCCGACAAAATAATGCATAACTCCGAAATTTTTGATTTGATTTTAATGAAATTGTTTACCTAGATAAAGAAGGTGTGTATGTAGATATACAATATCCGAAACACTTATATTTATGAGTTCAAAAAATATTGAAATACATGAAAAAAGTTTCCCATTTTTATAAGAAAATCATATATGAATGAAAAAGTAAAATCGATTTATTGATAAACTAAATTTTTTGATTTTTCACATTTTCCCGAAAAATAAAATGAAATAGTTTATTTACAGGTTGGAATTTTTTTATTATTTCTGCCCCTGAAATTACTACAAAATAGTTTTGTTCTTTGCGATTTGTATGAGATTCAAGTCCTACATCATGCTGATGTTTTTAAAACATAACACCACGTATCAGCGGCATATTTTGCAAATGCCTAGGATGTTTCCATCTTCATCCGGTCTTGTCTAACCATCCACCAGAATGTTGAGTGGTACATTTCATTGAGAATTTGAGGTGAAGTAAGATGCTGCTCAATTATCAAGTTTGATATCAGTTGATAACGAAATTGCCTCTGGTTCAGAACTTTCTCTGGTAATGTAGACGGAAAAGAAAACATAATTTATTTATTGGAGAAAAATATACACAAGGTAATTTTTGAAACAAAGAAATTTGGAAGCAGGCCTATGGACACCAGTAGACTAAACTGAATCTGAAAACAATTTATTTTCTTGAGACATTCAACGACGTTACATAGTACAGTCTGAATAGCACCGTTATGACATTGGATTATGATCTTAAAGACGATCATTCACCTGTGTTGTTTCAGACAACACCAGTGAATGAACATATTAATAATTTCTCATATTACATTTCAGTTTAACCATCATCATTCTAGAAATCTTTAATGTAATGATCTACAACATTTGCAATAAAGGGGTTGAGGTACTAGATAATTATCATAAGTGCAAAGAGCTATATCTAAATTGATTGAAAAAATTATTTTCATTTATATGGTTATCTTTTAAGTACATAATAAACAATGCTAGTATCTAACACACTGCATGACCTACACCTTGCCACTTCAGTCAACTATATTTTTCATGTCCTCACTGAACTAAATTTTCGCAAGATATGAATTGTTCAGATTGCAATGAAAATGTAAAGAAATTCTAATTATAACAAACATATCGAACAAATGCAGTATCTCCATTGCATTTCAGTAAAGGCAATATCTCCATTGCAAACTACAACTACAAATGCCCTATCTCCATTGCATTTCAGTAGAGGCAAGTAATATAGAGTCACATTTTGTTTTTGTTTTAAAACTTTCTACCTGTTACTGAAATCAGTTTATTCTTATGGATTTGATTTATTGCCTCACGTTAAAAATCGTCAATGGAATATGAATATCTTTAAATTATGTGAAAACAACTAAGATGAATAAATTTAGTGCTATTAGATTTATCAAAAACAGAGCTGCAGAAACTAATAATTCGTATATATAATATTTTTTTGTTAAAAATCATTAATCAGTGTAACTAAAAAAATGTCCCCACTGATTGTTTAGTTTGTTCAATCACTACAGAAGTAACTATGATATTGTGAGCAGAATGAAACACACCATATGGCTTATATTATTTACCACAATTCAACAGATGCAAATCATCAAATTAGTAATCTCAGAATTCCCAACAAAAATTGTAAACACTTTGCAAAAAAAATCTTATTAGCAATATTTAATTGTTTAAAATGGTTTCCCATTTTATTTCTCTAAGAGTAGTAGTATTTTAATTCAATAAATGTGTTGAAGTGATTTTATGACAACAAACTGCAATATTTTCTACTTTGATGGCAATTATTTTGGAAAGTGTTTTTCAGTTTTTCCTTTTTTAATATATTTCTATTTCTATTTTTACTTTCATGATGAAAAAATCAGCTCCATGGAAATGTGTTTAGGAAAAAATATTTTCTGTGCATATATATATATATATATATATATATATATATATATACATATATATATATATATATATATACATATATATATACATATATATATATATATATATATATATATATATATATATATATATATATATATATATATACATCTATATATCTCTAACAATTTCACACAGATAACAGCTCAAAAGTGTGAGTGGGGGTAGTGGGGAAGAGGTGGGGAAGGGGGAGGGAGTGGAGGGAAAGGATAGGGGGAGGGAAAGGAGAAGGGCGGGGAGGGCAAGGGGAGGGGTCGCAGGTGGGCAGTATAGGGGGAGGGGAAGGGGGTGGGAGTAGAGGAGGAGGGTGAGGTGAAGGGAAGGGGGTGATGAGAGGGGTGGGGAAGGGGATGTGAAGAGGAAATGGAAGATAAGGGAAAGGAAAGGTGAGGGAAAGGGGGAGCGGAAGGAAAGGGGAAGGGGGGCAGAAGGGGAAGCGGAAGAGAAGGGGAAGGGGAGCGAAAGGGAAGGGGAAGGGGAGTGGAAGGGAAAGGGAAGGGAAAGGGAAGGGGACGGGGAATGGAAGGGTGAGATGGAGGGAAGGGGAAGGTGAAGGGAAAGGGACGGGGAAGGGGAAGGGGAAGCAGGAACGGAGAAGGGTGTGGTGAGGGTGTGAAGGAGGAGACGAAAGGTTGGGTGAGGGGAGGACGGGGAAGGGGTATGTGAAAAGGGATGGGGAAGGGGAGGTGAAGATGAGAAATGGGGAAAGGAATAAGAAGGTGTAAGGTGAAGGCAAAGGGGAAGTGTAAAGTGAAGGCAGAGGGGAAGTGTAAGGTGAACGCGAGAGTGGACGCGAAGGTGAACGGGAAGGCGAGGGGAAGGCGAGACTGAATAAGAAAGCGGATATACACATATACATATATATATATATATATACATATATATATATATATATATATATGTATATATGCATATATGTATATTTTTTTTTTATATATAAAGCTCTTGGTATTTCAAGAAAGCACATTTGACTTTGCTGTTTATTTAAGTCTTCATAACTTGAAAATGCAACTCATATAACTGAAGTTTAAAATGGTAATACTGGGAGACATCGGGAAATTTTAGTTGCTTGTAGTGTAAATATTTATTTATTTTGCACCAACTGAATATTATTTCATTTTTATGAAGATAAATAAATATTACAAAATGCAGGATGATCGAAAAATTTGTATAAATGTATGTGTGGCAAACTGAGTTAGTGCCACGCATGCGGTTGCCGTGTCATAATATCGTGTATACCTTACCTAAGCAAGAATTTTAATTTAGTGGGTTTAAACGGAACTTAATCTTGTAAAGCATTCAGTGCATTATGTGCCAAAACCTATATGGTGGCCAACTGTGCTAAAATATGAACAGGTAGCCATAACTACTTTTAACCATAGGAGAGTGGAACTAATAGGCTGACATATTAATGCAATGCATTAAATAGTGACTTATGTTACGTATGAAAAACTGGTTCAAGATTTGTTTTGTTATGTAGTTATATATGTAGATGAGAAATTAAAATTCTATAAAACTTTTCATAAAGATTGAATATCTTTGGCGTTAATTTTGTAGAAATTCATTATTCACAATTAAATGAAACTACGTGATGTAGTATTATTTCTACTATCTTTAATTTCTTTACCACGACCTAGGTTTCGTTGTATTACAACATCTTCAGGTGGGATATTAGCAAAGATTCTTTGCTAATATCCCACCTGAAGATGTTGTAATACAACGAAACCTAGGTCATGGTAAAGAAATTAAAGATAGTAGAAATAATACTACATCACGTAGTTTCATTTAATTTTCATAAAGAGTTCCAAGTTTGAAAAAGAAAAAATTTTATTTTAGAAAGTGTAAACTGGCAGCCAGCAAATGTGTTTTTTTGTGATTAGGTACTGGACAGTCCCTTTGAATGTTCCAGGTGTGTTATTCCATGCATTGATATTTAACTTTATTTCAGATCATGCTGCAATAAGTCTTGTTCAAATAAGATATTGAATAGTTCTTATCCCCATAATTAGGAATCCAAGGAGACAACTGCTTATATAAAATTAGGAAATCGTAAGAAAACAAAAAGTAAAGTGCTGTCAATAGACGAAGATAAGTGTATTACCAACGCCTGTAACATTCTGCTACAGTCCTGAACAATTCCATAAGTGGGGCTATTTGCTGCTTGCGCTTTAGGACCTTTTACACAAGATAATGTAAAGATTAAATCAAAGTAAGAAGACATTGTTAGAAACGAAAGAGATTTATTTAAAAAGGTGGATTATCCCCAGATAGAGAATAACTACAATCAGCATATGGTGGACGTCGATTTGTTAAATTAATTCCTGGGAAATGTAAAATTTAGAGGAAAACCAAAAAATAGTATTTAAGAAACTTTTATTATCTGTTTGACATTGCCATTGACAATTGGTCAACTAGATATATGGAAGGGTCAGAAAAAGGAAAAAAGTACAGAAGTACCTAAAGTTGGTGATTTTTAACTTGAATTTTAATCTGAAAATTGTGAAGTCTTTGCACATGCAGTGAATGGATAAAAAGTAAAAGTAATGACCGTATATTGAGTTTGGAAACCAGATTAAAATGAGAATAATTTCCTCCTATGATAACAGATGAGACATTTGAGCACTTTCTTGTCTGGCGACTGACACACTAATGCTGCAAGACACCTGGATGTAAATGGAAAAGCTACAATAAAAAAAAAATTTAGATACACAACAAAGAAACCATTTTATATTAAAGTGTTTATGTTAGATATTTTTCATTGTTTTCCTACTATCAATAGGAAATCAATAGGTATCAAATGAAATTGAAATATATTTGTAACTGAAATATAAAAAGACCTGGATTGAAGGGTTAATAAAGTTCCCACGTAAACTAAATCAATATTATGTTCAGTTACCCGTTAAGCACTCAATGGATTCCATGAGGTGTTAAAATAATAATAAATGTTAATTCAAAAGACCTTTAAACAATAAAGTGTCAGTTGTTGCTCGAAGACACAATAAAACACTCACCTTACAATTCAGTTGGAAAACAAATATTTTACAGAAATCAATATGAATAGAGAATCAATTGACGATACACTTTGGCCAATTCTAGTGTATCAGCGGATATTTGGCGTTTTCAGAAGAACTGTTAACCGAGTTCCTACTAGGTTTACATCACAGTGTCAAAAATTATACAGTTTCTTAATCATTGGAATATTGATTGTACTGCTAGTTGCTGCTGGCATTTTGGTCCTTACCGATACCATTTTGACTTTCCGTGACTATATTTTCTTTGCATTCGAAACACTTCAGATTATTTACGCTCTATGTCTATTGTTGATTGAAATAACTTTTAGCAGAAATGTATTTGAAGGATTGATTTTGCAAATTCAAGAAATAGATTATCTTTTTAAAATAGAGCATAGAAGGAATTTTTTGAGACAGGATAAATGTCGAAACCTCATATTTATTGGCATTCTTATACCCTACCATATTCTTTATGCCAGTATTGATCTTGTGGCTGGAAGTATGAAATTTAGTCTGAATGCGTGCATTTATGCTGTGTTCAATACCATTATTTCTATTATTTTTGATCTAGAAATAATACTATTCTCTTTGATATTATTTAGTATAATAAAACGTGTTGAAACATTGAATGTTTTCTTTGAACGTAAAAATAGAGGAAACATGGTCACACCTATCGATGCCATATTTGGGAGTCCTCAACATAACCCCAATTCCAACGATCATTTTACATTTGTATTGCCTCTAAACGAAAATTCCATTCAACATTTGTCTCAATTCTATATCCATTTGTTGGACCTGTGTCACCATTTAAACAAGATGTTTGAATTTCAGGTTCGTACTGAACATTTTAGTTAAAATTTTATAATAATATTTTAAGTTAACTGAATACTTTCAAAAATGTCAATACAAATTAATATTATGGAATAAACTTTTAACTTCATTTTTCAGCTACTCATGTCACTTGCTCTGATATTTTTTGGCGTTCTTCTAAACATATATTTGTTTTTTGAAAGTTTAAAATATAATGTGAGTATTAAGATATACGTTAACTAATTTGCATGTACAAGTTTAATAAACTACAAAGTAATAAACGTAAAACAATAGTACAGTTATAAAGAATACAGTGTTTAGAACTAAAAACTTGTTTTATAAATTTACTAATTTTATTAAAGAACAGAATATACTTGCAAGGAAACATACTCATTATAACATTTAAAAACAATTTGGTCAGTTTCTTCCAGTAAAATATGTAATTATTCAAAAGTATTTAGATTTTTTATGGATGAAAGAAATCCAGGATAAACGGGTATAGCAGTTTTACAAAGGGACTTACTCCCGGCAGTGAGTAAATTGAGGTTGTTTTAATTTTATGTGAGAATTATTATTATTACACTCGCTTTCGTGAATGGGCTGATAATGTGTCTGGTTGAGACACTTCACCTGTTTTGTTGTTCATTTCATCGTGGTTTGTAGTCTTTTGTTCATTTCTTTTCATCCTTATTTTCTCCTTGTCTTTACTTAGAAAATTATTCTATTATTTGAGGTATAGTACCTGTAACATACAAGTAACTTGTGCCTTATGTACTAGTACCATCATAAAATACGACTATGGCTAATCTTGATGTGAAATTATTTGGAAAAAATTAATTACTACGATAGTTTTGTGATTCGTTAAATTAATTCTGAATAGCTAAATTTTTCATAATAAATTTTAGGTAGTTTGTGATTTTTTTGTCATTTGCTGCATATTTTCACTTACTGCTACCATACCCGTGTGTAACATTGTAGAGTTTTGTATCCTACGACCATACCTTCTCTAGGTATTGGATTCCATTAGTGAAAGTTACAAACAATTTGTTTGCAATTTTGTAATTAATGATAGTATTAAAGACGGCAAGGGAAGACAAAGAAAGAATGTTTATTGGTAAGCAGCAGTAGACGTGAAAAATGTCCATCCCAACATAAATTTTTGCCCACAAAGTGATGAAATAAATTTTAATAGAGTTTGAGTGCAGGTTTATAAAATAATATGTTTTTTGACTCACATTCATCAATAAAGACAATTTTCAGAGAGGGGATGTGTTACTTTATATAATTTGCGTGTTATGGCCATTGCACCACATTACGTCGTTGGTGGCTACATGTTTTGTGTGTGAGAAAATGTACTTGCAGATAGAAATAACAAAATCTTGTTTGACATCAATGCAAGTCGATGAGGAATTACGTAAGTGAGAAATTCTTATTTACATATTTATAAATGGCTTTTTTTTAATGTCAGGTCTATATTTTTATGAAATGGGTATTTACACAGTGAATTGTATCTTAAATTACACATTAATCTGTGCAAATATTTACTCTGATTTAAAATTATTAATAAGCTATTTTCTAATGGAGCGTGCTGCAGATAGAGGCCGACTCCCCTTTTTCCCGTTAAATAATTATTCTACCTGATAAGGTACCTTAAAAAATTACACTATGATATTGTAAAACTTGCTTATGAAGAAACATATAGGAAAAAGTTTCATGTCGAAAAAAAAGCAACACAATATTAGAATCAAGTACAGACAAATGAATATACTGTCATATATTAACAGATAGATAATCATCAATCATTTATCATCAACTTTGACTCACAAGTATGTAGTCAGCATCGATTACATAATTTATCGTAATTCTACAGGGAAATCTCATAGAAATGTTTAAAAATGTTGCATGAATTTTCATAAAATTTCTTTCTACTGCTGAAAAGGACAAAACAAAATAATATATACTGCAAAAAATGTGTTTCACAATATGAAAGTTAATTATATTTTTGTTTGAGGAAACTGGATTACACTGGTGTGTGTGTATGTGATTGTGTATAAGCCTAAAATAGTACAGAAAAAGACTTTATACAATATATTTGAACAAAAAATTTAATTACATTTTTGAACTATGAGCAATGTCATAAAAATCTAATGTTTTCTAATTATCATTCTATTGACTGGGTTGCTAATTTGATTATCTTGTCTTCAGTTGTGACTGATCTCATCTAATTTTTAATTATTTTATATTTTGAATAAAAAAATAAATAATGTTATCATTAAGGAGCATGTTTTAAAGTGATTAATTAAGATGACATTTAAAAACAAATTGAAAAAACTCATGCGCTATGTGACAGCTCTTTCTGCACTCACTTTAATGGTATATTAAATCTTTTTAACTCATTGCACAATTCGTTCATCATATGTAGGTCTATCAATAAATTCATCATAAACATTATTTAACTGTTCTACTGCCGATTCTAAATAATTGACAGGAATGTTAATGTGTTAACAATTTCATCCATCACAAGGGACTTTTATGACAGAACTTGGGTAAATTTATTTACTTAAAAAACATTGTTTTACAAATCTCAACTTGTGATGTTAATGCTGTGATAGCCACCTCGTGCCTTTTTTTCATTTTAATCAACCATCTCTTTCAATATCAATGCCCATTGTTTCACACATTTGGAATAGAAGGTTGACTTAGACATAAGATATTGAAATGAGTTATTCAGAGTGAGAAAATACTGTTAGAAACAAGACATTTATTTATAAAGATGTATTATCCCCGGATAGAGAATAACTACAATTAGCATATGATAAGCATGGATTAGTTAAATTAATTGCTGGAACAGAAAAAATTTAAAGGAAACCAAAAAATGGTACCTAACCAATGTTTACCATCTTTTGAAATTGTCATCGACAATTGGTCAACTGGCTATACGGAAGGATCAGAGAAAAGAAAAATATACAGGATTACGTAAAGTTGATAGATTTCAAATGGAAAGTTGTGAAGTCTTTGCACGTGCAGGGAATAGATAAATAGTAAAAGGAATGACAATATATTGAGTCGGACAAATAAAGTAAAATGAAAATAATTTCCCCTCATGGTGAAAAATAATCTACTTGAGTACTTTCTTGTCTGACGACTGACACACTAATGCTGCAAAACACCTGGATGCAAATGGAAAAGCTACGACTAAACAAAATTTATATACACAATAAAAAAATAATTTAGTATTAAAGTATTTATGTTAGATATTTTTCATTATTTTCTCTGTCAAAAGCACAAATTTATGATCTCTACACTAATGATTATTACTCTACTAAAAGTACTTGTCGAACTTTTAGTTTTTTTTAATAATGTAATTTTTGACTTGTCTAGTTATTTTTGAGCATTTCATTTCATATTAACTTCTAAATTAATGTTACAAAATCCTAAGCCAATTAAAAATATGGAGTTGCATAAAACGGAAATAAGTTTACAATTCACGGATCGAGTATACAAATTGTTATTTGAGGCATCATACATTTTAATATGTTTACTGTTTCTACCACATTTTTAAACTACTTACAACCCTTTTTCAAAAGAACAAAAGGTTATTCTCGATGTTGATATATCTCACTCGAATACTTGATGGTTTTATATAGAATATTTATTGACAATGTTAAATAGAATTTGAGGCATGATCAGAGTGAAATCTGGTTTTAGTAAAAACTAGCTCCCTCTCTTGGTGTGTACAACAACATAGGTTTCCATTTTCTTTCACTTTCAAAGGCACTTAAATTTTTGTCAGTTTATTTCTTTCCGGAAATTATTGTAATCACCGAGACGGTGATTACAATAATTTCCTCATGTCCTATCTGTAAATCAGCCATTAAATATTTATTTTTTTACTTTTTCTTTCAAAAATTACTGGAGTTAGCTTTTAAAAACCGACTTTATTTTTTAAATTGGTTTCCATTTCGAAAAATATAACTTATCTCATTATAAATGATTTCAAATGACGTACACTATCAATTAAGTAATCACTTCACTTCACTTGTTTTTTTTTCAGAATAAACATGCAGACAGATTTTTAACTCACTGCCACAACAATGTTATAACAGCTTAACCAAATAAAGATAACTAAATTCCAAAATATACATTCACATACTTCAATTGAAAATGGATATTTGTGCACACAAATATCCATATTAAATGTTTTTTATAGATTTTACGAAATGTTTTTCATTGAAATAATATTATGTAAGTCTTAATATAAGTCGTAAAAAACTTATGATAAAAATGTGCAATTTAAATTTCATTTGACTCTTGAATGTATTTCAAATGACTGTCCATTATCTTTATTTGGTTATTATCTTTGTTGTTTTCATGTCACTCTTCAAAAATTTTATTCATTTTGTTTTGGCCATCATATATAACATCTGGGATAATTCCTTTCAATTCTTCGCTTGATTTTCAATTTTTCCTATCTCTTTAGAGGAAGTTTTTTAGTTCGATGCTTGTGCAAGAAGACAGGGTTTTGCGGAGACTGGAGAGCAAATTTCCAAATGAATGGGTGAAATTAAATTTCTTTAAGTTATTTCCCACCGTTCACAGTTAATACACAGTTCCCAATAATATGATCAGGATGTCCATGTCTAAGGATCATATTAACACATTAAATTTTGAGCAAATTTTGTGTAAATGAAAAATTATGTGTATCGGTTTCTTCACGAATACACTTGAATCAAAAGTTGAAAAATACCTATTCGTCTCTGGTTACGAATGATTAATGTTTATTCCTAAAGCATTTTCTAAAATATAATTTAGTTGCCAACCTAATAAATTAATTTCACAAAATAATGAATTATTATTCAATAACAACTTTATTATGACACACACACACACATACACACATATATGTATATATATATGTATATATATATATATATACACATGTATATACATATCAAAATAATAAAACATTGAAAACAAAACTACCAGGTTACAAGTTGGTCGACAAAAGTATTTAAAATGTGCATAGTTACAGCTTTAAAATTGGTGTAAAATTTAACTTGAAACCCTATTCTCTTTCTGCTATTTGTTTACACTCATCAATATTTACAAAGTAAAAAATAAGTCATAACTCAATCACATTAGAGTATAGCTCTAGTGAGCACCTGAAATCCATTCGCACATTAAATTGATCAAGATACCCATTAGGTGACTGTGATCATACTCTCAATAAACTGTTCCTACATAATTAACTCATTTCAAAACTTGATAACATATCCACTTACGATTTTATGTCTATTATGTTATATCTGTCAAACTGTGCTTCACTCCTCATAGCAGCTATCGGTCACCTGAGTTTAGGTAATCAGGCATTATGTAACAGTAAATATAATATTAATGTACGAGAATATAATTTATTATTACATTGATATATGTCTATTTATATGCACACAGCATATATCCCTATATTCATAAACTTATACTTAAAAATAAAAATTAGTTGTAAATTGGAGGTAACACCATAAATAATTTAACTAATTTTAATATAAACTTTTGTGAAAACAGCATAAACTTGATATTGTCTGCTAAGAAATACTATTATTGATTCCAGACAAAACTAGTTACCATTTCTGGTTAGGAATGAACGTATGGGTATACCAATTTTGCTCTTGTTCAACATATAAATAGTAAACGTACTACCATAATCTGTCCTCTGTTTCTTAGATTCATTAACAATATCTTAATATAACTTTTTCAGCATCCATTGTGCGACATCACATGAAGCTTATTAAAAACTTGATAGAAGCAGGAGAATTGGGTCAGTTCAAAATTTTCCAGTTGTTCAACCTCCGAGCTTCCTTGCTACTCCATTTCCTAGGCTTAATCATGAATTACTCTGTTGTTTTGATTCAATTCTTTCATGTCGATGATCTGTCTTAACTAGAAAATGACAATTCAGTTCATTGTCAATTTACCACATTTTCATTAGTTTATTCTAGATATTATATTTACATTTGTATAGTTTCTCATTCATACATTTCAGCTTATGTAATATAAAGATTATACCAAATCATTTGTTTTGCATCAGTTGTTTAAAATAATAAATTATAAATATTCCTATTTCTTTATGGAACGTGTTATTTGAATGGAAGTTGGTTAATGTCAAATGAAAGGTATGTTAAAGCTTAAATGTCTGTTTACAACATTTGTCATCAAAACATCGGAAAATGAATGTACTCAAGTTTCCTTCTTTCTTGCTTCCGGCATAAACCAACTATATCTCAGTTATTATTGAGTAAATGCCCTATATTTTAACTAATGAATACAGGCTGGCTTATAATAAACCTTGCAACTGAAATGTTCAAATCTCAATTTTACAAGGCCAAGCAAAAAGCATGTGATTGCTTTCTAGTGGCCACATTCATGCATGAAATTTCTGGTGAATGTTTTCATATGCATAAAAATATAAAGGTTAAATGGCACTTTTGGAATGATTATTGTATTAGTTTAAGTATTGGAAGTAGAGATTTAACCTGTCTTGTAACTATTTAAAAAGCTAGTTTTTTAATGTTTTCATTCATTAAGTGTTTGTGTATACTATTGTGGATTTGTAACAAGCATAGTTATTTATTTTAGTAGTTATGGTCACTTGCATTGTATCAATTATAAGTTTTGTAATGAATCAATAAACTTACAAAAAATAAGATTACAGGAATTTTATCAATAACCATTGAATATATCGATCTGTAAAAATAATTTGCATCATTACTTTATAAATGATATTCCCTACATGCATTAATATTGATGGTTTACATTAGTCTCTAAATATCTGTATCAACTGGTAAATTGTGTTAAATGCAGAGCTCAGGTTTATTTTACAATTAGGAATGATCAAATAATATACAAATTTTTATTTGAATGTATAAAGAATTTAACATACATGTAAACTTGCAGTCGGTTAAGAACCATTGTGGAGTACTCTTCGTAACTAATTCTAATAACACTTAATTACGCAGTACCACTTTGACAAGATAAGCAATTTTTAATATGTAACTTTAGAGCAACAGATTGTCTTCAACAAAAACTCTATTCAAAAAATATGATCCATATGTATAATCTGTGACTGGGTTTAAACTTTGTCTGCAACAAATGCATTATGGGTTAATTACATACATTTTTGTTCAAGAAATTTTTTGTTCATAAATGAGGGTTCATTCAAAGTTACATAAATATATTTTGACGAGCTGGCGTTCAGAGATTTAGCTAAATCATTTTAGTATGGTATTACAGAAAATCACAAAGAACAAAAGAAGCACATATACAAAGTTAGAGTGAACTACAAATTAAAGAATCAATCTAAATGTTGATGCTTTGTCATCAAAACTTTGTAAAAGGAATTCTTGGAAAGAGATAGGAATAAACCCGATAACATCGTAATGGATTAAATGCATGACAGAACAAAAAAAAACACTTTACTCTGATAATAAGCCATCTGTATTGAGACCAAAGCTCTTTTGTTCTCAGTGCGGGAAGTTAAGTGGAGCACTGGTTATCTAAAGTTGCTCTTTTTACTTTCTAGGGCCTTAAACTATTTCTTTATACAATTGGTACAAATTTATCAAGTCTTAAAGATATCAGAAAATATGAAAGAAATATTAATATTTTACAATTTTATAGGTGAAAATTTTTTTTTACAAAAAGAGACTATGAAGTTTTAATTTTTATTCCGCACCAGTAATAAAGTTTTATGTATTACGTTAACCAAATATCCTAAAGATATACACGTATATGATGACTAAAGTATTAAATTTATGAAGAATGATGATTCCAAATTCTATAATGGTATTAATGTAGAAAGGTGTTTGACAATAAATTATTACATTATTTTGAAAGTAAGCATAATTTTTCTTCTTGTAAATGTTTATAACGCCCACAAATAATTTAATTTATATGGTTTTCTTACCATCGCCACATCATTTTTTTTGGTATTATTTATACCACATTTATAAGGCTTTATGCAAATATTAATAAAATAAAGAACCCTGAAAAAATTATATTTGAATATAATTTTTTGTCAAACTTCAAAACCTTGTAGCCACCAGAAAATAGTTTTAATTTTTTAGCACAAAATAAAACAAATTATGTAAAGAATAAAGAGAAATTTCATGTTATTTTTTTAAATGTAAGTTAAAAACACAATATTATAATGCAATAAATATTTTTAAAAAATCATGCAAAAAGGGGGTCTCCTAAGTCATAACACAATCAATATTAATAAATATCTAATTTTGTAGCTTGTTCTAATCGTTTTTGATAATCAGGTCAAAACTGGCAAGTTTCAAGTTGTCAATTCAACTAGAAGTAGCCAAATAATATGATTACAAATGGTGTCATTAAATTGGTGTAGCAAATCAGACCCTGTCGATTCCTGAATGTAAAATAAGATGGATAAAATCAATAATTTTTTTTCCTATTTCATCGCTTCATGAGATGCACTATGTCAATGTCAACTAAAGGGTTAGATGTACGCCAGCATATGGCCTGCCAAGTAGTGATAATGCATATGCTGTACCTAGCAGCTCACCTGGTCCACAACGCCTTTCTCTGCATGCTGTATACAAGTAGAATTATAAATCAGATAAAAATAACTCTTAATTATATATGGACATTTGCTTTCACTTATATTTTGTTGTCCTGTAATCTCTCTTCTTTTCTAAATTGTTTGATGACATATTATAAAAAAAAGTAACGTTCAGAAAATACACATTGCTTCTCCTACAATACCGATTCTTAATGGAATCCACTCATTTCCAAACAATATTCGGTTAATCACTGAGACTATTGAGCTATAGATAATGATGTTTTTATGTGATGGTGTGTCTTAGTCACGGGACTGACCCTCACATTGCACATTCGTAGATGCCTCATCATGTAATATTTATTATTTCTACAATTTTCACATATTTTGAAAGGAAAATATAGAAAAGATGCAATGACGGATAAACTACGAAAATGTAATAAAAGGGACCAATAACCATAGAGTTACACCTTAACCTTATTTGGTAATAACTGAAGAATAATTAATTATATTCGAATTAAAAAAGATACGGAACAAATGAAACAAAGGTAATCTGCGTCAATATTTTAAAAAGAGATAATTTATAATTTTTTAATGTGGGTGCTAATGTATTTAAGTGCATGCGTACTTTACGTACAGTGATTTACAAATGGATGGTGATATGTTAAATAGCGTAATCTACGTGAACATCATTTCGGGAAACTACAAATCGCTGGTGTAAATAATATACTAAGGTAATTTCAATAAAAATAAATGTACATTTAGTATTATACATTAGTAACCAGTTATTTTCATGCGTCGTGCGTTTCTATGAAACATGTAATCGCATTTTTTCATTTTACCATACTCAAGTCTTTATTATAAAACTACGAAGAATCATTATGCATTTTAAATCTACTTTATAATCATTTGAATTCACAATAAAGAACTAAGCGACTTGAGTTACTTTGCATTCTGTTTGCAAAATATTTTAACACAAAAACTTTACTGTTACAAACAATTAGAATTGGTAAAATCTTTTTGGTAAACCAAAAATTTAAAAATAAAACTCTAATAGAATATCAAAATATATATTTTATTAGACAGAATATAGCAGTAAATAAAATTTGGTTTCTAATTTATTTTTGTACTGTATTACATTTTGTTTTTCCTTCTGGCATTATTAATAGATATCTTTTCAATACAATTGGCATCAATAAAAACAACTTGTGATACCGTGAAATGTAATACTTCCTCCATAGTATTTTGTCATTGATTGCCAAACCTTAACATAAATGACTAGATCTTAACTATATATAAGAATCCCTTATTTTATTAAAATAATATGTTACTGATGACGAAAAAAAAAGCAATTAAAATTATTTTATAATATATATATATATATATATATATATATATATATATATATATATATATATATATATATCATTACACAATGAACACTTCCATTTAAGACTAATGTATGATTTTAGTATATAGCCATTATAGCCATTATATAAAAGGCTGACCACTTAAGACGTCACTGCTATATTTTTTACTCGCACAAAGACAGCGTTTAATTCACCATCTCTGTATCAAATTCATTAAATATTGACATTGAAGATGCAATTCCGTTACTGAAGCAGCTGACATGGTTAAAGAGTCAGTTTGGCTTATAAGTCTTGTTAGACACATTTTTTATAAAAACTTCATTTAGGTTGAATGTAATTTTTTTCGCCACTTCCAACATTCTTGTAAGCACAACTTTACTTTTAAATTTCTGTTCGTAGTATACGAAAAAATAAAAATTTCTGCATATACTTTCAAATTTCTGTTCCTCAAAAAAGTGAAAACATTCCTTCTTTATAACTTTTGTTGCAGCTTTCATCTTTGAAGCCTTTAAAATATAACTGGTTTAGAAATTTGATGCAAACAATTATATGAAAATAAGTTTGCAGAAGTTGTAAAAATATAACAAGTTTGCAGATATCACACTTTTTTTAAATTTTATTGAACAATAATATAAATAAAATATGGTAGCTAAAACTCACTCTTTAATATTTGCTAAATGTACGAAATAAACATTGTTGAAATTATAAAGAAGGAATAATTTAGAAATAAACCTGAAATAAAAATAATGTAATTCCACACCAACACTTAATAACCGACAAACCTCTATAAACGACAGTTTGAGGTCACGTAATATAAAATTATAGAATATAATATTGTGTAAAAATATTTTTGAATATCTTTCATCAATATATATAATGAAAATTTACAATTAAAATAACTTATAATTTAAATTACGAACAATTAAATTATCGTATGATGAAGTGAAATAAAGTTATGTCAATATAAAGTTAAATATATGATGCCATAAATAATTATTATTGTAATTGTTCAGCAAGCTTATTGTTTATTGCAATTGTTCAGCAAGGTTAACAAAATTAGGCAGCAACACTGCAAATGTTGCACTGTTGCTTTGATGTATGACATTTTCAAACTTTGCCACTTCAGTATCAAGTGAATACCTTAAAAAATCGCTAAAAAAATTATAACGATGTAAAAAATTGAGTCGGATATTCCTTTGCATCCAGTTATGAATACAGTTCATTTAAGTACAACTAAAAATATGCATATGGACAAATAAATTTACAAGGTGAATGTATGTATATATATATATATATATATTTATATGTATATATATATATATATATATATATATATATATATATATGTATATATATATATATATATATATATATATATGTATATATATATGTGTGTGTGTTTGTATGTGTGTGTATATAGATAAATATATCAAAATTATAAAATATGTTGCATATACAGATCTAGTAAAGAATGTTTCTATTACTTACACTGGCAATTTTCAATATCAAACTGTATAGAAAATGTTAAGGCATCTAGGGAAAATTATCAACCATTTCTTTCTCTGCCAAAGTTGAAATTACAATGGAAAAATATTAACATTTTGTTACACAAATATACTTCAGGTTCACGTGTTAAATAAGCCCGGTCCTATAATTCATAAAACTTCATAAAACCTTTTCAATATCTTGAAATAATAATAAACATTTCATTTCCAGTCCTAATAAAAAGTGTTCTCCTACTAACATTTGGAAGTTTCTTGATACTCTGGGTGTGGGCAAGACACGCGAGAAATTGTGCTGTCAGTTAGATAGAACTCAACAATTTTTTTGTTAAACTTCCCATAATTCTAGATTCAGCCACTAAGTTGGAGACGTTGATGCGCATCCTCGAGTCAATTATTCAGTCGATTATTATCTAAAACTTGTAATAATGCAGTCAGAACTAATATTCTTCTCGTTAAGTCTAAATATTTAGGTAGCGATGGCATTAACATTGATGCCCCATGGATATTAAATGCTTATATAATAATCCCATCATGGATATTATTATCTCAGTCATCATCGACGTATTTAATACTTTAATAACTTCGAATGAATGGAAGAAAGCATATGTTATTCCTTTACCCAAGGTTGTGGTTTTTTCTAAACCTAAAGTTTTTAGACCCATTTCCATCATACCTTTTCTATTAAAAGTATTCGAACGTTTAGTTCATGATCAATTAGAGAACTTTCTTAATAAGTATAATCTTTTTAATTCCTTTCAATCTGGGTATAGAGCGGATCACAGTACGGGCACTAGTTAAGGTTACTGATGACATACTTTGGGCCATGAATAATACTCGACTCACTATTATCATACTTCTTGACTTCAGTAGCGCATTCAATTCTGTGGACTTTGACCTTTTATTAGCATGCTTGAAGTTAGTTCACCTTTCTCAATTCTCTCTGAATTGGTTTAAATCTGTATGGAAGTAAGCAAGCCATTAAATTTGATGAAAAATGTTGTGTATGAGTGGGCCGACTTGGTGGCTGGTGTTCCCCAAGGTAGAGTACTTTCTTCGCTTCTTTGTTCGATTTTTATTGATAGTATTGTTAAAAACCTTCACTGCAGGTGTCACTTATATGATGATGACCTCTAATTATACACACACACTGATACTAGTAATATTTTTACGCTATTACTTCCTTGAACGCAGATCTGAGTTTGATTCACCAGAGGGCTCGTAACATGGGTCTCCTTGTTAATCCAATTAAGTCCCAGGATATTGTTATTAGTAGAAGAACAATTCATTCCAGAATTAGTTTACGTTATCCACCACATCCGCTACTTAATGGTGAAATTATTCCGTTCTCTTCTACTGTAAAAACTTAGGCCTTATGATCCATCAATCTCTTAATTGGCAGCCCGATGTTAATGACGTCAGTCATCACGTTTTCAGCAAATTACACTGGTTCAAACATGTTCGACCGTTCATTCCCCATGAAACTAAAATTTACCCGTGTCAAACACTACTTTTGCAGCTAATACACTACGGAGATGTATGCCATCCAGATCTTTCAAACCAATTGCTTAACAAACTTCAATACCTTCAACATTTATGTATTCATTTTATTTTTAACCCTAAAAGTTTGATCACGTTTCTGACCTCAGGATGCGGCTCAGATGGATGGAGATTCGCAACCTATGCAATTTCCATATTTTTTCACTATTCTATAATATCTTAAATAACCCTCACAGTCCATCTTATCTTTAAGCAAAATTCACAGCCATTTCTGGCCATTGTCTCTGTCTACGTTCTGCCAAACTTCTCACTCTCCTTATCCTCAAACATTCTACTTCTTTCTATGAACATTCGTTCACTATTCATGCTGCCAAATTATGGAATAAACTGAATTCTGACATCAGACTTTCACCGTCACTTTCAGTTTTCAAAAGCCGTCTGAAAAAATTATACCTTCCTTAACTTTAGTTTAAAAATTTTATCTCATTTCCTTTAATTCTTTTCATTGCCCATCCTTCGCCTCAATCCAGATCTAAAACCCATCTGTCAATTTAGATTTTGGTTTTGTTTTGTTTTCTTTGGTCAATTTTTTTTGGGTTCAATTTTTTTATCTTTTGCACATTGCTATAATGTGTAGCTTTATGCCTTTCCCATTTTTTTTGTTCACTGTAACTCTGGCTAACTGAGTATTGTAGCAATAAGTTTACCAGATGACTATTCATCCAAGTTTTTAAATAAATAAATGGTGAGAATGGTTTCAAAAATTATAAATTATTTGGCTTAAACATTCAGGAAAATGTTTTCATATTTAATTTTTAATTATTTATGTACATAAAATAAATTTGTATGTATGTACATCAAGTAAAATTTTGCAGGTAAATGATATATACCAACATAATATCAGGCTTGATTACCCTAATACACTGAAACTATGTTTATTTACAAAAATATAGAATGTTTAACATTACTCCACGTCCATTCAAACTAATATGAAATGAATTTACATCTAAACAACTTTGAATAACATGTGGGTGAATATTACTGAAAATTTATTAAACTGTTTTCCACGCAGTAAATTTTTAAACTTCTGACATTGTTTTATCTCAACTCCATAAGAGTCAGCATGGCTGCATTTGGTATTGTTGTAGTTAAATTTTTTTATTATAATCCATAAGTAAACTTTGATATTTTTATACAATTTCTTTAATAGTGACAATTTTTCATTTCTAATTACATGCAAATAACATTTAATTAAATTTTTTACCACACTGTACATCTAGAAGTAGTAAGTTGTTTATGAATATGTGATTTTAAAATATTAGACCAAGCCCATATCAACAAGCAATAAATTTATTACATATAGAAACACTTTTGCTTATTTGATAAACGCAGAGAGTTCTATTTACAAAAAGGGTCATGATATGATATTTAGATCGTATCGCATCTCTCAAAATTTCCGTTATTTTGTAACCGACTTTAAAAAAGGAGGAGGTTCTCAATTCATCGCAATCTTTTATGTATGTTTAGCGATAATTCTTTATTCAGTAGACCAATTTTGACGATTCTTTTTTTATTTGAAAGAGGATGCTATAGGTGTGGTCCCATGTAAATATGATGATGATCTGATGCTGAGATCCAGAAATAACTGATGGAACACCTTAACGAAGGGCTGTAAATAAACTATGATTCAAAACATTTTCTACAAATAGTTGTTATTTTGCAAAATAACTACACCACTTACGAAGTCAGAATCTGATGATAAGTTCTGGATATGAACAATAGAACTCCTCAACGAATATTAGTAAACAACTATGTTTAAAGATATTTGCTACCAGTAGTTGTTACTTTGCAAAATAACTACACCTCTCAAAAGTAACTCCACCTCTCAAAATTAAAAAATAATTAACTCAAAATAGATACCTACTTATTTGCAACAAAAAATGCAATTACTTATTTTTGAAGTCAGTACCAGCATTGTCGATAACCTTAAACAAAGGTAAATTTTTATGCAATTAATATGTCCTTTATGAACCTATTCAGTAAGTACATATGAAGTTAAAGTTTTAAATTTACATTTTATAAGTTAGTCAGCAATGCTGGCACCGACTTCAAAAATAAATAACTGCGTTTTTTGTTGCAAATAAGTAGGTATCTACTTTGAGTTAATTATTTTTCACTTTTTTGTTCCAAACTTTTTTGAGGTCGGTTTTTTAAAAGATATTTTATATATCTATTCTTTTAGTTTCTCACAGTTAGTGTGAGTTTTATTTTGATACAAAAGTACAGAGCCATTTCATGGATTTTGATCGATTACTGCTGTCGATTTGTTTTAAAATGGTAAAAACATTACGTTTCTTTAGTCATGTGTGTTGAGTTCTTCATAAGCACTGATTCTCTGCACTAATTCATTTGGGTGGATTGTCAATTTCTTTTGTTATTTCGTTCTGTTCTTTTGTGTTATCTCCTTTGGTATTCCTTGCTCTATTGTGTTATCTCCTTTGGTATTCCGTGCTAAATTGTGTTATATCTATCCATTGGCAGGCCAACTGGCTTTTGATGCAATCACAAAGTTTCACTAAAATTTATTAAACAATTAATGATCCATAAATCGGAATATAAAACTGGAAATCTTTGTTTACTGGGTGTATACCAGGGATAAGATGGTAGCCAACATTGTCTGCTGGCTAGTAATTGACATGTTGTTCTCAGAAGTGTAAAAATTTAGTGGTTAATTTTCTATTGCGTAGTCTTAAAATTATCTTTAGTTTTATATTAAATAAGATGTTATTAACATTCTTTAACAACAGGGACAATCTTGGTAATCCTAATCTACGACAAACTCGTGCATTAAAATAAGGAAAATTGAACTCTTATTGAAAGAGATCCTGTACTGAGTTTGAATTATCTGCTATATACAGCTACTTTCATGTTTATAATCCTCATCTAGGCAAACTCTTGTTAGGCAAAATTTTACTTTCCATCTAATAGTAATATTAATTCTAATATTTACTGCGAACAAATGAGCAATTTGCTGCTCAACTGCCTTACAAATCAGAGTAGTTATTTTCTCATGACAATGCTTGACCCAAGATTACAAAAGTGATGCATGAAAAACTTTAATTTAAAATTAAAGTTAACTTGGATGAACTGTGTTTCCTCACCTATCACACACTCCAAACCTGTCCCCCTCAACAATCTCCTGTTTAATAAATAATTGAAAGACGCAGTCCATCTTAAAGTTGAACTTATCCAAATTTTTCAGTCAAAACTCTAAAGAATTATATAAGAAAAGAATTTTATCACAGGGCACAGCTTGTTTCAAGTGACTGACATTTGTGGTAATGTAATTTTATTAATTACATATTAAAAATTAAATTATTTTAAGATCTGACCGTAAAGGTTTATTATTTAAAAAACTAAGAGTTTTATAACTTTTATAACTGCAAAGTAACTAGTGAAAATGATTGTAAACTTGGAAGAAAACATCTGAGCTCGTCAAATGTCCGCACAGTATGTATAAACAATAGCATCTTATACTGATCTACAAATATTTTCATATATTTCATGGACTGTTCATGGACTTCACTCAATTTACATTGGAAGCATATTCTTTTTGTATGAAAAATTTATAAGCAATATGCTTATAAAGCAGGTTTTAGCCCTTACATTTTTTACTTTGAGAACTTTATTACTTTCAGAACTCCCAAGAATGGTATCAACTGATATGACAGTGTTTTTTCAATTTTTGAATTCAAAGAAAACATTAAAAATTTCCACACGTTTTGATGTGCAAAATAACATCATACAAAACAAAATTGTTTCTAGATCAGAAATATTGAACGTAGTGTAAGTGCATACATGGAAACAATCTTATTCCTGTCGTTACAAAATCAAGAGCGACATAAAGAATATGACAGGATACAAGAAGGCCAATAACTATGAGATTTAGACATTTACTGTATTTTAAAAATTTCTTCTATGCTCTGATTTGAAAAGATCATTTCCTTCTATAATTTTCAGAATGGACTCTTCACATAGATTTCCATCACTTGTTATATCAATTGGCAATAAATTATCTGAAGTGTCCTGAATGCTGTAAAGGCGCAGCGATCTCTTAAAATCAAAATACTAGAAAAAATATACTACTTAGCGCAATCAATGTTCCCATCATTAATAACATTAATAAACTGTAAAATTTTCACCATTATAATGTAAACATAATGGGAATTCAGTGAACAGTTTTCTGCAAACACCAAACACGCATTGATACATTAAAATTGGCCAAAGTGTATCTTCAATTGATTCTTGTAAAAAGTTTGTGTGCCAACTGATTTAAGGACGAGCGTTATATTGAGTATTTATGAAATAAGTAACTTACTTTACTAATTTAATCTCTTATGAGTCAATGTCCAATGGTTTACTTTCTTATGGGACCTATTGAGTGTTCAATAATATATATATATATATATATATATATATATATATATATATATTTATTTTTTTTTTTTTCATTATGGGAACTTTATACAGTACAGTGGGTGTAGAGACACCCACTCCATTAATAATTCTTGTTAGAAGTATACACCGTAATATCAAAACCAAACGTGAAATTATATCTGGACGCCGACCATCACTGCATATTTAGAATTTGTACTTTGAATTCGGTACAGAACATTTTAAAATTTTGTTACAAGTTTTTAGCAATGTAATTAATGTTTTGTTGCTCTTGCATATCGTAATATTAGAACTATATTTTAGAATCTGTTTAGTTGGAAAAATTAAAGTAAAATAGGATTGCAGTATATTTCATACACATTATATTATTGACATGGCATTTATATATATATATATATATATATATATACACTCATAGGAAGGAAGTTACACCAACGCCTGGGTAAAATGCATTAAGCATAATGAAATTCACATTAAAAAGTCCTAAAGGAGATATTGAGCCATAAGATAAATACCTCAATTAGGTCCTAAATTAGAATTTATAACTTAACTTACCACCACGATTCTTTTTCAGCTGAAAATAAACATAATTAATAATATTTTCACAACACAACTCAGAATATTATCAACGTTGATCAGTCTGATAATGTGTATTTGACATCACATTACATTGATTTATAATATTCACACTGTAATGGTTATTTAACTTACTGTCTGTATTGACAGATTGTACAGACAAAGAGAGGACGTTGTTGAGGTCAAGTGATCAATAAAATATTTGAGAAGTAGAAGGCGAAGAAGAAAAAGGCATTATTTCGTATAATATGTTTTGAATTTAATATTGTATAAAAGCAAGTTTGGTTTAATGTCAATATCATGGACCTATATAGCAATCAAACGAAAAATATAATAGTCTTAAAACTTTGATACATCTATCTATTTAAATATATGTTAATTCTTATGTAACAAAATTAAATTTATACGAACTAATATATCTGTAATTTAAATAAATGTCGCATAAGTTTTTTTTTACCTCCTTACGTGACAAAAATAGTAAGTACTCAAACAATTGTTTAATTCACAAATATAGAAATTAATTACACATATAATAGCTATTTAGAAATAAAAGAGATAGTTTAAAACCTTCATCAATAAAAACTAAAGATCCGATATTATATATTTGGTTAGTTAAAATTTACTCAGTTTTCACATTCAACAGTTATGTAATAATAATATAATGAGCCACATTTGCCTTAAATAGATTATTTCCGTGACAGTGGTTTCTTGCATAAAATACAAAAAAATAGTTTAGGAATGAACATTACGTGTGGAGGAATAAAATACATGAAAAAAACAATCGTACTGCTTCACATGAATATATATTATAGAGATCTTCAGCATGTTCAATCACAAGATTATCTTTTACTTGCACTATTTTGGAACAGTACTCAGATTAAATTAAGGTCTTGGTGCCCGATGGTGATCTTTCTTTTTCTTTGAAGCTGATGTGGTATCTATTTGAAATTAATGAACATGTAAATTTTGCCTTCTTATAAACAAAAGTAAATTTACTTCGTTGAATAAATATAATGTCAAAAATACAAAACCATAGTAACCCAGTTGATTCAAATATGTTATTATTTAATTTCATGTGCCGTGTGGAAGCCTTTGCTTCATGATTTTACATTCAGGTTGAAAGATTTAACTACCCTCGGCAATTATTTCATCCTAATATCATTCTGTAGCATCATAAATATTCTCCATTTCTAGTAGCCTGTAATAGGTTTATTACGCACTAAACTAACTATTACCACTCTTTTTCTGAGTGTCCTATGGCGTACAGATAGTTTTTTTTCAGTTGTGACTCAGATGTCAAAAGATTCCCTTCCTGAAAGATTTTTGCCATATTATATAATGAAGTTCGTATTATTCTGTAAAATTTTATAACATGATAAAATGATTGCAATAGTACAAATACTCGGTAGACTCAAATTCAGAATTTCCAAGTGCAGTTTAGCACTCATCTGTGTATGCACATGCACTCATGTGTGTGCATGTGCAGGCATGCGAAACACAAAGGAAGTGTCAACTTAGCACCGATTCCAAAAATTCCATTGTTATATTATGCTTAAATAAGACTTTATTAACAAAAGTTTCCAGTTCCATTGATCATCATTTTATAAATAATAAATGATTATTTTATTCATTGTATTTTATATTACCCAATATTCAAAAACGTCAAAATGACTGTGCGACCGTGGTTTGATCAAAATACTGTGATCACTCAAAGTTCAATTACATTAATTAAATATTTTGGTTCTTTTTAGCATCAGATATCATCGAAATACCGACTCGATGCTAATTGGCTAATTTATGACAAGAGTTCAGCCTTTTCAGAACATTATCAATTTTAATTTTTGATTTCAACCGATACTGTTTGACTACTTAACTGATTAAGGTGTTTTTATGATTCTACATTTTGTTACCTATATTTGGAACTGATTTTTTACTTCTTGATTTGATCTGGTTTATGGCATTGGATGTTTTGGTTTGCATTCTGATTTTAGATTCCACGTCTATAATATAATGTTATTTATTTTGCTATCATTTTATATTGAGTTTTTAGCTAGATTTTATCTTTTTATGTTGACTGTATATGTATTTTTTTAATACTTCTAAGCATTTATTCTAAGCAGGTTCAATTTAATAGAGCCGTTAAACAATTTTATTCCATTACATATTTTAAACCATTATTTCACCCCCTTCAGGGTTTAGCTCTAGACAACTGTAAACATTTGTTATTATATAATTATTTATTTTTAGACTACTTTTATAAAGTTTTGTACTAACAGATGTTTCAACGTTCACACCTTTAGACATTAATTATGAAAAATATAAAACATACGATTAATTATTTGATTTTGCAGTACTATTAGAAAGTTTTAGATTAATACAATTTTTGAAATATATCGGAAATATGAATTTAGCGCTGCCGTCTAAGGTTTTTAATGTGTTCCTTTATTCTGTAATAAAACAGTTCGTTCATACTTTGATAGTAAATAAGTCATTATTTTTTATTACGGTCATCATTCATCATTGGTGTCAAATTAGGAAACCATAAAACCCGAAATCACGTGTTTGTTCTTAAGAAAAAGAATATTAAATTATAGGGAGTGGTAATAAATTTTCACGCATTTTGTTATTATTGAATGGAATGTCGTGATAAAAATACCTCTTCAGGCCATAGCTAAAAAAAATCAGTTTCATAATGTTTTAGATCTGATCTGTGTTAGATTTTTATAGATATAAAGAGAACAAGTCATAAATATAATTTTTCAATTTCCTCGACATTTGTCAAAAATTAATTGAAATGCCCTTAAATACACATAAATAGCCCAAAGGGTTTTATTTACCATGTTCACTTTGTAATAGTAATCAATTTATATCTACATCTAGAAGTTTGTTGTCAGGTGCTAATACCCATTAAGTGGCAAGGATATTTGATAATATTTAACTCATTTACGGAAAATATATTATAATGGGAGGGGGGGAAGCTAACGCCTAATTCATTGCTTAACGTATATTACACACTTATTTAGTTACCCATAATTGTGTTTGATTATCTAGATTTTAAGTTAATATGGGTTTTTTATATCCATTTAAAATTGTTTCACTAAATTGGCATGTGTAATTTAAGTCACTTCTAAATAACATATTGGCTCCTAACTATATTTATTTTGATAATCAACAGCCATAAATGAACAAATTCTGTTTTCTGTAACATACCTGTTTGTGAAATCACACAATCCTGTTCACTGTAACATACCTGTTTGTGAAATTACACAATCCTGTTCACTGTAACAAACCTGTTTGTGAGACCCACAGATACTACATGTCAATTCTTTCATGAAATACTTGCCTGCAATTAATCGATCACTCCAGCACCCATTCTTCCTCCAAGGTATGGTATGGCGTTTGTCAAATATCACATATTATTTCAAGTTATATAGCGTATTCTTCAGACTTGCTAGGAATGCATATATGAAATTTGTATATGTCTTGAAAGCATCTATTATAACATTTGTCTATTGTAAATTTGTATATCTATAGTAATATTTGTCCTAAAGCAGTTATTATGACATTGAGCTATCAATAGAACCCAAACTATTCTGACCGGTGTACAAAGATCATTCCGTAATTGTTGTAGCCACAGATTTATATCTACACACATCTGACATGAAAATCAAATCTTCATCAATTCTTGGCAGCAGCATAGTCAGTTCTACAAAAATTTTATTTGAATATTTTGTCCTAAGTCACATAAAAACCACTACTAGTGGTTTTAAATACAAAAAAGTTTGTCCCTCAGTGCCCAAAAAAATTTTTATAAGTTTTGAATCTTGTTGTTTGCTTGTCGCAAATTTATAATCAACAGAGATGCTAGCGTTTCAAGTAAAGAATGGGAACGGGAAATTTGTCAGTCTTTCAACTGTTTCTCCTCTAAGAACTTCTCAGTCTCATAAGCTGAATCATCTTCTGGAGGCCCAGTGTTGAGTTATTGATGTATGAGTTAACATTCTTCAATACCAATACATGGTAAAAACCTATAAACTAAAATCAATTATTGCAAAATATATCCACACACTCAAGAAATAAACTCATGTTATAGCTCACAATCAATTGACATAATGTGCTATCCTTACATATTCCCAAAAATGTTACTTTTATTTTCCTGGTGTATGCACCCCTGTAATGGTTTCATTGGGGACTAATTTAGCTAGGAGTGACAAATCTTTTGGGTGCACCATTCAGAAGAGAGAGCAGCATTACCTTGTGATGCCTGTTGAATAGGTGAAGGTTAGTGTTCTATAGTTAATAGCCTTACTGTTGCATTAATTTTAAAATATGGGAAATCTACAAAAAATACCAATATCTTTTCAAAAATGTCCCGCCATTCAAAATTAATTTTTGATGAAAAAGTTTTACTTGTAAACTTGTTTAGTGTTTACTTGTAAACTTGTAAACACTACACTTTAATTAAATGAATTTTTCCAAAAGTTAGTGATAAAGTAATAAAGCATGCTAAGCCTGATTTATACAAATTACAATCTACTTCAGTTCAAGCTGTATTCGGCAAATAAATCTATAATAAACAAATTTTAAAATCTTTGAACTACAACAAACTTCAATATACATATTCTCAAATGTATGTTCAAATTATATAGTGTAGGCGGACACATGGATAATTTAATTGATGTTTTATGCTGATAACATGGTGTTTACTTTACCTCAGCAACATTTATTAACGGAGAGGGTGTAGACAAAACTAAATAGAGCCACATCGGAGAGATTAATATTACATTTTGTTGGTCGGTTTAGGCACTCAATAGATTCCATAAGGCGATAAACTAATGAATGTTAACTCAAGAGACATTTAATCAGTAAAGTGAACTTCACTCGTTTTAGAA
The DNA here is from genome assembly GCA_039881145.1 of Druceiella hillmani. Taxonomy (NCBI): domain Eukaryota; kingdom Metazoa; phylum Arthropoda; class Insecta; order Lepidoptera; family Hepialidae; genus Druceiella; species Druceiella hillmani. The sequence goes on from JAYKKI010000024.1 coordinate 8,166,623, forward strand.
GTACACAATATAACACTTGTGCTGGCATTCGGCCTCTACACAAGTATTTTACAAAACCCATAATGAGCAGTGAATCAATTGAAGATACGCTTTGGCCAATTTTAGTGTATCAGCATGTGTTTGGTGTATGCAGAAATACTGCCAACCGAAGTCTCACCACGTTTACATTGTGGTATCAAAACTTATACAGTTTGTTAATAATGGGAATATTTCTTGTGCTGCATATGGTTTCTACCATTTTTGTCTTCAGCAATGACTATATGGTGATAGCATTCAGGATACTCCACACAATCCATGTATTGTATTTATTGTTGATTGAAATAACTTAGCCCAAAAACGAATTTAAAGAATTGATTCTAAGAATTCAAGAACTAGATTATCTCATCAAACCAGAGTATAGAAGAAACATTTTGAAACAAGATAAATGTCGAAACCTAATAGTTCTCAGTCTTCTTGTAACCTTTCATATTATTTATGTCTCTTTTGATCTTATTGCCGGAGGAATAATACATGGTCCCTACATTTTTATTTTGGCTTTTATCAATATTATTGCTACCATTACTTTTGATTTAGAAATAATATTGTTTTGTTTGACATTAATTAGTATAACGAAACGTGTGGAAATATTTAAAAATCGAGGAAATATGGTGACATCCATAGATGCCATATTTGGGAGTCCTCAGCATAACCACAATTCCAACAATAATTTTACATTTGTATTGCCACTGAATGGAAATTCCATTTATCATTTATCCCAATTCTATATTAATTTGTTAGATGTGTGCCACTATTTGAACAAGGTGTTTGAATTTCAGGTTTGTATAGAACATTTTAATTAATAATGATATTCTAACTGTAACTAAACATCTTCAAAAATGTTAATACAAGCATTGTTGTGAATTGATCTTTAACTTTATTTTTCAGCTGCTTATGTCACTCATTTTGATATTTTCTTGCATATCACTTAACACATATGGTTTTCTCCAAGAATTGAAATATAATGTGAGTATTACTGACATATGTATTAACTAACTTAATTTGCAACCACGAGTTCAATAAAATACAACCCCACAAACATAAAGAAAGCGGAATTGAAGGCTAAAACCTGTTTCTAAACTTGCAAATTCTTCAAATAATGAAGAATAAGATCATGAGAAAAATTTATGACAGAGTCAATGAAGGAATGATGAATTGAATTTAAAAACGATTTTGCAGGTTTCTGATCCAACTATTTACTTCAACTTATTTAGAATTTTTCATAAATGAAAGAAACCCGGGTTAAACGACCACAACACCATCATGACAAGATTTACATCCAGTAGTTGTTGAATTCTGGCCATTCTTTTTTATTTTTCATAACATTATTTTAGATTTGCTGATGATTGCCATGTTTTGTTGTTCACGTCATCGTAGTATAGATTCTTTGATATATTTATTTTCAGTTTTACTTTTTCTTTGCATTACATTTTTAAAATTGTTTTATTTCTGTACTCTTAGTGTAATGGATATATCTAGTGCAATAGTACCATTATTAAATACAACTAAGGCTAATCTTGATGCAAAATCTTTTTACAGAAAAATTAATTACTTCAGTGTTTATGCATCATTTAAATACTTCCATAACTGGTAAATTATATTAGCCAGTTTTAGGCAGTTTGTAATATTTTGTGACTTGTCCAATATTTTCATCAACTGCTGTATGTCTGTTGAAAATATTGTAGAATTATGTTAGATTTCATCAGTGAAAGTTCTAATATATAATTTATATCATTGTTGAATATATGGTGAAACAACAGATTTTAATTTACATAACGTATTTGCTTAAAATTCATAATTAAACATTGTGTTGCAATCATACGAAAGGCGGCATAAACCTGTGTATCAATAAGCTCAGTTGACTTGAAAGATGTTCGTCCAAAAGTAAGATTTTCTCTTAACCATTTCAGTGCTATGGTTTTTTACTGATATATACATAAAAATGCCAAAGAATTCTTTTATTTTTGATATCATTTACCCTCGAAAAAAACTGTATCTCTCCCAAAAATTATTCTATTTTAAACATTTTTTTTTCTTAATAAAAACTTGTACAAGGATAACAAAATACAAAGAAAATTATGGAAATATATATTGTGAACAAAAACTACAACAATAACTGAAATCAAGGTCACATCGTATTTTCGCAGTCCAGTACATCCTCCGTATCAGCAAAATAATTGCTATTGTCACTATTAATCACTATCACGCAAAATTTGCATTACACCAAATTGTGAGCGCACCACAGTGTTACTCCCATTATCACTTTCTTCACAACTTGGAAAACGATCATTTTCACACAAATTATTTTCATATTCCGAGATTATGGGTTATAAATTTTCTTTTCCTGGATCCTTTTTATATTGTAATTACTAATAATATTATAATTTGAACTTTATGTAGCATGTAGAAAGATAAAAAATTAGCAATGTGTGAGCAACCTCATCTACCACGTGCTAAACAGCAATTGATTTCGCAAGCGCCAAATTAGTTAGTATGCGCACGAGCATGATGGCGCTCGTTCGGCACTCAAATGGTCAAGTAAAAATGTGATGAACTTTGATTTATTTGATAATAAACCTGTGCCTCGGGGAATCACATTGTTTTCTTTTCCTCATGCATTCATTCAAAAGACATTATTTCAGATATTGGATGTATCTCTCTCCACTGTTCACATCTTGTGGTCGTTACATTATACCGTGTCATTGGTGGCCATGTGTCTTGTATGTGAGAAGATATACTTGCAGATGGAGACTACAAAATCTCATTTGACGTCAATGCAAGTCAATGAAGAATTACGTAAGTTAATAATTTTTCTTTACACACATGTAAATGACTTTTAAGTTTGTTTAATAATAGTATAATGTCTGTTCTATGTTTATATACAACAAATATATGTATACTGAAGGGTAGTTTAGATTACACAACAGTCTGTGAGTGTTTCTCCTAATTAGAAATTATTAATAATGTCTTCCTGCATGGGGCTATACATCAGATGGAGGCAAACGGTTTTTTTTGTCCCAGTTTTGTGTTAAACTAGTTATTCTATCCTACCTAATAGAATTTCTACCTACCTAATAGAATTTCTAAGATGCAGATAATCAAGCAGACTGCACTGTGATTTCTAACATTTCTTTATGTATTAAAAGACGATCAATAAAAATTCTGTGTTGCCATTACCACTATTACACGAAGAAGTTTGAAGTTAAAAATTCATTTGATAATTTCATTTCCAAATAGTTACACACTGTCACCTGGGGAATCATATATGTCATCTGGAGAAATTAACCATGAAAAACATAAAATAATTCATGTTTTTCCATTAATTTCTAATTTCCCCCTTCCCTTTAAAGGAAATTTTGTATTCAAATTTGGTAGATGCTTGCGAAAAAGAAAGGCCTTTTGCAAAGAGCTGGGGTCAAATTATTAAATGAATTTTTGCAGTTAAATGCCATCGACTTATTTCTCATCATTCTATATATTTTTGATCCCAATACACACATATTTCTCAACAATATAATCAGAATATCCAAGTTCAAAGCTCGTATTAGCATATTACATTTTCAACAGCTTTTTTATATGTGAAAAATGGGTCATTTTTCAACTTTTTCATGAATACACGTAAAGCCAATATCTTCAGTAGTAATTATGTTTCTTTACTTAAATGTATTGAAAAAGCATGAATCACTCGTTATTCTAAATGCTCTTTTGTATCATATTATTGATACAAAATATTTATTCTTCCAGTGCCTCCTTAGCAATTATCTCGTCTTTTGTTGTGTATTAACAAAAATATTGGATTGTTACTCAATCACATATCATTAAGATTATATTATTTAATTAATAACAAACTTATATAAAATACTACATAAAAATAAAAACATTCGACTAACCACGATACCTAGAAGCCGAATATCTTTATCATACTCTTAATGACCAATTCGTACATAATTTACTTATCTCAAATCTTGATGACGTACTCATTTATGATTACACATTTAATATGTTATGTTTATAAAGCTATATCTCACTCATTCTCTTCAATCATTAGACATAAGGAAGTCAGGCAGTGTGTAACAAGAAATATAATATGAGTACCTAAGAATATAATTGATATCACACTTATTTATATCTACTTATATGCACACAGTATATATTTACATATTCACAAACCAATACCTGAGAACGGAAATTTGTAAGTAAACTGTTATGACATTACTGAACCAAATTTAGTATAAATTTTGTGAAAGCATCATAAGCTTAGTATTCACACAACCACTGTTATTGATTCCGGACAAAACTGCTTACCGTTGCTAGTTTGTAAAGAATATATACGAATTTCCCTCTTGTCAACACTCAAATATTAAGTGCACTGTCATAATTGAGAACCTCTGAGATCTATTTCTTAGATTCATTAACAATACCTTATTATGAGCTTACGTTATTTTATTTTTTCAGCATCCATTGTGCGACATTACACGAAGCTTATTAAAAACATGATAGAGGCTAGTGAACTGGGTCGGTTCACTATTTTCCAAGCTTTCAACCTGCGAGCTTCATTGCTGCTCCAATTTTTAGGCCTGATCATGAGTTACTCTGTTGTTCTAATTCAATTCATTAATGTCGGTGATCTGTCATAACTTGAAAATTATAATTCAATTACTTGTCAGTTTTATAATTATTATATGACACTATTATAGAATGTCTTTTCTTATTAGTGGGTATGTATCTATTTTTTAAATATTTTTACTCATATTTGAAAACACAATAATTATAATCACTTTTCTTGCCCAGATTACGTAAAAAGATATCTAAGTTACGTAAAGTGAAAATGGAAAATATAAATGTATAGAACTGAAAGCAGTATAAAATAAATTTCCGTAAATACCTATTATAATAAGTATAATTTAAGACTAGTTTCGCAGATTTTCTGAATAAAAAGTAAAATATGTTCACTGACCTGTTTCCAACCACATATTAAAAGTGTTTACAATGCTACAAAATTTATAATTTTAATAAAAGTTTAAGTAGGCATAATTAATAATATATAACAAAAGACGAGTAAATAATATTTTGGTCAACCTTATTTCAGTAAATAACAAATCTTCAGTAATTGATAATTAGCAGTAGTAGGTCAGTCAATAATTTTAATTAACACATGGATAGAGTACGCTATAAAAACCATTCTCTACGGAGGAATTTTAGCTACAAGTTATAAAGCATAAAATACGCCACCAATAATTTTAATTTGTAGACATTGTTGCAAAAATTTTTTCAATAAAATATGAAGACACATTCATATTCTCACTTTTTTTCAATAAAATATGAAAACACTTTCATGACTAAACACAAGCATAAGAAGAGTATGTCTGCATTCTACCAGATAGGTCATGAACATCAAATCACATGTCCACCGAGCATGTGATTTCATGTCTATGGTCACGTTTGTGCACCAAATTCTTTTGGAATGTTTTGCGTAAATGTTTGCCTAGCATGTCATTTGCACATAAACCCTTGCTAACCATCTCAGGGAAACAATTATCAAATTTCCTATGGCTGTCCAATCAAAATTCTATACTTTATATAGCTTTTCCTAAATTATTAAAAGATTTTTTGGATGCACAGTCACACTTTTTACAGACTAACCAATTTTATTCTCCCGTCTCAACGTATACGTCTCAAGTTTCATCTTGAGTGCTCGCTGAATGTGTGAATAGATGCTCTTGGTCGTATGTGTGCATGAAACCCCCCTACAATATTTCTCCTAGATACTCGCTTGAGCCTAAAGGGTACAAGAATACAATGGTACAAGTGATATCCCCGGAATAAATCATAGTTTAAATGCCGCATTTGCATTTAATTTAAATGACATATTTATATTTAACCCGTATTCTAATTACTTAAGAAGTCGGTATTTCAGGATGTGCATTAACTAATTCTTTTATGTTACCTAAGGTAGATTTGTAATAAGCTTTATTATATTTTTTATGATCACTTGGTTTGTATTAATTACAAATTGTATAATAAAATATTAAAGCTATGAAATTTAAGATTGCAGGCTTTTCATTTACCATACCCATCAAAACATATTGGTGTACAAAAATTGTTTCATGGCTTTACTTTATTGACATTGGAAATATGCACTAGCAATTGTGGTCTAGATTAATATCTAATATCAGAATCAAGTGGTAAATTTCATTAGAAAAAATTTTTTTTTAAAATAATTAGAGCACAGTATTATTTTCCAATTAGGAGTGATATAATTATAAACAAATTATTAGATCCACCTTGTTGGAACTGATTGATGTCCATTGTGAAGTTCCCTTTATACTAATCCTAATGACCATAGATTACTTAAACTCACCTTTTCAATATGAGCAATTTTCACTATGTAACTCCTGAGGAATGGATTACCTTTAATAGAAACGGCGATAAAAGAAATATATTCTTTATCTATAATCTACAACTGGATTTAATGTTGGATTTGAACAACATCTTTTATAAATGCATGATGGATTAATTATGTACGTTTTTACTAAATGAATGCTCACTTGAAGTAAAATAAATATGTTTGGATTGAATTCAAAAGCAGATAAGCTGGTGTCTAGAAATTTAGCTAAATAATTATAATAAGGTATCACAGAATATTAGAAAGTGCAAAACAAGCCCATATACAAAACAAAATCCTTCTAAATGCTGACACCTCTTTGTCAAAACATCATTACACAAGTTCTTGTAACAATAAAGTGTAAAGGAAGTATTGATATTTAGCAGTTCTTTGGATGAAAATGAGTAAATCTGTCATTTGAACGAGGAAGATATTGAAGCATCTGTTTTTATTTCTTACCACTAATATAATTTTACACCTCGCATTGACCAAATACATTACGTTATGCATGCACATGGGAAAAGCAATATAGTGTAATAGCCAAAATATTAAAATTATGGAAAATGAAAAATCGAATTCTCTTATAGAATGATAAGTCGTTACATTATTTTACAGCAATCATAATTTTTCAACTTGTAGAAGTTTATAACTCCCAAAATTGGTTGGTTTTTAAACTATTTGATTTTAAATGTTTGATTGCTCGATTTATTGGATACTGTGAAAATACTAAAGTTTATAAATTTAAAATTCCTCCATCCAGAACAGTTATAAAGAGCAGAGATGCTGTTTTTCTAGACCCTACATTCAAAAGATATTTTGTTCGTATAAATCTATCAACAGGGCTGGGCAAAATACATACTATGCTTTAGTTAAAATATGAATTACAAAATACTTTCTCTCGTGTATTTAAATAAAAAAATACTTTTATGTCCTGTATTTTAAATATTAAATACAAAATACAATATTTTAATCGTTTTGATTTGAAATACAAAATACAAATTATAAAAACTTACTAGTAATTGATAAAAATAAGTACCCTAATCCGGGAATGACTTTAACTTACATGCTTGAAAGTAAATAGGACTATCCTGTCTAATTAAATAAAACAATTTAATTAAATTATATCACTTGTATTATTTTTGGAATACAGACAGGTGCTTGTCTGTATTGAGGTATTCTGTCACAGTATGTTAGATTTCGTCGACGATTTTGCATTTTTATATAAGATTAATTGTGTCATTGTATTTTATTTGTCATCATTTGTAAAGAATAATGTTTCTATATTATATATAAAATAAATTTATTTATACAAGTGAATGATTTCTTTATTTGAAAAGTGTATTTCTTTGTGCAAGACGTTACAGATTAATGATATAAATACTTTAATAACATTGCTTCTTATTTTTGCTCTATTAATATTCACGTACATTTAACTTGTTTAATTATGATAATATTAACCTTTGTTAAACATTTACTTCCCATTTATTGAAAAAAAGAATCTTTGTTAGTTTTACGAAAGGTTACAGGATTTTACGATAACTGTAATTAAACACTTCATAGGTTTAAAAGTATTATATTTTAAAGAGAGAAAATGCATTCAAATTAAATAGACGAAAGCGATATTTCACACCATAGCAATTGAGTGAGGAGGGATGGAATTATGAGAGGTTGGCCTTTTTGTAATAATTCCTGCTGTCATTTGTGGAGAATTATTTCAGTTGATGGAAAATTTTACATTTTTGGCAAAAATAATGTTATCTAAAATATAGAAATATATTCAAGAACAAAGTCTTTGAGCATATTTCTATGCAAAACCCAAGACTTATAATTAAATCTGTTTCTGATATATGTTGTTCTATTTAGATTCTTTATTTATAAACTCTAACTGCTGCTTGGCCTTAAGCAATAAAACCATCTCATGATGTGATTATGGAGAGTTATATAACTAACTTTGTTAATTTATGTGTGACTAAAGCAAAGTACGGTTTAGTCTTAAAGGACAAAACAGAGTTAGTCAAACAGAGTGACCATAATAGCTTTAACCTCTGAAAATATTCTGGGGTTAAAGCTATGGACAAATGAAGTATTTTAGAGAGAAAAGTCACACAACAAAGAGAGAAAAGTCACACAAAAAAATTATAATTTAATCTCTATGATGTATTAAACTTTTTCAAAAGAGTTCAACTATAATTAAATTGTATAAGTACATTTATTGAATTTATGTTTAATTTTAAATTTCAACGAAACTTTTGATTCTAACCTTTGTGGATGTGCTGAAAATAAACGGAGTTATAAATTGTTAATTTATGCGTGACCAAAGCAAAGTACAGTTAAGTCTTACAGGACAAAAGAAAGTTGGTCAAAACAGAGTGACCATACCTTTAACCTCTGAAAATATTCTGAGGTTAAAGCTATGGATAAATGAAGTATTTTGGAGAGAAAAGTCACACAATAAAGTTTTGAATGTATCAGTAGAATACAATTATAATTTAATCTCTATGATGTTTAAACCTTTTTTTTTTAAATTTAAAACTTTTTCAAGAGTTCAACCATAATTAAATTGTGTAAGTACGTTTATTGCATTTATATTGAATTTTAAATTTCAACGAAAGTTTTGATTCTTTACTTTTGTGGACGTACTGAAAATAAACTGAGTTTCCTATAAAAATATAGTTCTCATGTAAATAATTAATATTTGAAATGAACAACTTGTGTGATATGTTCAGAATAAATTGAGAGTGATATGGTTAATAATTGACCAGCCAATCTTAGTTTTTCACATTCCATTGAGCAGTGTTACCAGTTGAAAACATAGTGTTAAACCACTTTTGTTTAATATTGAAAAAAAAATTCTTCATTGCACTGTCATAAAGCTAATTTACCTATGATAGCCTGACAGTTACTTTTTATAAATTTTTTAAAAATATTTAATTTCAATAAAATATTACTGATATATTGTAAAATTTAACAGTAACCAGTGGACCATAGATTTCCAAACTATTGAGATAATTGAGATGTAATTATGGAAAGAGTTTAATCTAAATTACTGAACTTAAAATTTGTTGGTATCAACTAAATATAAGAGGCCAAACTCTTTAACTAGCATTCTTTCTTAACATTACAATGTGAGCAATTCTGGATTAAACTGGGGAATAGAAATGTTTTGAGTTTATTTAATTTATTGGATTAATGATTTGCAGTATGAAAATGATACATTGTTCATAAATTAAATGATACATTGTTATAATACTTTGGTAATGTATGGAAGGCCATTTCTTGAACCCTGTTGCATCCTCCCAATCCTACATTATCCATAAATAGGTTAAATATTTTCAGACAACCTTGCTACTCAACGGCCATTACCACTTGACAACAGCCTTCTAGACAACAGAGTACTGTGTTCGCTTTGTAACAGTAAACAATTTTGTTCACTGTTATAATAAGTATTACACTAACTTGAAGACCGTCTTGAGTTGACATTCTTTAGCTGCTGATAGAATTTATAATTTTGAAAAATCAAAAGTGTCCACGGTTCTAGTTACTCCCAAAGTTTTGGCTCCAAGAAGTCAAACACAAGTCGGACAGATTGTATGAGCTGAAAGAGGTAAAATTATCACTTTTGGTGGTATCATATCAGCCAATAGAAATACAGTCCCTCCACTCTACGTGTTTCCATGTGTGCATTATAAAGATATTTTTCTCGAAGGTGCACCCGAAGCAGCCTTGGGACTGTGAATAAAAGCGGCTGGATAAATAGTGATATATTTGTCTCTGTTTTAAAACATATACAGCAGCGCATACTTTGCACAAAAGATAACCCTATATTATATTGTTGTATGAAAATTATGAGTCATATTACCCTGAAATGGCATAATTTAACTATCTTTCCCACCACACACATCTCATCATCTACAACCACTCAACATTGGAGTCTTCACATACTTTAAATCAAAACTCAAAACTGCCTTCCATAGCTGGCATATTATGAATCCTGGCAAAGCACTGAGCATTTACAATATTCCTAAACTTGTGAAAATCAGTACACCTGGAATAGGGCTCCTTAATGAATTAGATTTTAGTGGTGAAAATTTTGTTCCAACTGAGGTGTATACATTAGGCAATTTGTCACTGATGATTTGGCAATAACTACACCGTAGCTTATTTCCGATGAACTTTGCCAGCCTTCATCCTCTGCAATACAAGATTTTGCAAGAATCCCAAACAATCAACTAACTGCTGCTTGTGAATTGAAAAGATCAGACAGAAATACCTGTGAACAAGACGTTTTAGATAATCCACCAATCCATCAAATAGTAAAACTGAAAAAAACTCTTTTCACTCCAGAAGCAATCAGACCGTATCCAACTGCTCTAAGAAATAAAAATAAAACGAGGGAAGACAGCCAGGCAAATCACGTATTTATACTGATATGCCTGAAAAAAAAAACAAATTGAAGACAAACACAAAGAAAAACAATTGAAGAAACTAGAACAGGAAAGAAGAGCTAGGGTCAAGAAAATGAAACATATTTTAAAGGATTTCAGTTCAAAAACAAAGAACTAAAAAGCTTAAAACATAGAGAGTGATGCATCAGAATATAAAGGTTCTGATAAAAACATGACATAATATTTAGTAGCTACAACAAAATGGAGTTTTACTCCATTCTCACAACAACAGTTGACACTTCAATAGAAATAACATATTGTAGATTGTGCTGTTCAAATAATGTGTTCGTGTTTAAAAGATGCTGTACAAAGCGTAACAGATTAGGAGTTCATTCTTCATTTCAAACCAGTTAAACTGAGAACAGAGCATTTTTTTATTAATTTGTTTCAAATTGATGCAAATGCAAATGCGATGTGATTGTATTTCAAAGTAAAATCAAAAAATCCCTTTTACAATTATCATACTCCATAATAAAATGTAATTGGTTATTCAGAAGTCATTAGTTACCCAAGTAAGGTTATGATTTTATAAAAAAAAACTGTGGAAATTACATTGTATGTTTGTTGGTAAATCAGCAGTAATGTCTTGTTAGAAAGTAATAAAACATAAATGAATTTGAAACTTATTTTTCAACCAATAGGGATGGATGTTGGCTACAGAGGTAATTCGATTCATGAAATCAAAAAATAAAATCCATATCGCCAACAAAATGAATTTCTGCATAAGAAATCATAAACATACATATAGAAAAATTAATGCTTTATATATATATATATATATATATATATGTATATACATATATATATATATATGTATATATATGTATATATATGTATATATATATATATATATATATATATATATATAAACATATATATGAAGTCCATGTAACATCTTTACTTCTTTCTAGAACGTAATAGGAAAGAATAAAATGGTTTTTCATTAACAGAAATTGACAAGAGAAGAGTAGTTTTCAAAATTACTGGCATAATCAGTTGAGTATAAGATATCAGTTCTCCACCAACAGATACGGACAATTCCCGATTCGACTGCATTGCTCAAATATATCGGCAATATCGAGGTGACACAACATACACAATATATGGTCTCCCCTACATATATATATATATATATATTTGTATATATATATATATATCTATATATATATATATATATATATATATATATTTATATATTTATATATATATATATATATATATATATATATATAGGTCGAGGAATGTGAAATTTGGGCCATAATCGCAATTTTAGCATAACTAAATATGTTTCTTTTAAAAAAGCATTACTTCAACTCAGATTTACCTAAATTATACACAAATTAACATTTATTAGCCTCAAAGTACGAAATATGTGTTCAACTAAAATGACTGTTTTTGATAGCATGCTTTTATATTGTGCACATATTAGAAAGAAAATGACAAATACTATTGCTATTGTTCAGAATCCACATGACTAGTCGTCAGCCAGCAGTTATTTTTTGTTTGTCGCATGTACTCACTTCCTTTATTCAAAAGTATTAGCAAATTTATTTAAAGATTTTGGCTTGTTCATTGTCTGATTATTGCTCACCTGGCTACTCCGCTCATACGACTAGGAATTTCAGTTGTGCTTAGTGATGGGGAACCGTTTAGCCACACCTCGGCCGAAAATCGTCGGGGGCTTTGTGCACCTTACATACCATGTAAATGCGCCATGATGCATTAGTTTTATGGCACTTTGCAACAAGTATTTCATAGCAAAAATCATTTCGTGAGCAGCTGCCAGGCTCTATCATGAGCTAGGCCTAGCAAATAGGTATTTTCTTAACCACCAGTTTTTACAAGACTATGATAATTTGTTCTTGGAAAGAGTGGTTCCTGGCTGCTATGGTTCAGAACCTAGACAAGTTGACCGTGGCCACCATCTTGCAAGAAAAATGTTGTGTTCTGACCACTAGTCAAAGACGCATGGCAAGGTGTACTGACATTCTGAAATCGTCAATTCAAAGGATTTTTTGTGCTAATAATCTACACCCATATCATTATCAAAAAGATCAAACGCGTAAATTAGAAGATTACCTAAGATGTGTGGCTTCTTGTTGAGCAACGTTGCCAAATAGTGGGGAAGATCCAAACTTTTTCGATAATATTTAGTGGTCTGATGAGATCCGGTTTAAGTGATTTGGATTCTTTAACGCTCACAATTCTCATTATTATTCAGTTACAAATCCACAACTTGGTGAGAGAATCAAGCTTTCGAGAGTGTAGTATATCTGATGAAAAGTTAGTTCTTTATTTAAAACCAGGTATACCGCGAACTGAGAAAATTTAGATTATTGTTTGATTTCCTTCAATTTAGTGCTAATTCTAAAGTGAAATATGAAAAATCTGTGTTATGCCTGTAAGGGTCACACTCTATAACAGAAAGTCATTGGTCATTTAGTAGTAATTTTTCAACCAGTTTAGGTTACGGTTTTATAAGAAAGCACATTGAAAATTGGATTTAATATTTGTTGGTAAATCAAAAGTAATATATATTAAGAAAATAACACAACATAAATGAATTTGGAACATATTTTTGGCCAATTAAAAATTTAGAAATTAAATTAATGAAACTGAAAAAAATATAGTTAATGGTCAACAGCATGAATTTCTGCACACGAAATCACGAATACACGTATGTATATACATATATATATATATATATGTATATATATATATGTATATATATATATATATACATATATATATATATATATATATATATATATATACATATATATATATATATATATATATATATAAATATACACACACTTTATCTAGGTAATTAGTTTTCCAGCTGCAAATCAAGCCAATTATTAAAATTTTTGTGACAAAATCCAGAATACAATCGATAATGATCTGTCCAGCAAATAAATATTGGATTAAATCTGAAGACAGTTGAAATTATATTTAATAATGGTTCATTTAATTCACCGACAACATCATGATGAACCGGTTTGAACGTAATGATTATTTGACTTCACATTATATATTAAAATAATAGAAGGTTGTAGAACCTAATACATTGTAACATTCCCACCGTAATGGTTATTTAAGTGACTGTTAATATTGACAGTTAATGAAGATAAGGAAGGGAGGGCTTGACCTAGTTCTAGCATATTTTACTCATCATATGACCTTTGGTAAAGTATGTGAGAAGTAGAAAACGAACAAGTAAAAGTTATTACTCTATATTATTTATCGGTACGTATTAAACTTCTTGTTTCGGAATAAAAGTGAGTTGGATTTAAATTCATTTTCATAATATTTTAACTTTTTTTACCGGGACTTTCTTGTACTAGACTAAAAATTATTTATGTTAACCTAAACATAGGCTTTTGTTTGCTTGTCTTTCTGCACATCTGCATGAAAAATTTAGGTAATACTCAGTCCATTGTGCTGACATTACCGTAAAAGTGAAATTTAATGAATTATAATTATATAGAGCTAGAAACATTTCTACAATCTACATCAATGTAGCCATTTTCAAGCCTGCATCAGTAACATGAATGTCAATAGTCATCCACTCTTTGAATTTCAATATTGCTCATTTTGGTAAAGTCAGGGGAGACCATATATTGTGTATGTTGTGTCACCTCGATATTGCCGATATATTTGAGCAATGCAGTCGAATCGGGAATTGTCCGTATCTGTTGGTGGAGAACTGATATCTTATACTCAACTGATTATGCCAGTAATTTTGAAAACTACTCTTCTCTTGTCAATTTCTGTTAATGAAAAACCATTTTATTCTTTCCTATTACATTCTAGAAAGAAGTAAAGATGTTACATGGACTTCATATATATGTTTATATATATATATATATATATATATTTATATATATATATATATACATATATATACATATATACACACATATATATATATATATATATATATATATATATATATATATAACGCATTAATTTTTCTATATGTATGTTTATGATTTCTTATGCAGAAATTCATTTTGTTGGCGATAGGGATTTTATTTTTTGATTTCATGAATCGAATTATCTCTGTAGCCAACATCCATCCCTATTGGTTGAAAAATAAGTTTCATATTCATTTATGTTTTATTACTTTCTAACAAGACATTACTGCTGATTTACCAACAAACATACAATGTAATTTCCACAGTTTTTTTTTATAAAATCATAACCTTACTTGGGTAACTAATGACTTCTGAATAACCAATTACATTTTATTATGGAGTATGATAATTGTAAAAGGGATTTTTTGATTTTACTTTGAAATACAATCACATCGCATTTGCATTTGCATCAATTTGAAACAAATTAATAAGAAAATGCTCTGTTCTCAGTTTAACTGGTTTGAAATGAAGAATGAACTCCTAATCTGTTACGCTTTGTACAGCATCTCTTAAACACGAACACATTATTTGAACAGCACAATCTACAATATGTTATTTCTATTGAAGTGTCAACTGTTGTTGTGAGAATGGAGTAAAACTCCATTTTGTTGTAGCTACTAAATATTATGTCACGTTTTTATCAGAACCTTTATATTCTGATGCATCACTCTCTATGTTTTAAGCTTTTTAGTTCTTTGTTTTTGAACTGAAATCCTTTAATATATGTTGCATTTTCTTGACCCTAGCTCTTCTTTCCTGTTCTAGTTTCTTCAATTGTTTTTCTTTGAAGACAAACGGCCTTCAATTTGTTTTTTTTTTCAGGCATATCGTATAAATACGTGATTTGACTGGCTGTCTTCCCTTGTTTGATTTTTATTTCTTAGAGCAGTTGGATACGGTCTGATTGCTTCTGGAGTGAAAAGAGTTTTTTTCGGTGTTACTATTTGATGAATTGGTGAATTATCTAAAACGTCTTGTTCACAGGTATTTCCGTCTGACCTTTGCAATTCACAAGCAGCAGTTAGTTGATCGTTTGGGATTCTTGCAAAATCTTGTATTGCAGAGGATGAAGGCTGGCAAAGTTCATCGGAAATAAGCTACGGTGTAGTTATTGCCAAATCATCAGTGACAAATTGCCTAATGTATACACCTCAGTTGGAGCAAAATTTTCACCACTAAAATCTAATTCATTAAGGGGCCGTATTCCAGGTGTACTGATTTTCACAAGTTTAGGAATATTGTAAATGCTCAGTGCTTTGCCAGGATTCATAATATGCCAGCTTTGGAAGGCAGTTTTGAGTTTTGATTTAAAGTATGTGAAGACTCCAATGTTGAGTGGTTGTAGATGATGAGATGTGTGTGGTGGGAAAGATAGTTAAATTATGCCATTTCAGAGTAATATGACTCATAATTTTCAGTAAGTGTGCGCTTCTGTATATGTTTTAAAATGGAGACAAATATATCACTATTTATCCAGCCGCTTTCATTCACAGTGCCAAGGCTGCTTCGGGTGCACCTTCGAGAAAAATATCTTTATAATGCACACATGGAAACACGTAGAGTGGAGGGACTGTATTTCTATTGGCTGATATGATACCGCCAAAAGTGATAATTTTACCTCTTTCGGCTCATACAGTCTGTCCGACTTGTGTTTTACTTCTTGGAGCCAAAACTTTGGGAGTAACTAGAACTGTGGACACTTTTGATTTTTCAAAATTATAAATTCTATCAGCAGCTAAAGAATGTCAACTCAAGACGGTCTTCAAGTTAGTGTAATACTTATTATAACAGTGAACAAAATTGTTTACTGTTACAAAGCGAACACAGTACTCTGTTGTCTAGAAGGCTGTTGTCAAGTGGTAATAGCCGTTGAGTAGCAAGGTTGTCTGAAAATATTTAACCTATTTATGGATAATGGGGGATGGGGAGGATGCAACAGGGTTCAAGAAATGGCCTTCCATACATTACCAAAATGTTATAACAATGTATCATTTAATTTATGAACAATGTATCATTTTCATTCCACAAATCATTCATCCAATAAATTAAATAAACTCAAAACATTTTTATTCTCCAGTTTAATCCAGAATTGCTCACATTGTAATGTTAAGAAAGAATGCTAGTTAAAGAGTTTAGCCTCTTATATTTAGTTGATACCAACACATTTTAAGTTCAGTAATTTAGATTAAACTCTTTCAATAATTACATCTCTATTATCTCAATTGTTTGGAAATCTATGGTCGATTGGTTACTGTTAAATTTTACAATATATCAGTAATATTTTATTGAAATTAAATATTTTTAAAAAATTTATAAAAATTAACTGTCAGGCTATCATAGGTAAATTAGCTTTATGACAGTGCAATGAAGGATTTTTTTTTCAATATTAAACAAAAGTGGTTTAACACTATGTTTTCAACTGGTAACACTGCTCAATGGAATGTGAAAAACTAAGATTGGCTGGTCAATTATTAACCATATCACTCTCAATTTATTCTGAACATATCACACAAGTTGTTCATTTCAAATATTAATTATTTACATGAGAACTATATTTTTGTAAGAAACTCAGTTTATTTTCAGCACATCCACAAAGGTTAGAATCAAAAGTTTCGTTGAAATTTAAAATTAAACATAAATTCAATAAATGTACTTACACAATTTAATTATAGTTGAACTCTTTTGAAAAAGTTTAATACATCATAGAGATTAAATTATAATTTTTTTGTGTGACTTTTCTCTCTTTGTTGTGTGACTTTTCTCTCTAAAATACTTCATTTGTCCATAGCTTTAACCTCAGAATATTTTCAGAGGTTAAAGCTATTATGGTCACTCTGTTTGACTAACTCTGCTTTGTCTTTTAAGACTAAACCATACTTTGCTTTAGTCACACATAAATTAACAAAGTTAGTTATATAACTCTCCATAATCACATCATGAGATGGTTTTATTGCTTAAGGCCAAGCAGCAGTTAGAGTTTATAAATAAAGAATCTAAATAGAACAACGTATATCAGAAACAGATTTAATTATAAGTCTTGGGTTTTGCATAGAAATATGCTCAAAGACTTTGTTCTTGAATATATTTCTAGATTTTAGATAAAATTATTTTTGCCTAAAATGTAAAATTTTCCATCAACTGAAATAATTCTCCATAAATGATAGCAGGAATTATTACAAAAAGGCCAACCTTTCATAATTCCATCCCTCCTCACTCAATTGCTGTGGTGTGAAATATTGCTTTCGTCTATTTAATTTGAATGCATTTTCTCTCTTTGAAATATAATACTTTTAAACCTATAAAGTGTTTAATTACAGTTATCGTAAAATCCTGTAACCTTTCGTAAAACTAACAAAGATTTTTTTTTTCAATAAATGGGAAGTAAATGTTTAACAAAGGTTAATATTAACATAATTAAACAAGTTAAATGTATGTGAATATTAATAGAGCAAAAATAAGAAGCATTGTTATTAAAGTATTTATATCATTAATCTGTAACGTCTCGCACAAAGAAATACACTTTTCAAATAAAGAAATCATTCACTTGTATAAATAAATTTATTTTATATATAATATAGAAACATTATTCTTTACAAATGATGACAAATAAAATACAATGACACAATTAATCTTACATAAAAATGCAAAATCGTCTACGAAATCTAACATACTGTGACAGAATACCTCAATATAGACAGGCACCTGTCTACAAAAATAATACAAGTGATATAATTTAATTAAATTGTTTTATTTAATTAGACAGGATAGTCCTATTTACTTTCAAGCGTGTAAGTTAAAGTCATTCCCGGATTAGGGTACTTATTTTTATCAATGACTAGTAAGTTTTTATAATTTGTATTTTGTATTTCAAATCAAAACGATTAAAATATTGTATTTTGTATTTAATATTTAAAATACAGGACACAAAAGTATTTTTTTATTTAAATACACGCGAGAAAGTATTTTGTAATTCATATTTTAACTAAAGCATAGTATGTATTTTGCCCAGCCCTGTTGATAGATTTATACGAACAAAATATCTTTTGAATGTAGGGTCTAGAAAAACAGCATCTCTGCTCTTTATAACTGTTCTGGATGGAGGAATTTTAAATTTATAAACTTTAGTATTTTCACAGTATCCAATAAATCGAGCAATCAAACATTTAAAATCAAATAGTTTAAAAACCAACCAATTTTGGGAGTTATAAACTTCTACAAGTTGAAAAATTATGATTGCTGTAAAATAATGTAACTACTTATCATTCTATAAGAGAATTCGATTTTAAATTTTCCATAATTTTAATATTTTGGCTATTACACTATATTGCTTTTCCCATGTGCATGCATAACGTAATGTATTTGGTCAATGCGAGGTGTAAAATTATATTAGTGGTAAGAAATAAAAATAGACACTTCAATATCTTCCTCGTTCAAATGACAGATTTACTCATTTTCATCCAAACAACTGCTAAATATCAATACTTCCTTTACACTTTATCGTCACAAGAACTTGTTTAATGATGTTTTGACAAAGAGGTGTCAGCATTTAGAAGGATTTCGTGTTGCATATGGGCTTGTTTTGCGCTTCATGTTATTCTGTGATACCTTATTACAATTATTTAGCTAAATTTCTAGACACCAGCTTATCTGCTTTTGAATTCAATCCAAACATATTTATTTTACTTCAAGTGAGCATTCATTTAGTAAAAACATACGTAATTAATCCATCATGCATTTATAAAAGATGTTGTTCCAGTTGTAGATTATGGATAAAGAATATATTTCTTTTATTGCCGTTTCTACTAAAGGTAATCTATTCCTCAGGAGTTACATAGTTAAAATTGCTCTTATTCAAAAGGCAAGTTTAAGTAATCTATGGTCATTAAGATTAAATATAAAGGGAACTTCACAATGGACCTCAATCAGCTCCAACAAGGTGGATCTAATAATTTGTTTATAATTATATTACTCCTAATTGGAAAATAATGCTGCGCTCTAATTATTTTATAAAAATTTGTTTCTAATGAAATTTACCACTTGATTCTGATATTAGATATTAATCTAGACCACAATTGCTAGTGCATATTTTCAATGTCAATAAAGTAAAGCCATGAAACAATTTTTGTACACCAATATGTTTTGATGGGTATGGTAAATGAAAAGCCAGCAATCTTAAATTTCACAGCTTTAATATTATATTATAGAATTTGGAATTAATACAAACCAACTGATCATAAAAAATATAATAAAGCTTATTATAAATCTACCTTAGGTAACATAAAAGAATTAGTTAATGCACATCCTGAAATACTGACTTCTTAAGTAATTAGAATACGGGTTAAATATAAATATGTCATTTAAGTTAAATGCAAATGCGGCATTTAAACTATGATTTATTCCGGGGATATCACTTGTACCATTGCATTCTTGTACCCTTTAGGCTCAAGGGAGTATCTAGGAGAAATATTGTAGGGGTGGTTTCATGCATACATACGACCAAGAGCATCTATTCACACATTCAGCGAGCACTCAAGATGAAACTTGAGACGTAGACGTTGAGACGTTTGCTCACATACTCATGCTTGGCTTGTTTTGGTTAGTCTGTAAAAAGTGTGACTGTGCATCCAAAAAATCTTTTAATTCTTTAGGAAAAGCTATATAAAGTATAGAATTTTGATTAGACAGCCATAGGAAATTTGATAGTTGTTTCCCTGAGATGGTTAGCAAGGGTTTATGCGCCAATGACATGCCCGGCAAACATTTACGCAAAACATTCCAAAAGAATTTGGTGCACAAACGTGACCATAGACATGAAATCACATGCTCGGTGGACATGTGATTTGATGTTCACGACCTCTCTGGTAGAATGCAGACATACTCTTCTTATGCTTGTGTTTAGTCATGAAAGTGTTTTCATATTTTATTGAAAAAAAGTGAGAATATGAATGTGTCTTCATATTTTATTGAAAAAATTTTCGCAACAATGTCTACAAATTAAAATTATTGGTGGCGTATTTTATGCTTTATAACTGTAGCTAAAATTCCTCCGTAGAAAATGGTTTTTATAGTGTACTCTACCTGTGCGTTAATTTAAGTTATTGACTGACCTATTACTGCTAATTATCAATTACTGAAGATTTGTTAATTACTGAAATAAGGTTGACCAAAATCTATTTAACAAATCCATTTATCAAAAATATTTATTGCTCGGCTTTTGTTATATATTATTAAGTATGCCTACTTAAACTTTTATTCAAAATATAAGTTTTGCAGCATTGTAAACACTTTTAATATGTGGTTGGAAACAGGTTAGTGTTATACATTTTCACTTTACATAACTTAGATATCTTTTTACGTGATCAGGACAAGAAAAGTGATTATAATTTTTGTATTTTAAAATATATTTTCAAGTTATGACAGATCACCGACATTAATGAATTGAATTAGAACAACAGAGTAACTCATGATCAGGCCTAAAAATTGGAGCAGCAATGAAGCTCGCAGGTTGAAAGCTTGGAAAATGGTGAACCGACCCAGTTCACTAGCCTCTACCATATTTTAATAAGCTTCATGTAATGTCGCACAATGGATGTATTGTTAATGAATCTAAGAAACAGATCTTAGAGGTTCTCAATTATGACGGTATACTTAATATTTGAGTGTTAACAAGAGGGAAATTCGTATATATTCATTACAAACTAGCAACGGTAAGCAGTTTTGTCCGGAATCAATAACAGTGGTTGTGTGAATACTAAGTTTATGATGCTTTCACAAAATTTATACTAAAATTGCTTCTTTCATAATAGTTTATTTACAAATTTCTGTTTTCAGGTATTGGTTCGTCAATATGTAAACATATACTGAATGCATATAAGAAGATGTAAATAAATGTAATATAAATTATATTCTTATGTACTATTATTGTATTTCCTGTTACACACTGCCTGACTTCCTTATTAGACTTAAGGTGATGAAGACAATGAGTGAGACATGGCTTCATAAAGATAACATATTAAATGTGTAATAATAAATGGGTAGGGCATCAAGATTCGAGAAAAGTAAATTATGCACAAATAGGTCATTAAGAGTATGATGAAGAAACCATATTCGGCTACTAGATATCGTGGTTAGTCGAATGTTTTTATTTTTTTGGAGTATTTTATAAAACTTTGTTATTAATATTTAATTAAATAATATAATCTTAATGACATATGATTGACTAACAATCCAACATTTTTTTTAATATACAATATAAAACAGAATAATTGATAAGGAGGTGCTAGGAGAATAAATATTTTGTATCAATAATATGACACAAACGGCATTTAGAATAAAGAGTGTTTCACGCTTTTTCAATACATTTAAGTAAAGAAACAATCACTACTGAAGATATTGGTTTTACGTGTATTCATGAAGAAACTGAAAAATTATTCATTTTTCACGTATACAAAAACTGTTCAAAATGTAACATGTTAATACAAGCTTTTCTTATCGTGCATTTCTTTATATGGATTTTCTTATCATATTGTTGAGAAATATGTATGTATTGGGATCAAAAATATATAGAATGATGAGAAATAACACCGACTTATTTCATTTAACTGCACCAATTCATTTAATAATTTGAACCCAGCTTTTTGCAAAAGGCCTTCCTTTTTGGCAAGCATCTACCAAATTTTAATAAAAAAATTTCTTTAAAGGGAAAGACAAAATTGGAAATTAATTGAAAAATTGAATTATTTCATGTTTTTCATAATTAATTTCCCCACATGACATATATGATTCCCCTGGTGACAGTGTGTAACTGTTTGGAAATGAAATTGTCAAAAAAGTTTTAACTTCACACTTCGTCATGTAATAGTGGTATGGCAACATAATTGAGAATTTTTATTCATGGTCTTTTAATACATAAAGAAATGCTAGTAATCACAGTGTAGTCTGACTTGATTGTCTGCATTTTAGAAATTCTAATAGGTAGGTCAAATATAAAATAAATAGTTTAACACAGAACTGGGACAAAAAAAAACTAGTTTGCCTCCATCTGGTGTATAACCCCATGCAGGAAGACATTATTAATAATTTCTAATTAGGAGAAACACTCACAGCCTGTTGTGTAATCTAAACTACCCTTCAGTATAAGTATATTTGTTGTATATAAACATAGAACAGACATTATACTATTATAAAACAAACTTAAAAGTAATTTACATATGTGTAAAGAAAAATTTTTAACTTACGTAATTCTTCATTGACTTGCATTGACGTCAAATGAGATTTTGTAGTCTCCATCTGCAAGTACATCTTCTCACATACAAGACACATGGCCACCAATGACACAATATAATGTAACGACCATAAGATGTGAACAATGGAGAGAGATACATCCAATATCTGAAATAATGTATTTGAATGAATGTATGAGGAAAAGAAAACAATATGATTCCCCGAGGCACAGGTTTATTATCGAATAAAACGAAGTTCATCACATTTTTACTTGACCGTTTGAGTGCTGACGAGCGCCATCGCGCTCGTGCGTATACTAACTAAATTGGCTACGAGTGCGATGGCGCTCGCGAAATCAGTTGCTGTTTAGAGAGCAGTAGGGGAGCTTGGTCACACACATCACTAATTATTTATATTTCTACGTGTTACATAAAGTTCAAATTATAATATTATTAGTAATTACAATATAAAAAGGATCCAGGAAAAGAAAATTTATAACCCATAATCTCGGAATACGATAATAATTCGAGTGAAAATGATCGTTTTCCAAGTTGTGAAGAAAGTGATAATGGGAGTGACATTGCGGTGCGCTCACAATTTGGCGTAATGCAAATTTTGAGTGATAGTGATAATAGTGACAATAGCAATTATTTTTCTGATATGGAGGATGTACTGGACTGTGAAAATACGATGTGACCTTGATTTCAGTTTTTGTTCACAATATATATTTCCATAATTTTCTTTGTATTTTATTATCCTTGTACAAATTTTTATTAGAAAAAACGGAAAAAAATATTAAAATAGGATAATTTATGGGAGAGATACAGTGTTTTTTTCGAGACAAGGGTAAATGATATCAAAAATAAAAGAATTCTTTGGCATTTTTATGTATATATCAATAAAAAACCATAGCACTAAAATGGTTAAGAGAAAATCTTACGTTTGGACGAACATCTTTCAAGTTAACTGCAGCTTATTGATACACAGGTTTATGCCACCTTTTGTATGATTGCAACACAATGTTTAATTATGAATTTTAAGCAAATATGTTATGTAAATTAAAATCTGTTGTTTCACCATATATTCAACAATGATATAAATTATATATTTGAACTGTCACAGATGAAATCTAACATAATTCTACAATATTTTCAACAGACATACAGCAGCTGGTGAAAATATTGGACAAGTCACAAAATATTACAAACTGTCTAAAACTGGCTAACTTAATTTACCAGTTATGGAAGTATTTAAATGATGCATAAACACTGAAGTAATTAATTTTTCTGTAAAAAGATTTTGCATCAAGATTAGCCATAGTTGTATTTAATAATGGCGCTATTGCACAAGATACATCCATTACACTAAGAGTACAGAAATAAAACAATTTTAAAAATGTAATGCAAAGAAAAAGTAAAACTGAAAAGAAATATATCAGACTCTATACCATGATGACGTGAACAACAAAACATGGCAATCATCAACCCATTCACCATGAGCAAATCTTAAACAATGTTGTTATAAAAAATGAAAAAGAATGGCCAGAATTCAACAACTACTGGATGTAAATCTTGCCATGATGGTGTTGTGGTCGTTTAACCCGGGTTTCTTTCCTTTATGAAAAATTCTAAATAAGTTGAAGTAAAAAAGATCGAAGCAAAATCATTTTTAAACACTTCATTGACTCCGTCATAAGTTTTTCTCATCATCTTATTTTTTATTATTTGAAGAATTTGGAAGGTTAGAAACGGGTCTTAGCCTTCAATCCCGCTTTCTTTATGTTTGTGGAGTTGTATTTTATTGAACTCGTGGTTGCAATTTAAGTTAGTTAATACATACGTCAGTAACACTCACATTATATTTTAATTCTTGGAGAAAACCATATGAGTTAAGTAGTATGCTAAAAAATATCAAAATGAGTGACATAAGCAGCTGAAAAATAAAGTAAAAGATTAATTCGCAACAATACTTGTATTAACATTTTTGAAGATGTTTAGTTATAATTAGAATGTTATTGTTAATTAAAATGTTGTATACAAACCTGAAATTCAAACACCTTGTTCAAATAGTGGCACACATCTAACAAATTAATGTAGAATTGGGATAAATGATAAACGGAATTTTCATTTAGTGGCAATACAAATGTAAAATTATTGTTGGAATTGGGGTTATGCTGAGGACTCCCAAACATAGCATTTATGGATGTGACCATATTTCCTCGATTTTTAAAATCAAAAGAAACATTCAATATTTCCACACGTTTCGTTATACTAATTAATGTCAAACAAAATAATATTATTTCTAAATCAAAAGTAATGGTAGCAATAATATTGATAAAAGCCAAAATAAAAATGTAGGGACCATGTATTATTCCTCCGGCAATAAGATCTAAAGAGACATATATAATATGAAAGGTTACAAGAAGACTGAGAACTATTAGGTTTCGACATTTATCTTGTTTCAAGATGTTTCTTCTATACTCTGGTTTGATGAGATAATCTAGTTCTTGAATTCTTAGAATCAATTCTTTAAATTCATTTATGGCCCAAGTTATTTCAATCAACAATAAATACAATACATGGATTGTGTGGAGTGTCCTGAATGCTATCACCACATAGTCATCGCTGAAGACAAAAATGGTGGAAACCATATGCAGCACAAAAAATATTCCCATTATTAACAAACTGTATAACTTTCGACGCCACAATGTAAACGTGGTGAGACTTCGGTTGGCAGTATTTCTGCATACACCAAACACATGCTGATACACTAAAATTGGCCAAAACATATCTTCAATTGATTCACAGCTCATTATAGGTTTTGTAAAATACTTGTGTTGAAACCGAATGCCAGCACAAGTGTTATATTGTGTACTTCTAAAATGAGTGAAGTTCACTTTACTGATTAAATGTCTCTTGAGTTAACATTCATTAGTTTATCGCCTTATGGAATCTATTGAGTGCTTAAAGCAACCAACAAAATGTAATATTAGTCTCTTCGATGTAGCTCTATTGAGTTTTGTCTGCACCCTCTCCATTAATAAATGTTGCTGAGGTAAAGTGAACACCATGTTATCAGCATAAAACATCAATTAAATTATCCACGTGTCCGCCATCACTATATAATTTGAACATACATTTGAGAATATATATATTGAAGTTTGTTATAGTTCAAAGATTTTAAAATTTGTTAATTATAGATTTTTTTGCCGAATACAGCTTGAACTGAAGTAGATTGCAATTTGTATAAATCAGGCTTGGCATGCTTTATTGTTTCAAATAGAGTTCCTTCTAAACTTGTACAATTATCTTGATGCATCTAGAAGCCAGCTGGGGAAAAAAGGTTCTTAAGTGAGATTTAATTTCTGTTAAAATAATTGTGCATATATATATATATATATATATATATATATATATATATCACTAACTTTTGGAAAAATTCATTTAATTTAAGTGTAGTGTTTACAAGTTTACGAGTTTTGCATCAAAAATTAATTTTGAATGCCGGGACATTTTGGAAAAGATATTTGCATTTTTTTTGTAGATTTCCCATATTTTAAAATGAATGCAACAGTAAGGCTATCAACCCTAGAACACTAACCTTCACCTATTCAACAGGCATCACAAGGTAATGCTGCTGTCTCTTCTGAATGGTGCACCCAAAAGATTTGTCACTCCCCAATGTTAGTTCCCAATGAAACCATTACAGTGGTGCATACACCAGGCAAATAAAAGTAACATTTTTGGGAATATGTAATAGCACATTATGTCAATTGATTGTGAGCTATAACATGAGTTTATTTCTTGAGTGTGTGGATGTATTTTGCAATAATTTATTTTAGTTTATAGGTTTTTACCATGTATTGGTATTGAAGAATGTTAACTCAATACATCAATAACTCAACACTGGGCCTCCAGAAGATGATTCAGCTTATGAGACCGAGAAGTTCTTAAAGGAGAAACAGTGACAAATTTCCCGTCTCCATTCTTTACCTGAAACATTAGCATCTCTGTTGATTATTAATTTGCCACAAGCAAACATCAAGAGTGAAAACTTATAAAAAATATTTTTGGGCTATCACTGAGGGACAAATTTTTTGTATTTAAAACCACTAGTAGTGGTTTTTATGTGACTTAGGACAAAATATTCAAATAACATTTTTGTAGAACTGACGATGCTGCTGCCATGAATTGATGAAGATTTGATTTTAATTTTTGATTTGAGACATGTCAGATGTGTGCAGATATAAATCTGTGGCTACAACAATTACAGAATGATCTTTGTACACCAGTCAGAATAGTTTGGGTTCTATTGATAGTTCAATGTCGTAATAACTACTTTAGGACAAATATTAGTATAGATGTACAAATTTACAATAGACAAATATTATAACGGATGCTTTCAAGACAAATACAAAGATCATATATACATTCCTAGCAAGTCTGAAGAATATGCTATATAACTTGATATGATATGTGATATTTGACAGACGCCATACCATACCTTGGAGGAGGAATGCTGGAGTGATTGATTAATTGCAGGCAAGTATTTCATGAAAGAATTGACGTGTAGTATCTGTGGGTCTCACAGACAGGTTTGTTACAGTGAACAGGATTGTGTAATTTCACAAACAGGTATGTTACAGTGAACAGTATTTGTTCATTTATGGCTGTTGATTATCAAAATAAATAAAGTTAGGAGCCAATATGTTATTTAGAAGTGACTTAAATTACACGTGCCAATTTAGTGAAAGAATTTTAAATGGATATAAAAAAATCCATATTAACTTAAAATCTAGATAATCAAACACAATAATGGATAACTATACAAGTTTGTAATATACGTTGAGCAATGAATTAGGCGTTAGCTTCCCCCCTCCCATTATTATATATTTTCCGTAAAGGAGTTAAATATTATCAAATAACCTTGCCACTTAATGGGTATCAGCACCTGATAACAAACTTCTAGATGTAGATATAAATTGAATACTATTACAAAATGAACATGGCAAATAAAACCCTTTGAGCTATTTATGTGTATTTAAGTGCATTTCGATTAATTTTCCACAAATGTCGAGGAAATTGATAAATTATCTTTATGACATGTACTCTTTACATCTATGAAAATGTAACACAGATCAGATCTAACACATTATGAAACTGATTTTTTTTTAATGTTAAGCTATGGCCTGAAGAGGTATTTTTATCACAATATCCAATTCAATAATAACAAAATGCGTAAAAATTTATTACCACTCCCTATAATTGAATATTCTTTTTCTTAAGAACAAACATGTGATTTCGCATTTTATGATCTGTTGTTTTTGACACAAATGATGAATGATGACCATAATAAAAAATAATAATTTGTTTACGATCAAAGTATGAACGAACTGTTTTATTACAGAATAAAGGTACACATTAATAACCATAGACGGCAGCGCTAATGTCATATTTCCGATTTATATCAAAAATGTCATTAATTAAAAAATTTGTAATAGTACTGCAAAATCTAATAATTAATCACATGTTTTATATTTTTCATAATTAATATCTAAAGGTGTGCACGTTGAAACGTCTGTTAGTACAAAACTTTATAAAAGTACTCTAAAAATAAATAATTAAACAAATGTTTACAGTTGTCTAGAGCTCAACCCTGAAGGGGTGAAATAAAGATTTAAAATATGTAATGGGGTAAAATTGTTAAGCGGCTCTATTAAATTGAACCTGGTTAGAAGTATTCAAAAAATAAATATACAGTTAACATAAAAAGGTAAAATCTAGCTAAAAACTCAATATAAAATGATAGCCAAAATAAATAACATTATATTATAAATGTTGAATCTAAAATCAGAATGCAAATCAAAACATCCAATGACATAAACCAAATCAAATCAACAAGTTTAAAAATCAATCCAAAAAACAATAACAATTCAAGAAATAAATGCAAGCTGCGGGTATATAAGGTATTACAAACTACTGTATATATATAATATATGGTATTACAAACTACTATATAATATATGGTATTGCAAACTTTATCAGAAAACCTTACGAACACTTTGCCACGTTTTAAATAGTTCTGAAATAAATTTTGCAAACAAATGGAAAATTCTACAATGAAATGAAAATTAACTTAAATAATAAGAAAACTGTTTTCAGTTTGAAAGTTGTTTTCTCACCCTACTGGAGCCTCCAACAGTTTGTACAGTGCTTCGGTTTCCTACCTTCAGGTTCAGTTTTCAATAGCAAATTCTGCTAGGCTCGTAACAGTTAGTGTTTTACAGAGACTTCAAATGCACTTAGTTTGATGCGTAGAATTGCCTATATGAATAATAGGCACGCCCTTTGTCATTATTATGTTCATATTGACATAAATACATACATATATATATATATATATATATATATATATATATATATATATATATATATATATACATGTACATATATATAGATATTTATTATTGATTATCAAAGTAAATAAAGCTGTAAACAAACAAATTCTGTTCATTGTAACATTTCTGTTTGTGCCATGAATACCACACATTAATCCTTTAATGAAATACTTGCCTACAAGTAGTCCAACAAGTTATATCCTTTAAGTCATGGGCTTACTGAGAATGCACATATGAAATTTGTATCTGCACCAAAAACATCTTTTGTAATATTTGTCCCAGGGTATTCATTGTGACAATGAGCATGATCATACTATTTGTCTATTGTAAAATTGAGCATCTAGTGGGGATATTTCCCCAGGGTCATTATTATGATATTGAGCTCAAAAGAACGCAAATTTTTCTGACTGGTGTATAAAGATCATTCTATAATTATTTTGCCACAGATTTTTACAGTCAAACATCTCACAAGAAAATTGAATCTATGGCAGCGGCATAACCAATGTCCCAAAAATTCTAATTGAATATATCGTCCAAAGTCCAATAAAAATCCCTGCTAGTTATTATGTATATGTATATAATAGATGTATAATATTCATACTTAGTGAATGAAAAAAAATGTACTTGTGACATTTTTTTCTTGCTTTGCACATTTTCTTCCTCTAAAAATTCTTTGGTCTCATAAGCTGAACCATCCTCCGAGTGTCCCTTATTGAGTTCTTGATTAATTGAGTTAATATTCTTCTTGACCAAGATATGTTAAAATTTTGAGAATGAAATCAATTTATTGCAAAAATATATGGATACATTCAAGGGAAAAACTCTGTTGAAACAATGGGCAAAACTCACATATTTCTAAAAATTTTGATTTTACTTGCATGATGCATGTGATCCTATAACGGTGTCATTAGGAACTAATTTAGCTAGTTTTGTTCAATCCATAGACTAGAGTAAATTTTGCATCTCGTTACTTAAACAAAGTTTCCATTCTAGGTTTATAGAGTCAACTTTTACATCATCAATTTTCAAACTAAATTTTACCTTAATTTAAAGTCATAACAATATAATTACAAAAATTTTGTCAGCCATCTTATAACCTGGTAGTTTTGCCAGTCCAGTTTGTAACTGTAAATTGTATAAGTCGCTCTACACTAATTAATGTTTTAAAAATATTTTATTTTAAATTGCAATTTATATTTTCTATTTATGACAAGAAATCGTGCATTAGACAGTTTCATTGGTAATGGGTTGCTAAGTAATATTTCAATATGTTTTAAATAATACAAAAGACAATAATTGCTAAGGTGGTACTGGGAGAATAAACATTTAGCGTCAATAATAAGAGATGACAAGGTATTTCCAACAACAGAGGTTTCATGCTTTTTAGATAAAGTTAATGAAAGAATCATAATCATTAATGAAGGGATTGGATATGGATATATTCATGAAGAAAACGATACACAAATTGTTTTTCGCCATATACATCCACTCAAAACGTGGCCTATTAACCTGAGTATAAGACACGGATATTCTGATCATATACTGGTAATAACGAATGTATTGCGAGAACAAATGTAGATGATGGTGGAAAATAAGTCGGAGACATTTAATTGAACTGATCCATTTGATTATTTTGAGTTCATGTTTCTACAAAACTCTATCGTTTTTATAAGCATCTAGTGAATTTGATTACAAAACTGCCTTTAAAGAGAAAAGATAATTTAAAAATCACACAAAGAATTTTAATTAACTTTCCCACAGTTACTTATTCACAATTATTTTAGTGTAAAGAAAATTAAAAAATGAAGCTGGTATAAAAAGATAAAATCAATATGTAGAAAATGAAATGAGGTGGTGTAAATTCTGACAGACTTATATAGTTTAATAAAACTATAGTTCCACACTCCATGTTTCAATATAATTGATAGATTCATTTGAAAAGATATAGCATGATAAAAATTCCTTCAGTAGTAAATTTCACAAGCAATTCATAACAATTCCCTATGGCTGGAGGCTGTTAAATATAACTGCAAACAATTCAAACTTGTGGTACATTTTTTAACTCTAACTACTACACCGATACTAGTATCGAGGTGATTCTATGCACGGTACTGCAAAAAGAAGCAATGGACATGTTATTTCTTTCTCGACATGTTATTTCTCTTTATGGAAACAATGGAAAGTGGATGCATTCAGCTCTTTATGATAGATAGCTCATAATTAATAACATTTAAGAATGTTATGTCCTATGTTAATATATTGAATTTAAACAAATTTGCTAACTCGCATATTTTCAATTTCGAAATGTTTTTTAATATTATCATTATATTTTATTTTATATACATATGCAACATTTTATAAATTTGCTACTTCGTTACTAAAAATTTATTTTAATAAATTTGCATACTCATCTTTGTGCTGTACAATTCCCTAATATTCTTTCATTAAACAGTTAAGATATCTCTTAACTCATTACATATTGTATAACTAAAGCATATGTACTTGTGATTATCTGAAACTTTCATTAAGTTGTATTCATTAATAATTTATAAAAATTAAATAATGTTAGAAGTTTCAGTATAGTATTATTTGATTTCACATGTTTTAGAATTTGTCATATGTCAAATGTGTTCTACATTTCTTTAGTTCAACTCAAAACCAAAAAGTATGTCTCCATCTGTGATACATCCTCATTCCAAAAGAGATTATTACTCATTTTAATTTAGAAGTAATATTTACAGACTGGTGTTTAATTTAAGATACAGTTTCTATAAATATAAGGGGGCGCTTTCAAGTTCACGGAAGGGAGGATAAGGAGTGAGAATAAAAATACAAAATTCTTTTTCTTTTTCAATATATTCACCTGCTATATGCAGTATACCTTCATAAAAAATGTGTCGTCTTTGCCCGAAAACTAAGCTGAAAAAAATCCTTCACTTCTTCATCGCTTGAAAATTTCTTTCTACAAAGTTCTTTTTTAAAGTTTGGGAACAAATAATAATCACTGGGGCCAGGTCAGAACTAGGGTGGGTATTCCAAAATATCGAAGCTCACCTTGTGCAGGGTGGCCACCGCAACGCGGCTCGTGTGAACGGGGTGAACGGGCGCATTGTCATGCAAAAGCAGGACACCTTTGATCAATTTTCCCTTTCTTTTTTCTTAGATTGTTTCTTTCAACCTTTCTAGAATTGATGCATAGTATTCTCCGGTTATGGAAACACCATTATCTTTATAACCCGTCAACAGGATCCCTTCTGAATCCCAAAAGACTGTCGCCATGATTTTTCCAGCCAACTGTGACACCTTAAACTTCTTGGATGGTGGTGTGCCTTTTTTGTGCCACTGCATTGAAAAGTGTTGGCACTCAGGTTCATAATGATGAACCAAAGTTTCGTCTCCAGTAACAATTCGACTCAATAGTCCATCCCTGTATTCACTATAGAGGTCCAAAAATATGCGAGAACACTCCATGCGGCTTTGTTTTTGAAGCAATGTGAGCATTCTCGGCACCCATCTTGCACTGACCTTTATTATGCCAAGATGATCATGGAGAATTTTAAAAATTGTTGTATCTGATACTCTAACCATCTCTGCAAGCCGGAGTAGTCATTTCGATCGGCCGACCGAGGCGTGGGTCGTCTTCAAGTGAGTCGCTACTCTGTTTAAAGAGAATATGCCACTTGTCAACCATGATTTTACCCGGGCAAGAGTCCCCGTAAAAGGATGCCATCTCTTTCAGTATGGTTTGAACTGACTTTCCTTGCTTAGTAAGGAACTTTTTAACGGTGCGGTATTCAATTTTTTGCATAGTTCAGACATTCTTCCAGAGTGAGTTGTTTGTTCGATGATAGATCAAAGACTAGTAATCCGATTATAATAAAATTTGGTATTTATACTAATAATGAGTTAATTAACTAGTTATCATTCCATTAATCATCTTTACTAATGGCCTACTTTTCTATTTTGCGAACTTAAAATGCCCCCTCGTATATATTTGTTCTATATAAACATAGCACTGACATTAAAAGTATATGGAAGGAATCTAGAATTCATTTGTGAGTATGTAAAGAAAAATTGTTCACTTACGTAATGCTTCATTGACTAGAATTGCAGTCAAATGGGATTTTGTAGTCTCTATGTGCAAATACATCTTCTCACATACAAGACACACCGCTATCAATGATATGATGTGATGTAATAGCCACAGCATGAAACAGATGGAAGGTGACGTGTCCAACAACTGAAATATTGTCTTCATTAAAGAAAGCGTCACAAAATAGAAAATAATGAACAATTTATTTGCAGACAAAATTAATTTCATCTTATTTATTTATTTATTTATTATTTGTAAGTTTATGTTGAAACAGACCTTTTTCAAGGCTATTGCAACTTACTGATAAATATTCAATCAAGTGTTTGTCCCTTTCTATCTTTATATCCAATTTTGATTTATAAAATTTCATACCAATATATTATGGAAATAACATTTTGTTTCTTCTTCGTATATTTGTGGATGATTAAATCTGCTATTTGTATATTTCTCTTATGGAAACTCTAATATTTCTTGGGATGAGCGTGGGCACAAACTGTACAGTGTTATCAACAGGAACACAAGTGTTAATGAAAACCCCAGACAAGTTGCATAAAAATCAGAACCCATCTAAAACTGATTATTCTGTTTTAGAAATATTTAAATGATTCAAGAAAATTTGGAGATAATCCAAAATACTACAATAGTAGCCAGATTTGTATTTAATGATGGCATCGGTACTAAGGTGCAACCCATTGATGGCATGGATAATGAAGCAATTTTATAAATTAAATATAAAGAAAAAGTAAGAATGTAACGAGATATGTCAAAAATAGAACCACGGAGTAATAAGTTTGTTATTTAAAATAAAAAAAAACCACCTGATTTTAACCACTATTGAATTTAGGTATTTATGGTAATGTCGTGCTTGTTTATCTTGGATTGTCTTCAACCATACCCATGTCTAAATATGTTTAAATGAATAATTTTATATTGCTATCGAAGAAACCTACTAAACTATTTCTAAATGCTTCACACAACAAGTTTTCGCCCTCATATTTCATAAATTGTATTATCACTTTCTATTCACAGCTTTGTACTTTATTAAATTTTTGATTGCAAATTTTCCTAATTACTATATGTGTTAATTATACTTACATTGTATTTTAAATTTTCAAGATAATTATATGTGTTAAGGAGTAAACCAGAAAATATTAGAGTGAGTGATGTGAGTAGCTGAAAAATAAAATTACAGATTTCATAATAATACTTAAAGTAAGGTTTCTGTAAGTATTTAAACTTAAAATGTTACTAAAAACATTTTATTTTAGCTTACGATACAAACCTGAAATTGAAACACCTTCTTTAACTGTTGGCACAGGTCCAACTAACAAATATAGAATTGAGATAAATAATAAATGGATTTCTCTTTAAGAGGCAATACAAATGGAAAATTATTGTCGGTATTACTTTGAAAACTCCCAAGTATGGAGTGGACAGGTGTGACAGTGTTTTCTATATTTTTATATTCAAAGAAAACATTCAAAATTTCGACTCGTTTTGTTATACTAAATAATATCATACAAAGCAATATTATTTCTGTATCAAAAATAATAGACACAATTAAATTATAAATGGCAGTAATACACACGAAGAACCCAAATGTTTTTGCTATAAAAGCTAAAGCGGCATAAAGAATATGATAGGGTATAAGAAAACCAATAACTATGTGGTTTCGATATTTATCGTTTATCAAACATTTTCTTTTATGCTCTGATTTGAAAAGATTATCTGTTTCTTTAATTCTCCGAACCAAGCTTTCAAATACATTTCTGTCACATATTATATCAATGGACAATAAATGCAGAACATGAATCATCTGAAGTGTCCTGTATATGGTAAAGGCATATTGGTCACTTGAGTCCAAAGTGCTGGAAACAACATGCAGCACAATTAACGTTCCCATTATTAACAAGCTGTACAATTTTTGATACCATATTCTAAACCTTGTGGGTATTCGGCTAGCAGTGTTTCTGTAAATGCCGAAGATGTGTTGATACGCTAAAATTGGCCGAAGTGTATCTTCAATTGATTCATTGTCCATCCTATGAAATGTTTATGTTCCAACTTAATTTCACCACAAGCGTTATATTGAGAATTTATGAAACAAGTAACTTATGGATTAAATCCCTTTCAAGTCAATATATATTAGTTTTTCGCCTTATGGAACCTATTGTGTTCTTAATACAAGCATCAGAATACAATAGATGATGTGGGAACTTTATTCAGTTGTGTCTACACCCTCCCTGTTAATAATTTCTGCTTAGATAAGGTACACACAGTGCCAGCAATACTTATATTGCTATCAATATATATTTTCAGAATTTTTATCTGAAGCT
The DNA here is from genome assembly GCA_039881145.1 of Druceiella hillmani. NCBI lineage: Eukaryota > Metazoa > Arthropoda > Insecta > Lepidoptera > Hepialidae > Druceiella > Druceiella hillmani. Next base: position 8,202,458 of record JAYKKI010000024.1, read on the forward strand.
TTGTACTTTGAATTTGGTATAGTGAAAAGATTTTGAAAGTTTATTACAATTTTTTGGAAAAGAATACTTTGCTTTCACGTGTTGTAATAACAATGATACATAGAACTAATCATGGAAACATTTCTTTGGGGTCTCTTTAGTTAAAAACATTGAACTGATGTAGGGTTGCAATGTGTTTTGCACACATTGTTTTATTGACGTGGTGTGTTTAATTGTTACAAAATACAATGCCAGCCAAGATCCTGTTATTATCTTGATCCACCTGAAAGTCAAGAGAAAAAATTGTTTTGTAAATGACTCCATAGCTATAACTGAAAACTTCATATATTCATATATGTGTATATATATATATATATATGTATATATATATATATATATATATATATATATATATATATACATATATATATACGTAATCACACATATATATGTACAGCTTAATCAAATCCATTTTTTGATACAAATTAAATTAGCTGGATTTTAGTGGATGTAAACACAAGTAAAATAAACTATCTGGCCTTCAAAATGTTCTTTATTACTGCTTGATAGACAAAAAGGAAACCACACTCAAACCTGGTTACAATACATCAAACATAATAATGTAGTTAAGATTAAAAACTTAAAGATAGGTTGAGCTAAAGAATAAATTCCTCACTTAGATCTTCAAGTAGAATTTCTTTAAATAAATTAGCTCGCAATAGGTAAAACAGTTGAAAAAGTTTGAAGAAATCCAAAGAATTTAAAACATAAACGTAATACGTTTACCATTATATTAATATAACATTACTTTTACATTAAGTATTATATCAATATAAATATAGCTCTGCACTGACTAGTTCCTACGAACTGCTTTTCCTGCTCTACTGCTCAGACCCTTGCACCATCTTTGCAGTCACTGTCACTTCAATTATTTTAGCCGTTTACATATAATTACTATATAATGCCAAACATTGGTAAAAAAATGTCGAACCATAAAAGCACCTTAATCAGTTAAATAGTCAAACAGTATCGTTTGTCATTAAAAATTTAAATTGATAATGTTCTAAAAATGCTGAACTCTTGTCATAAATTAGCCAATTAGCATCAATTAGGTATTTTGATGATATCTGATGCTATACAGAACTTAAATATTTAATTAATGTACTTGAACTTCGAGTGGTTACAGTCATTTGATCAAACCACGGTCACGTAGTCATTTTGATGTTTTTGAATATTGGACAATATAAAATACAATGAATAAAATAATAATTTATTGTTTATAAAATGATGATCATTGGAACTGGAAACTTTTGTTAATAAAAATCTTACTTAAGCATAATATATAAATGAAATTTTTGGAATCGGTGCCAAGTTGACACTTTTCTTTGTGTCTCGCATGTCTGCATATGCACATACACAGATGAGTGCTAAATTTCACTAGGAAATTCTGAATTTGAGTCCACTGAGTATTTATACTAATGCGATCATTTTATTATGTAATAAAATTTTACAGATATTGAATATATTTGGCGTTAATTTTGTAGAAATTCATTATTCACAATTAAATGAAACTACATGATGTAGTATTATTTCTACTTTCTTTAATTTCTTTACTACGACCTAGGTTTCGTTGTATTACAACATCTTCAGGTGGGAAATTAGCTAAGATTCCAAATAGTAAAGATCTTTGCTAATATCCCACCTGAAGATGTTGTAATACAACGAAACCTAGGTCGTGGTAAAGAAATTAAAGAAAGTAGAAATAATACTACGTCACGTAGTTTCATTTAATTGTGAAAATTTTACAGAATAATACGAACTTCGTTATATAAAATGGCAAAAATCTTTCAAGTCCGTGAAACCAATTCGCCATCTGAGTCACAACTGAAATGAAACTATCTGTACGTCATGGGACACTCAGAAAAAGAGTGGTGATAGTTAGTAATAAACCTACTACAGGCTACTAGAGATGGAGATTATTTATAATGCTAAAGAATGATTTCATGATGAAATAATTGCCGAGGGTAGTTAATTTGATGCAGTGCATCTGTCAACCTGAATGTAAAATCATGAAACAAAAGCTTTTAGGTTTCCACATGGCACATGAAATTAAATAATAATATATTTGAATCAACTGAGACGCTTTGGTCCTGTATTTTTGACATTATATTTATTCAACGAAACAAATTTACTTTTGTTTATAAGTAGGCAAAATTTGCATTTTCATTAATTTCAAGAAGATACCACTTCGGCTTCAAAGAAAAAGAAAGATCACAATTGGGCACCAAGATCTTAATTTAATATATGTACTCTTCAGAAACAGTTCAAGTCAAAGATAATCTTGTAATTGAACATGCTAAAGATTTCTAAAAAATATATTCACGTGAAGCAGTTCGATTGCTTTTTTATATATTTTATTCCTCCATGTGTAAGGTTTTTTCTTATACTATTTTTCTTTATTTTATTCAAGAAACTAGAGAAGTTAAAATTTTTTCACACAAGAAGTAACATATATTTGAGTCAATATATGTATTGAAATTTTAAAACTATTAAAATTTCCATTTGATTTTTATGTAGGATGATGATAATAACTTTAAATCAAACTTGCTTTTATGTCTATATTAAGTCCAAATATATTAATATATTATATTAAATAATACCTTTTTCTTGTTCACATCCTACTTCTCACGTATTCGACTGATCAAATAACCTCGACATCATTCTCTCTTTATCTTCGTAATCTGTCAATACAGACAGTAAGTTAAATAACTATTACCGTGTGAATATTATAATGAAATGGAAGTTACAAATATCCGTTAAATCAATGTCGTGCAAACTCAAATACACATTACTAGACTGATCAACATTAATAATATTCCGAATTGTGTTGTGAAAATATTAGTAATTATGTTTACTTTCAGCTGAAAAACCGATGCGGTGGTAAGTTAGACTAGAAATTCTAATTTAGGATCTAACTGAGGCATTTATCTTGTGACTCAATATTTCTTTTAGAACTTTTGGATGTGAATTTAATTATGCTTAATGCATTTTACCCAGGCGTTGGTATAATTTCCTCCCTGAATATTAATCAGTAATAAGGAATATTGAGAAGGTTGGATAGTTCATCTAACTTTTGAATCTTTGGAACCTGCTTGATTGTGTCATGGGAGGTAGAACATTGCCCATTATTGTGCCTATGAAGCATGTCACTTCTCTTACTTTTTGTCTAAATGGAACTCACATAATACCATACGTATTGAAACTTGATGCTAACTAAATAGAAGATTGAAGAGCGCTTTCAAGATAGTCTGCAAGGGTTGTTTAAGAAGTTCTATAATATTCCCAAAATTTGTTTGGCGAAGGTGGTGGTTTCATTGGCAGCCAACCAAATAGTACAGATTATCAAATATGCAGGTAACAACTAATGCCATATATTATATGCAAATCACTTAGCATACCATCCTCATAAATTATGATAATGATATGAATAATACATAAATTACGACAAAAATTTAAAATTTGACATGATGGAAATTGTCGGTAAATGCAGATGACAGTCAACAACATGTATCCTCCTTCATACATGACTTTTTGAATCGGGGTTTTTTGCATTATTTTACACCTTCTCTTACTGTATGCCCCTTATATTGCCTATGTGTACACAACCCCATGAGTGTGAATCTGCATTCAGTTTTACTTTATTGTTAGAGTGTTGCTGAAAAGTGGAAGCCGGTAGAATATTATTTATTTATTTATAGCTACTATGTGTGTGACAAAGGGTTTACGGAAGATAAAGGGTTATAAGACATAAATAGTAAATATGTCTTCAATAAAAAAATAATTTTTTATTTAGTAGTTTTTATTTTAGTACCAAAATTTTTTTCAGTGTACACACAGATCTTTGTTCCGGGTTTACAATAATTCAGATTTACAATTTTACTAATACTCTAAAAATTTAAACAAATTCTTAACGTAAAGAAAAATTTAATTATTTGCATTACATATGTCACTGACACATGTTCGTCTATTTTTTCTTATAAATAATTTTAAAGTTTGTGATAATTATCTTTTTTTTTAATATCTTTTTCATCGGAGCTAGCTCGTTTGGTTTTGGTACTGTTAATATGAAATCTGCATTCATGCTAAAGGCATTATCACAATTAAAAATTTATGTACAGTACTTAAAAGAAAGGTGTTGTAGATAACCAATGTGATAAAAAAGTAAACATTTTAAGTGGAATGTAGTCCTTCTTTCTAATACATCTATCACATTACTTATATTGATAACCCATTATCATAAAACAATCCATTTTCATTCAATACCTTGTACATCTTGCAGTTGCAAAAGCATTTCTAGTTGCAAAAGCAGCATATACATTGTTCTATAAATGTAACACACTCTGCTTTATAGTGTGTAAGCAATTTTCATGACCATCTTAATTAAACGTAATACATAGTTTTCTAATAATGTATTGAAAACTAGGACAGTGTAAACAATGTAAAATTAGGGACAAGACATTATTAAAATATTACCTGTACTGCGTACTCTCAAGTTGAAAATAACTAAATTACATATTCAAGCTGTTAGTGTAGATTAAGCTGATAAAAATACAACAATTGCATTAACTTACACGATAGGACCAATTGTTACATGATAATTCTATAAGCAATTGGCAGAGTAATTTCTTTCATAAAAACATTTTCGGAAATGTTACTATATAACAATAGCTTTTCTTCTTTTAAGGGGAATTTCCTGGACAGCACAGACATTCCTGCATGAAATGAACTTGTTTGAAAATTTTTCTCATGTTCTGTATGATGAGAGTATGTCATCTTACCTATGCGTAGAAGTGCAAAAATGTACTTGTGGACTTTTTGAAGCAATTTGAAGAGGTGGCAGTGAATTACAGTAGAGATTTCAAAATTTAATTTTACATTTTACCAAAGATATATTTATGGTGTCGGCAGATAGATTGCTACTATTTATTATCCCTGATGAAAGCTGTCTTGCTGCTGCTGGAAAAGTCTTTTTTATGCTTTTTAACAAGAACTATTGCTCTATTGAGGAGATACTTAAGGGATTATTTTAAACTTAACTATTAAAGAAATAATACGTGAGAGTATAAAGAAAATACACAATGTCAAAATACACATTCCACATCTAATTTAGAATACTTCCCAAAATACTTCACTTACATCTATTTTACCAAATGTGTCAATAAATATTCTAGATTGATGCAGTAAAGTAAATGTATGCTGTAAGCATCAATGAGTTTGACATTATGAAGTTCATAATTAATAAATATATAAATTGATTCTGTATTCTTCCTTGGTTCTTTATATGATATTCTTTATAGTATCTGAGGTTCTCTATAATGATATGGAACTTTCTCATCAATTATAAATATTTCCAAACAATTACGGACTTTCATAGCCCAGAAACTGAAAACTGTTATCGTAATTTTTACCGACATTAAGGTTTTCAGCAGGGCTTGGTAATTAAACTATAAGAGATTTTTGTGTAAGTGAAATTAAATAAAAAGATAAATCTACCCCAGGAAAAAGCCAATCTTGCTAATTTTTTGCTTCACTAAGTAAATATTGTATGCGGTTGACGTCTATTCATGAGGTGTGCACCATTTATATTGCATTCTGATGCTGTAACAAGATAAACTATTCATTGATTTACAGTTTTAACAAAGTGAAAGTGGAGCAAAGTGCTTCAAAAAATTCTCATCACACTAGATTTTTAGGTGTGCCTACTATGAAAAATATAAATACTCTCCATTTTAAAATAATCAGTATGAACGAAATCGGCAAAGGGAGGAAATTCTGCATCGATTGCCTTATCGCAGAAATCACTCGGTTTTCAGGTCAATGGTCATTAATAATATTATAGCTAGAATTTTTTTTAAAAATAACACATTTTTTTATATGTGTTATATGATTCAGTATTAGAAAAATATGGAAATCTATGTCATTGAAAATTCTTTTTAACATCACTGTTAACGTAACATAATAGGCACATGTTCTTTCTGTCTTGAACTACTTTAGATTAAGTTTAAATGACATATTTTTTTGATGCCCAATAAGTTTTTTTTCCCCTTTACTTCCTAAGCATTTTCTACATTGAATTTTCTTTCAGTTTCTTCATGTTTTACCTCATTATTATCAAAATTTTGTGCCAAGAATGCAACGGGATTCATGTTTTTGTACGCATCCATTATCATTGCTTTCCACAATTTTCGGCAATAGGCTCAAGCATGACTCTCCATGGTAGTAGCTGTATATTACAAAACAGAGGAAGCCAATCTTGCAATTACAGTTGACAGTAAAACGTTATGTGCAGTTACAAAAAATATCACTCAATAATAGGTATGAAGCTTGTGGCAAACAGGTTGTAAATAATTGATCCAAACATATTTACAAATAAAATTAACTGTACATAAGATTGCATATATATACAATCCAGTCACTTTTCATATTTGCAATTGTAGAAGTTCTATTTTTACCTCATTGAACATTGAAATTGCATTTGACTAAGTGATTAAGAGTATTATCTCACATGATGTATGGGTTAATGCTTTTTATCGCTTTATGCATGTTTTATCACAAGAGTTGTTACTCAAAAATATTCATATGGAAACTCTAGAAAGGCAAGTATATACTCAAATTCTTTTTTTAATCCCATTTATCATATGAGCTATCAGCTGAACGAAGAAAGCAAATGAAATTCTACATATTTATAGCAAATTTTGCGCATTTACTGTACACATTCCAGGAGACTGTTTACTGCTATAGAAAAACTATGAGATTATTTGCAGCACAAAAGAATAATAAAATAATACTGAATAGTATTTTATTCCTTTTTATTTTTCTCCTTAAATGGAAAAGCTCAAAAGTGGGTATATTTTCAAGTGCTTATTAAAAATAAACATGGATCAATAAAAATAGAAATTGCTGTAAAAGAGCAAATTAAGAAATTTGAAAGTTAAAAAAGGTGATTAATTTATTACCAGATGACACTGATAACATCTTGCACGATGCCTGTATATTATTTCAATTTTAATTCCCAGCAAATGGAAATGCTAAATGAAATTAAAAATTTAACAAAGAAAGCAGCCTCATTGTTTTTCTAGCTTCTAAATGGGTGACGTATTTACACCTCATCATAATATAAAAATCAATACCATTATTAAATATTGGATACTGAATAACAACAGATTTCAAAAGAAGGCAATATTTTTATGCTATTTGACAGGCACAGAACGATTTTTGTTTAAATTATATCTAATGATCCCACTAATGACATATCGTAACACTTAACGTCACTTCAATGACAAACTGCCAATAATTATATGTTACAATTCTTACATCAAACCCATTTCAAGCAAAATGTTTCCAAATATTACTAATTGTTATATGGCAGTTGATATTGACGTGGCGGTCAATTTCAAAGGTTAACATTTAAAAAAAATTTTTTTTTAATACAAACAATGCTAAGTTTCATATTGTCGACACTATTTTTGGTAACAATTAACATGGCTAATAAAATTGAATTAGCGAGAGAGTATTTAAATCAGGAGATTTATGATATTGTGGCACAAATCGGCAATAAACATTTCTCAAGCAACTTTCCTACTTTGTTCTTGAGTGATGACAATACATCTTCTGAATCGATAAAATATATTAGTAACAAATTCAATGGATGTATATACAATCAGAATGCCAGTCAATTGTTGAATCTACACAGAATTAAAGGATCCAATTATATATTTCAGTACATTATTACGATGAAACATTTTAAAGAATTTGAAAGAATACTTGAAAAAATAAAAAATTTGGACATATTTGCAAATGCTGGTAAATTCATATTAATCTGCAATAATGATCACCACCACACAAATGGGTGCAATGCTCAACGTATATTTTCAATATGTTGGAACCTTTATTTGGCGAATATAGTGCTCATAACTCAAGATCAAAGGCAACAGATGTTTTTATCCACGTATTTTCCATTATCAGCTGGACAATGTAACAATACAGAATTACATATTTTGTACGTATTTAAATTTTGCGAGGTTCAAGTAGAGTCATTGAACGTGTTTCCTGATAAGTTTCTAAATTTTAACAAGTGTCCGCTGATTATTTCAACTCTACATCTACCACCACATGTTATCCTCAAAAAAGATAATGCTGGCCAATTAAGTGTGACTGGTGTATATGCCGCATCCTTATATATTCTGATAGAAAAACTTAATGCAAGTCTACAAATATTAGTAGCAGATAGAAATCAACCAAATATATCAATAGATGTATTATATGATATTTCTAGGAAACAATCGAATATAACATTTATGTCTACAATTAAAACTATAGAGCGAGATCAGCTCTATAAATCCTTATATAGTCATGACTTTTCAAAAGTTGCTTGGTACACACCACCCCGTGCTCTCAAACCGGCTTGGCAGAAATTGGTGTATCCTTTTGATGTACGAGTGTGGCTTGCATTGTGTTTTACTTTGTTGTTAGTTATCATTTTATTACTTCTTGTAACGAAGATGAGATTACTATTTATTTGGAATATAAACTTTTATGTCCATTCAGAAAGCGATAACGTTTTCTTAGAATGCTGTGCTATATTTCTTGGACAAGTAGTTAAAATATGGCCTAGGAAATGTATTATCTCATATGTGCTTGCTCTGTGGATGTGGTATAGCTTCATTGTGCGCACCGCGTACCAGGGAACTCTAATCAATAGTTTCAAACGAGATAATTTTGAAAAGCCTATCAGTACTTTCCAAGATGCCATCAACGCTGGAGTGAGGTTCGGAGGACACGAAATATTTAAGATTTATTTAATGGACTTACCACAGTTATATGAAAACTACTTGAGTGTAGAAATCCCTTCGATGTTTGATTATTACTTATCAACCCAAAATGGAACCAAGAAGTTTATTATATTGGACTTATCAGATCGATTGTCATATTTTAATTTAATTGCAAATACTACATATGAAACACATCGTTTGCGTGAAATGAACGTGTTAGTACCTCTCGCACATTATTTGCCTATTGACTCGCCTTTGGAGGAGACAATAAATAAATTGCAAGGTCGCATAGCTGCCACTGGGTTTGTTGCAAAATCGATTGGTGAATTTTATATGATGAAAAAAATCAACTTAATTCGACGTCCTGTACGGACAAACGAAGTACTGAACTTTTACGACATGAAAGCATGTTTTATTGTTATAGCTGCTGGTTATATGTTGTCATTTTTAACATTCATTTTGGAACTATTTTATAAAAATTTTCAGTCAATGTTACATATTCGTACTTCTTCACTATGTTGTTCAGTATTCAATATTGATTTGCGACAAATTTTAAAAAGGAAATAGTTAAATATAAGCTATTTTAGAGCTATTAAATTTAAGGAAAAATAAAGGTCAGGTCCTTTAATATAACAAAATGGGATAATCCATAAAAAAATTATAATTAAGTGCTTCAAAATAACATGGTTCGGATGATGCATAATATAGATTGTGTAAAGGATTATTGTAATATTAATATGTAGTTGTTGGCTCAAGAGAACAATTGTATACAGATTGTTAAAATGGTTCTAAAATGCATATTTTTAAACTTAACAACAAAAACAATTTACTTCATAGTAAATATGATGTACAGATATTTTAAATGTAAAAGTGTTGTTATTTGTTCGGTTCATAATAACTATCGATGTAACAATTTTTACAAACTGATTAAAAATATCATAAATTAGCAGGAATGAAGAAAAATGTTTATTACTTGGAAAGTATTCATTTCATTACAAAATAGCAAGAAAATATTCTTAAAGTGCCGCTAAATAGTTCTTTTGCTGCCTTCTTCATTAAATTACTTTTAAATTTTGTATTTTTACTACATCATTCTGATTATGAAATATTTTACTACAAGATTCTGATCATAAAATTCTCTTTTGCTTTGCCAACTAAAAAATTATTAAGGACTAGTTTAGTATTGAATTAATTTTATCAATGATGCTTCAAGCTGGACTTTGAAACATTTAAAACATAAAAAATGTCATGTAATGTTAATTTGTTCAGTACATTCTTTGAAAAAACCAGTAAAGAGCATGTATGTTGATTGTGCTAAGAATGTGTTGAGATGAAATACATATTAATTAAAATATTATTAAATAAATACATGTTTATGCAGACTAGCTCATGAGCAATAGCTAATGTATGTCATATAGACATGGAGTGTCCCAGTGGCCTGAGAACTTCTCACCAAGCATAACTTTAATAATGTGGGAACTAAAAGAGCTAACAAGGTGGAGATACGTAATGAAATAAAAGCAAGCAAAATAAAGTAATTGTCTTGTTACACAATACAACACTTGTACAGTTGGCGGACACATCAGCTTTTGGTAATTAGTTATGTTGTTAGTAAAATGGAATATACCTTTCCAAAATATTAATCATTACTAGGTATAATGTAACCAAAATTTAATATATTCCTACATAAAACATAGTCAATATTCTGGTTTTTGCTTATGTTAAGTACTCAAGAGCTTTCATGAGATAATAAACTATTCTTTGTCTTAATTTGACATTAATTTGTTAGACTGTGCCGCCATTTAAAAAAAATATTTGTATTTCAGGTTTGTGTGAATATTTAAAGACAAGTTTTGAAAAAGTGCAAAACAATTCTAAAAATATTATCACCAATAATATGTATTTGCCTTTAATTTTATTTTTCAACAGCATGCATCATTCATTCTAATGTGTTCTGTCATACTCATTAACATATTTTTCTTGTGGATTTAAAATATAATTAAAGTGCTTTTAACACATATATTACTTAATTGTAGCCTCAAACTAAACATGCTTAATAAACTACAAATTCGTAAGCAGAAAGTGATAATACGTTCAGGATATATCATCAGGAAGTGTACAAGATATACCATCAGGAAATATATAAGATATACCATCAGGAACCATATAAGATATGCTATCATGAAGTGTACAAGGTTAAAGGCTGATAATTTATTTTCTAAGTTTAAAAATCCCTAAACCATAAATATTTAATATTTAACAATAGTTTTATAAATTTCTCCAATTATAATATGTTCAAACATATTTACTTTTTTTGGGTTTAAATTTGAGTTTAAGAAGATGATATTTTGTTTATATATTTGAATATAACATGGTTACTAAGAGATTTGCTCTCTATGAATGAGGTGGTTATGTGTCTGATTGACAGATTTCACTTGTATTGTTGCATGTATCGCTGTGGTATCTTTAATATATTTCTCTTAGTTCTTAATTTCCTATTATTTTTGGTTTTATTACAATTTTATTTTCACAGCCCAGACTTGACTAGGTGTGCCTCATATACCATACTATTGTAGAATACGACTGTGAATATTAATACAAAGTTTTTTACAAAAAAATGTAATTACTGCGATATTTCAGTATGTTATTTAATTAATTCTTTAACGACTAAATTTGAGTAAGTACTTTTAGGTGGTTTGTGGTTTTTTTGCTTATCTTATACTATATATACTATCTTATACTAAAAATATATTATTTCTTTCCTTACTATATACATTCAAACATTAAATTTTAATTGGTACAATTAAAACTACAAAACAAAGATTTTCTTTTGAGCAACTTAATATTACTGTGCTCTTAATAAAAAAATTAAAATATGAGTGAACTCGTGAACTTAATTATATAAAATGTGGATAAACATATTTTGTACATAATATTTATTAATTATAGAACATAATTTTATTTAAAATCTCAAAAAGTAAAGCGCTAGAATGTTTTGACTCCTATTCGTACAAGGGACTTGTAAGGGGCTTGTAACAGAGCAGTAACCATTGTGACAATGTGATAACCAGTTTTTAAAAAACTAACACAGAAAATAACAGGTAGTCTATTTAATTTAAAACTTCAACTTAATTGTTTAAATATTTTTTCAATATTAAAATAAGCACAAGAAGTTATATCTCTCGTATGCACTATAAATGCTTTATCACTGTTGTTAATTTCTTTTTCATTCATTAATATCATACTTTAGCAATATAATTAAAATCAGTCTCATCACCTCGTCACATACCTACAATCACGAATCTAATTTCTGAATATTCCTATTGGCTCATCGAATTCTCACAACACACGCCTTCCTCTTTCAAATTCGTTAGGAGTTGGAAAAAATTTTAGCAATTTATTCAACTTTTCTTTTGTTAATGACATGTGTTAAAAAAGGTAACCGCTTATCAGAAACATTGTAAGCAAAAGAATCCGTTGCCACTTTTTAGTTTTTTTGGGAGGTCATTGTTTCTTTTTTTTGGTAGTAGCATGTGACATATCATCCCTTAGATAAATATGATTTATTTTCTTTTTTAGCATCATTTCTTTTGGTCAAACAGCTTGGGATTTTCCAGTGCCTTGTATCTCTCAATTATCTTTTATTAATCGAAGTTTCCATTTGGATTGTTCAACTGTAGGGTCATTAAATATTGTTTGTATACTATGTCCTAATTTGTAGCATTTTGTTTTCTTGTAATGTTGCATACCAGCTTTTGATAGAATGGAATATTTCTTGTCCATTTCACTGTTATTTCCACAGTATTTGTCTTTGAGTTTCTTCTTTCTTTGTGGAAGTCTATTCTTATATTTCTTTATCTTTTTCAACAATTCTTTGAATTGGAGTTGGGGCTGGATATTGTCACAATGAAGCTTTGATCTATCTCTTCTAACTAGCTTTTTTCCTCTCACACTAGCAGTTACGAGATAGGAAACAGTGAACAATTTTTAGGAGGAATCATACTAAATAACATTATAGAATTTAAAGGCGAAGGTGTAAGAGTAGAAATTTGCAGTAAAATATTCTGTAGAGCTTTCTATTTTTCTATTATCTTCTTGTTTCTAATTTTCCATTTCATTAATCTGTGTTCTATTGGCGTCATATTTTTGATGAGCTTCTTTAGGACATGGTAACTTCAAAATTTTATCATTTTACTTCCGCAACTTTATTTTTTCTTTTCTCCCACAAACACTCGCTGTTCTTCTATTAAAGATAATAGTATTTTTACTGCTCGCGTGACTTCATAGCCACACGGGTAATTAGAGATTGTGTAATTAAGCTTTAAAATCAAAGTTTTATTTTTGTGAATATCAATAAGGCCCAAAATTTACAATTATACATACAAAACAAGATACAATTTGGTCATGAAATATACCACTCTGTCACATTTTTGTAACAAAGGTATGTTGTGATGAATGTGTAAAAAACAGTGTTTGAAATTCCTGGGTCATAGCTTAATTATAAAATGAAGAAAATATTGGAACATTTGAATGGTATAGGTTTGATATAAATTTCCACCATATTTAATATGATTTTAAATAGCTTTTTGGAATGTAATTTCATTGAATTGAGACAAATGCTCTTAATATCACTTAACTGTTAAGATAAAACTGGTCCATGCTATTGTCATAGTGGGATCAAAGAATTTGCAGGATCAATTAATTTCACCCAACAAGATCTCAATGTTATGTTTGCCAGATCCTATGAATTTATCCTAGATTTATAGAAAGTGTTCAGGAATGGTTCTTTATTTAGTTAAAACTATGTACTTGTATTTGATTTATGGCAGTAAAAATAAGTCTATAAATTTACAGATATTTCCTTATAAGTAAAAGAAGAACCACTGCCTGATTTCATTTCCCAAATCGCTATGAATATTGCCGACTAAATAAGCTCTATTAACTTCAGCGCTTGTGGTTGCTATGGATGTAAAGGCATCAAAGGTAAATTTTAAATATTTACCCATGCAGTCCCTGATTCATAAAGGGTTATTTCTTTTTTTATATATTTTATTATATATACCTTATACAGGTGTCCAGTGGCAGATTTCAATGTTTGAAAAATTGTAAAAAAAACTACACCTCTAATACAAAGTAGGTATATTTTAACTTTATAACAACAAATGCGGATTTCATTTTTTAAAAACCACGTTTTCCAAATGGCGGCCATCAAGTCTGACACACTCTTCGAGTCTAGCACGCATGTCTTCAAAAATGCATTTGCAGAGCGACTGGGGTATCCTACTGACTTCGGCTCAAATATTTTCTTTAAGTTGTGTCACAGTGCTCGGATTTGTTTTGTAAACAACGGACTTTAAGTATCCCCATAAGATAATCACATGGGCTTAAATCGGGTGATCTAGGTGGCCACGGTATGGTACCGTTTCGGGATATGTTTTTTTCTGGAAATAACTGCCGCACTGCATTCATGGACGCATTAGCAGTGTGAGCTGTGGCCCCGTCCTGCTGGAACCATGTGTTTTGGTTGAAGGATGGACTATTCTGTAGTTCTACTCTGAAAAAGTCATTTAACATCTGGGGATATCTCTCCGAATTCACAGTTACAGTTTGGCCACTTTGATTTTCAAAGAAATAAGGCCCTAAGATTGCAGATGCAAACATGGCACACCAGACTGTTACTTTAGGCTTATGTAAAGGCTCTTGATGCATTTGTCTTGGGTTGTGGACATCCCAGTAACGAAAGTTCTGCTTATTCACATATCCTCCAATGTGAAAGTGAGCATCGTCACTAAAGAATATGTTGCCCATCCGGGTAGCAGTACGAAATCTCAACAACATCACCTCCGCGTAAGTTTTTCTTAATTTTTCAAAGTCAGAATCGTGTAAATCTTGAACAATTTGAATTTTATATGGATGGAACTTGAGCTTTTTTCGCATTATTACCTGCAAAGTTGATTTCGGAATTTCCAATATCGATGAACGTGTACGCAGTGATAAACGGGGATTTTCAACGACAGAAACCATAACACACTCGATATTTTCATCCGTGGCTACCAATGGTGTAGGTCGTGGCCTGGGCCTATTTAATGTTGATCCTGTAGCTCTGAACCTTGATACCCATGAATGAATGAGGTTGATCGATGGTCCATCACATAATCGACGAATACTTTAACAATTATTAAATTGACGGCATGCTACAGACAGCGAAAATCCACTCTAAATGTACGCCTCAACGGCAAAAGCGCGGTGCTCTCCACTCCACTATTCCATGGCTACTAAAACATCCACACCACTTGCGCTTCTAACGATGCCCCCCGCGCCCCTCTTATGTGTTGCGTTCAGAAACTATGTTTGTTCAAACTTTGAAATCTGTCACTGGACAGCCTGTATAATAATAGAAACCTTTCATCATTTTTATTAACAGCTTTTGCAACATTTTAGTCAAAATAGCAAACAATACATCATTGTAACCATTTTTAATTTTTTTATCATTCACAATAGACAATATACTAAACTCTATTCTTTTGGACAAGGTCCTTTACATTTTGTCAAATAGGCATTTCAGTGGCAAGCTGAATGTTTCATCATCACTCGAGGCAGTGTATATCCCTGTGAAATAAGTCACTAAGATAATAAGAAACTTTGAGTTACTTTCTTCTAATTTGCCCAACTTTAATTTTAATGTCGTTCTGTTGCAAAGTTAGCATCTTGACGGTACAGAACTTCAACAGTATGCTTAATCAATTGTTTTTACAGGTCATCCATTGAGCACCCATGCTCATGATATGTTTCTCTACGCTGAATTTCTTAAAAAAAAACTCTACCAAGATTTGAACACTTAATCAAACCATTTAATATTGCTACAGAGGTATGCGCTTCTCCTACCTAATATGCATTCTTTCCACGAGCAGAGTGTACGAGAGGAGTTCAGCTTGAGTGAGCAATTACGCTACAAATATTTAGTTAAACAAAAAACTTGGTATTATTATTCTTATTTTGTCTTAAATTTGAAACTAAGAAAGTGCTAATGGTGTGAAATGAATCAATACAATAGAAAAATGCACTTTCATTATCTTAGTACAGTTGAAACCATGGTTAAAACCCATTAATTGTATTTGTACTCTAAGTGATTGCTCATTGCATTGTAATTCTATAAGTAATATGCAAATTGATTTGTAACACTAATGACAATAACCACTTCCGTCTTAATTAACAAGATCTTGTAACCACACATTTTTATTCTTACATACTTGATACCTCGATAAATTGACATAAAAATTAGAGGGTGAGAAAAAATGTATACAACATAGCATTGAATTCTTCTCTTAGATCATATTTGTGATCGGCACAATCATTGGTGCATAAAATGAATCACTCAGAATTGTTTCTCATATCCTATTTGGATTTTGTGGTGAAACATTTCTCCGTGAAAATTTCTATTCGATTTGAAGAGGTGACAATAATTTACAGGACTGATTTCAAAAACAAATGCTACAGCAAAATGAAATAAAGAAGAAAATTGAGCACACGTTCCATTGTTTTATACGGAAGATGTTTTTAAAGTTCTAGGAATATGGCTAATTTTTTTTTAATTTTGTTACTTTTTACAAAAATTACAACATAGATTTTCAATATAATCTAAATTTCATTGAATACACTTACCCCAAAACGTGACTAATTTTTTGAAAGCAACTTAAACAAATTTTTTCGTAGTCTCTGCAATCCACCATATTTATCTTCATTCTTCGTGCGGTATGAAGTTTTGCATTGTCTTGTTCCCATAATGGATGTTTATGCAATTTCCAGAGTCATTTTTTTAAAGTACCAACCATAACAGGCAGGTTAAAGATTTGAGTAATATTATGCATTAATTATAGTACCTTTAGGTAAATAATCCAAAACAATTAGCCCTCACAATCCCAGAATATAGTCAGCATATCTATTAGATGCGTTAAATTCAATAAATATGCACATTTGGATTGTTTCTTGATCTCAGGATTCGAGTAATGTAGCCACGATTTATCTGTTGTTCTTATACGTTGTCAAAATTGGTCATTGTAAGGGGTTAAAAACCTTTGAAGTTGTCAGCATGTTTTGGACCTGATGAGCTTCTGTGTACCAACATTCTTGGTACCCTACAAAATTAAACTTTATTTACACCCAAAGGTTCGTATAAAATTTCATAAACCTGTCATGTACCTATTTCTACATTAACACTAATTTCATTTATTCGCTGATCATCTTTGAGTAGATTCTTCACGGCAATGACTTTTCTTTTATTTACAGAGGTACTCGGACGTCCACTGCATGGATAGCCTTTTAGTAATGTTCTGCCTGCTTCAAAACAATTGCCCAATAAATAGACAGTGTTTTTAGATTCTGCAGACTCCCCTTGCAGATGTTGAACAATTTCGTGCCCTCTTTAAACAAGAATAAAACAGTTGCTCTTTTAGATTTAGCATGAAATAAATGTCTATATCAGTCAAGAAACTGCGTAAATGTGCCCCCCCAGAGACAACTCTGACCATAAGGGGAAGTGAGGCTTATAGTGTGGCCAATAAGTTTTATGCACATGTTTATAAATAAAATTGAACATTAATATTTTTTAAACTTTATTAATGGCCAACACAACAATATCCGACCTTAGTAACTATATTGCGGAATATCAAAAAACTATATAAAATATATTGATGTGGAATATTTGACCAAAAAGTCTGTCATTATGGTAATGAGTAGTTAGCAACAATCACATCAGTTATTACTTTATATTACAGATATTGCATAATTATATATTTTATGTAAGTAGTGTGAACATTAACAGGTTTAATGCCTTGGGGAGAGTAGCAGAGCAAGGTGCGGGAGAACACATCATATCTCTCTATTCTAAATGTTATTTGTTATTAATTTTCTATGTAAAAAATAATTAAATAAAAAAAATGTTGTTATACCATTTTTTAAAACGATCACAGGCAAATATTATCAGTCAAATTCCAAACTCTATGATAATATTCCTTTTTTTTTCTTTTCTAAAGTTTAATTTCTTAAATTTTACAAATATAATTTAGTCTTTTTAAGAAAGCCGAAGTCAATAGGAGAATTTTAACATGTCAATAGGATATATGACAACATAAAAAATATACCACAGTCCCATGGTCATCCTATTAGATTTTAACGTAAATAAGTGTATTTCTTTCCATTTTCGAAAAAGTAAGTTTGTTTTGTAAAAAAATGTACAGAAATCACAATATTTTTTGAAATTCAATCATTGTTATAATGGCCCTGTTGTTGGTTAAATGTCAAATTACGTAGCATGCAGGTAAACAGACTGTTGTAGTGACTGGCTTTAAATATTTAATTTATGGTCTTTTTTCTTTTTAAAAATTTATAATTATAAATTTTTTTGCATTTAGTATAAATTTTTTTTTAATAAGAATTCATTACATATTATATTTTCAATAAAAAGAAATACATTACAAATGATATATTTATCCAAAATAATTTCCAGTCGTAACTAACATATTAAAAAAATTTATTAAATTTCCAGGCAGTGTATTTTCCAAAAAAATTTAGTTAGAAATATTTAGAGTGTATAAGGAAAAAGACTTAAATATCCCAAAAAACACATCGAGCCAGGTCATCAACAGAACGAAATTATTTCTATATATCTTATTAATTTACAGTGATAATATATACACGGTGTCCAGGAATAAGTGTCGGACAAAGAAAGATGTTATTCGTTGACTGAAAAATAGTCATTCAAATAAAATTTAAAAGATGACTTTCTTTTCAGAAAATTTAAAGAATATTCATAATTAGTTGTCATCTTTTTCATACACACGATACTTGCGCACATTATTCAGCGCCGCTCAGGGGAATAACCCTTGAAAAGCAACGAAGACATCTAGCTGCCCAGGTAAGCGACGCGCTCCAAGTAAGAATTGGGTATGTTAAAAAGAGTTATGTGTAATATTTTTTTTTACACTCAATTAGAAAAAGTGCATTTTTTATATTTTATTCCAACGACAATTTATTCCTTTATAGCCAACGATTATCTTTCTTTGTCTGACAATTATTTCCCCCTATTATACATAATATCATATGTAAAAAGGATGAATTACATTATAAAAAAATATAAAATACAATTTGGAATGAAATGGAATTTGGATGGAAAAATATTATATGAATTTGAAATTAACTAACAAATTAAGCAATTGCAAAATTATACACACATATATATATATATATGTGTGTGTATGTATGTGTATGTGTATATGTATGCATATGCGTATGCGTATGCGTATGTATGTATGTATGTATGTATGTATGTATGTATGTATGTATGTATGTATATATATATATATATATATATATATATATATATATATATATATATATATATATATATATATATATATATATATATATATATATATATATATATATATATATATATATATATATATATATATATATATATATATATATATATATATATATATATATATATATATATATATATATATATATATATATATATATATATATATATATATATATATATATATATATATATATATATATATATATATATATATATATATATATATATATATATATATATATATATATATATATATATATATATATATATACATACATATATATAAACATAAAATAATAAAAATCAATAGAAAATAATTCGACAAAATGAAGGAACATGAAAAAATAATCAAAAAAGGCAAAAACTATTTAATATTTAACTAACATAACACACTACACAAACGCATGTATATACAGCACTCTAATATTATTCGAAACAGAAACCATAGACAAATAGATTATTGTTTTCTGAATATAAACAAAATATAGTTTACTTCATTTTCATTATTAATGATTCATAAGAAATTGTGTTTTAGTTGTATAAGAGAAATAAAATAAAAAATGAATTAACTGGAAAAAAAGATTTAAAACATGTTCTCTCGCAAACAAATCAGCAGGTATGAAATTTTTAAAATTGATTTGTTTATAATAAATAATCGCCTGCTGCGGAATTTCTTTTAACATGTCTTTTTTAATGTATATTCTTTCATATGATATTAAGAATTAAATTTAGATAAATACTAACAATTGTCAAAATATCATTGGTACTAAAACGCATTCATACCAAAATTTGAGGTTCTTCCTTTTGGTTTACAGGCACTGATATCAATATTAATATTTAAAACACAAATATTATTACATCAAAACTGTCTTCACAGATAAACACGTTTGAATGATCTTAATGCTGTTCGGGCTAATCGTAGCTCCTTTTTTCGTCTTTTAGTATTCGTTAGCATTGAAACAAACACTGTGTGGACTTTTAGACGTATTTGTACATTGTGGCACTACACACCATTTTAATAACAAACTAAATAATATCGCCGTTCAGCGGGCAGGTCTGTTTATGTTTACATGTGCGTAAGATCACACTAGCCAGCATTACAGAAATTGCATTTTTAGTGCAAGTTTAATAATTTAAATTTTTAAATTGATTTATACTAAAAATAAGGCATATATCCTACAAATACAAATATAGTGTGCTTATAATGCAAAACAGAACAATTTAAAACAGTTTAAAGGAAAGTCATATAGACTATTCCCGAAAGGATGTTTAAGCATTTATGAATTATTTGTCTAGTTGTGAATGATTTACCAAATCTTGTGTTTGGCGGAGATTTTAAAGTTACAGACATTACACCATATAGCTGTAAACCATCCCGTTTAGTCTTACAGAAATACGCTAATGAGGCCAATATCTATTATAATTTAAATTGCTCGCTGATTACCCTGAATACCGAGAGGCGCTCAAGAGCCGAAAAGCAGCCGTGGCAGTATTTACATAGATTGAACCCTATGTTGTACAATTTAATTTAATTAACGTATATGTTGGTTAACGGATGATAATAATATCAAACTGAAGATTAGAAATGTTATTTTAAAGTATTTTACAAAATAATTAATGGGTTACATAAATGGACATGAAATATCCGTCAATTTCCGAGTATAAATTTTACTATTAATAACGTAACGATGCTTGTAGGTATCTAATTTACCAAATAACACTATTTTTATAAGGTAACTATAAGAATTAGTAGTCATACCATTCAGTTTGCTCAATTAATTATACTAGGCATGCTAAATTTACTAAATTACCGATAGACATATTTAGATAACCTATAAAGTTAGCCTTAACGTCCATATTTAGCTACCTTTTTGTAAAGTGGATTAAGGCACCATTTTAACATGCGTAGCTACAAAAATAAAGGTTTCATTATAATACAATAAATGCTAACAATTTCATAATGTTTATATCATTTGTGAAGGAACACAATACCACATAGTACTAACCTGTTTACATACTAAATGTAGTGCTTCATACGCAGTAGTGAATTATGGCACGATTGATTGGTTTTACAAAAAAAAACCTTTACAAGCAGGATGGTGTTCAAGTGAGAAGTAATATGATACAAGTATGCATATATAAGAAGTAGGATAAAAAAAAATATATTTATATATATATATATATATATTGCTGTTGCAAACGTAAATATTTATTTTAAAGTGACATGTAATCTAAAAAAATTCGGTCAAAAATTGGAAAGGAAAGAAAAGTAACGCCTATTTTTCATGGTGTGAAAGTGTGCACTTTCACTCTTGGTTCACATTGTTATTTTAACACATTACTTCTTCGCACTTTCACAAAACCATCCGATTAAAGACACCAATTTACGTTTATTTACCAGTTTTCACCAACAATTTCTAAATTATGTGTAATTATTAAAAATCTGAATTACGAACTTTACAGGACAAATGAAATTAAATATAATTTTCATTTATTTCGCCAATTGTTGGCTGATGGCTGTAATTGACAACATAGTGATAACGTAAAGCAAACATGCCCAGGCGTGCCAACACAATACGAGTTTGAGTGTTATGAACGAAAAATTTTTGCACTCCATAAATTTTTTTTTAAAGGATTAAAACTATGTCACCTGAACTGACAAAAGGAAATGTTATATATGGGAAAACACTATAAATTAAAACGTTATAACAATGTTTTACTATATTGTCAAACTATTGGCTTTTATTGATCATTCAGATGTGTATGCTTGGTAAAACTAAATTAGTAGTTTTAATTTTGAGGATAATCAATGCAGCCCCATTTAACCATTTGTTTGTCTGTTTGATCCACAAACACTCAAACAAAGTACATGTTAAATGTGACCAACTTAGAAATGGATATTTTATCAAATAAGTAATTGAATGGGTTATCTTAATTGAGAATGTTCGTATTGAAGTGGCCATATATAAATATACATAATAGGTAGGAGAAAGTGTGCCTACATAGTGATTACCTGCATTAACCCGAGCTCACAACTAGCGTCATATAATTATTTGGGACTTTCATTATCTGTACTTCACAGTAGTGTTCCACTAACAATGTCAGTATGCACATATGTTTAGAAGATTTTTATTAACATACACATCGTATTTTTTGGTGGCCGTACCACTGCGCATATATACCAACTGAGCACTTGACTTACTAAGCTATTATGGACACAATACCGAAAGAAGAATATTCCTTCAGAATTAAGTGGAATTACGCTTGACCCTAGCCGATTTATTTTCGAAGTTTGTTGCTGGTATTATGAGCATTTTGTAAAATAATTTTATAATATTATAATTTAATTTATTATTGTATATTTTATGTCTATTTTACAGTAACTTTTATACCTGTTGTTTATCAGAAATAGCTGACATTAATGAATTAAGTGGATTGCTGACACTTTCGTTGTTAATGACAAAATATTGTACGCGAAACATCTTTCGATCGAAGGGGAAAAACAAAAAGAATATAACCAAGGAAATATATATATACATATATATATATATATATATATATATATATATATATATATATATATATATATATATATATATATAAATGTACCAGGGCAAATGGCTGAAATTATAGATGCCTTAGCTCGCATCTGTCTAGTTTACCAATAACACAAAATCAAAAATTGGATGACCTTAAGCTGTTTTTACAAAATAAACTACCCACGTTCAATAAAGTTCTCATGGAGGTGACCAATGAAGAGGCCTTTCCTAATTTCAAGAGAATGATGCTCTATTGTATTTTCAAAAAATTATAATTCACGTATCTGGAACCACATATCGAAAACACAATAAAAAAAATGGAGACATGCAAAAATGACTGAGGGAAAAACTGTTACTTATGATGAATCGTTGACAAAATCTGATTCAGTGGATTTGGTTCTCTAAGAAACCCCTTGTAGGTTCTTGAGTAATGCTATAGATGAGGAAGCTAAAAAAATAAATGAGGAAGCAAAAATATCTTTAGATAAATATCACCATGAATAACTGGGATGATCTGGGCATATGAAGGAATATGTAGCAAAAGAAAATATGTAGATTATGTGCTCTGGGAAGAGAAGTAAGGGGCAAAGCTGAAGGTCAATTATAGATGATGTAATAGATAGATTTTTAATTAATACTGGTGAATCAGCAATGTGACAATCAGTACGAAAGTTCATTGCGATGTAATGTAGTTTACTTTATTTCTCTGAAATATTAGCATATTTATGTTTTAAGTTCATTGTGACTTTTATTCTGTGAAATTTTATTGTATTTTACACAATTTTATATACTAGTGTGCTTTACATTTTTAAAAATAAAGATTTCATCTTACTTCTTCGAACTTCTCTTAAATAGAAAATATAACCTATATAATCTAAGTTACATGTGTACACAGCATAAATATGATATAAATTTAAAAAAATAAATCATCTTTTTTAATCACACTTAGTAAATAAATTCAAATAATATTACTAATATTAATATAAGGCAAAGGTTTACAATTCCTGAAATACGGTTAAGTGTGTAAAGAACCCTCCTAGTGTGAATTCTGTTTGTATGTGATATATGTTTTTGTATACAATTTTCTTTATACCAATTTCAAAAATAATTTTAGAGTTCATAAGTGAGCTAAAATTATTAATGAACTCTAAAATTATTTGTTCTAGTATCAAAACATATGAAATATGTTGAGTTACAAATGTATGGATAAATTAAATGAATAATTCAAGTTCCTAATGTGTACCAACACTTATGAAAATTTAACAAGGAGCAATCGTGCCTTCGCATATGGTTGGTTAAAGTAGTTTCCTGCAAATCTCATGTTGCATGAGCCATACTTGTAGGGCTTTTCACCTGTGTGAGTTCACATGTATACGGTTAAATTACTAGCTTTTGCAAATATCAAATGACATGTGCCACACTTTAGGGTTTATCACCTATGTGAGTCCTCATGTGCTTGATTAACTGATTAGTATGTGCATATCTCGCATCACATGTGCCACACTTGTAGGGTTTTTCACCTGTATGAGTTCTCATGTGCCTGGTTAAATGACCAGCTTGTGTAAATCGCACATGACATGTTCCACACTTGTAAGGTTTTTCACCTGTGTGTTTTCTTGTATGTATGGTTAACTGATTAGTATGCGCAAATCTTGCATGACATGTGCCACACTTGTAAGGTTTTTCACCTGTGTGAGTTCTCATGTGCCTAGTTAAAGTACCAGTGTGTGCAAATCTCGCATCACAGGTGACACACTTGTAGGGTGTTTCACCTGTGTGTGTTCTTAAGTGTGTGGTTAAATTACTATGATGTGTAAATCGAGCATGACATGTATCGCACTTGTAGGGTTTTTCACCTGTATGTGTTCTCATGTGTATGGTTAACTGATTAGTGTGTGCATATCTTGCATGACATGTGCCACACTTGTAGGGTTTTTCACCTGTGTGTGTTCTCATGTGTGTGGTTAAATTACTATTATGTGCAAAACTCGCATCACAGGTGCCACACTTGTAGGGTTTTTCACCTGTGTGTGTTCTCATGTGTATGGTTAACTGATTAGAATATGTAAATCTCGCCTGACATGTGTCACACTTGTAAGGCTTTTCAATTGTGTGCGTTTCCATGTTTGTGGTTAAACTACCAGCTTTGATAAATTTCGCATGACAAGTGCAACATGCACTTATAGAGTTTTTCACCTATGTGTTTTCATGTGTCTAGCTAAATTACCATCTTATGTAAAACTCGCATGACATGTGCCACACACTTGCAGAGTTTTTCACCCATGTATATACTTCATATATGCTTGATTAAATTACTATTATTTCTAAACCTAGAGTGCCGCTTTCCACACTTATAGAGCTTTTCATCTGTATGCACTGTGATGTGCCCAGTTAAAACAGAATACTTTGCAACTCTAAAATCAAACATCCCACACTTTAGTGCTTTTTATTTATGCATATACTAACTCAGTAACTATTATCTGTAAATGTCGAATTATACATATAAAAATTAAAGGACATTTCACTTATGTATGTTTTCATGTACGAGGTTAAAACAACATACTAAGAAAATCTTGCATCATTCGTGTCACACTTGAAGAATTTTACAGCTCTGTTCCTGTTTATGCTTAATTGTAATACTGTTATTTATTAACTTAGGGTCACACGTATCACACATGTAGGGTTATTCACCTGCGTGTGTTTATTATATATGCATGGATAAAAGGGTAGTTCATGCAAATTTCGTGTGTTACACACTTGAAGGGCTTTTCACTTAAGAATGTTCAAAGATGATTTACAATTGTACATATCAATACATTTAGCATCAAAAACACAGCAAACAGATTAATGTCAGTGTATGTGCGTTTGAATCATATAAAGAAACCATAGAAGAATACCCCTTCCGGCAATATTGTGTTAAAATATTATTTTTTTCTCCTTCACCTCCACATAAACGAGGATCCAGCAAGAGCGTAGTTTGTTGTTGTGGAAGTCTACTTGTTGCGTTGTTGCAGTCTTTTGTGGGCGTGCAGCAAGTGGACATTGCCTAATATCCTATTGCAGTTCAAACTAGTTACATTTGTTGTCCAGTCTTGCTGTAGAAAGAGCTCCTGGATAACTATTTAGTGTCATATATAGAACTTCAGATGTGCCTCATCACAATCTTGTATTGTTTGTCATTTTGCCGCAGTATTTGGATGAAATTGTCATGTTTTCTGAAATAGATATACATTAATTACTATCATTTATTTATTTAGTTACATAATTATTAGCACATACAGAATTATTAGCACAACAATAATTATTAGCACAGTTACAGAATTATTATAGTTTTAACATTAGCATTTCAATAACAATAACAGGAAAAATATTTAAATTCAGTAATATTATGGTGACACAACTCAACAATTTTACTTTTAATTATCACAAACAAGTCAAATTTTGGTGCAATTACATCAGTTGTTTACAATTGTATAACGTGGGAAAATGGACACTTTTGATATCTCTGTTCTAGATAGCGATATAATAATGTTGACTACATGAGCGCAGGTAGTTATCAAGTACGAACAATGAGTTTTTTCATATAAATTAAGGCATAAAATCTTTGCGTTTAACAATCGAATAATAATTATATGCTGCAACAAATGGTGAAACCTGAGTAACAAGAGGAAATCGGTATTATCTTATGAACAAATCTCAAAAAAACGTTTATTGGATACATCCAATCATTAGGTTTTATTTAACCTCATTTGATTTCCTAATAATAGAACTAACTTCGTACTAAAATCATACATAGTAAGTTATTGAGGAAACAAATGGGAAGCCCTTAGCATTACGCAACACAAATCCAAGCCTTCTGAATGACATTTTCACTACATCTGCCAAATGACTATGAGAAGTTAGGTAAGAGTCAAATTAAACTCCTAGATTTACTACTTCAGGATTAGGGCATCCCAGCTATGATGTATTCACACTCAGGAGGAGCATGCACTTGATTGTAGCCTATCACAGAGCATTTACTTAAATTGAACTATAAACCGCCTGCATTGTTCTACTCGAGGGCAGCATCACTATAAGGCTATACAAAAGTGCTTTCTGCCATACTTCTAATAATAGCCTGGGAAAATTTTCTTGTTACCAAAAAATTGAAGGCAATGTGCAGTTTTAAAATTACTGATACTAGGATAGTGAATAGTATAGGCCTTACATTCAAACCCTGGTGGACTGCCAATCACGTAAAATAAAAATAATTTTGATATTAAATTACCTACTTACGTATTGCTTTCTGCCTGCAAG
The DNA here is from genome assembly GCA_039881145.1 of Druceiella hillmani. Classification (NCBI taxonomy): domain Eukaryota; kingdom Metazoa; phylum Arthropoda; class Insecta; order Lepidoptera; family Hepialidae; genus Druceiella; species Druceiella hillmani. Next base: position 8,229,484 of record JAYKKI010000024.1, read on the forward strand.
ATAAGAAGAGAAGAAACTTAATAGTTGAATGGAGAAATCAGCTTCGCTGAAGCAGTTTAATGAGATGTCATTGTTTACATTATCAAATACTTTCTTGTAGTCAAAATACGAAACATCGACTTGAAAACTGAAATTAACCTGATAGGAGACATAATTGACGAAGATGCAAAATTAATAACCGTTTAACAGCTGATATGAAATCCTTGTTGCTTGCCACAAATCTGATTTCTATAACTTAAATACATGTTGCGATATAATGGAAATTCGCATAATTTAGCCTAGATAAAAAGAATTGCTATCAGCCGAAAATTAGTTACTTGAGAATCGTTACCACCCTTAGATATGCACGTTACCGGAGTCATTTTCCATCGTAAAAGAATAGACATTCATTTCTATGTTGTATACACAATTAATTCAAAGTTGCTTTATTTGACACGCAGTTTAGAACGAAGCTTACATCTGTCGTTTAGTATGAAGCATATATCTCATAGTCATTAGTGGACCGCAATTGTCTTCAATGGCGTTTGTATTTAATATTGGAAATCAACTGATGATTGAACAGTGTTTGGTTAAAACAGTGTTTCTATTTAATATTGGAAATTAACTGACGATTGAAACAGACTGGATATAGCATTTTTACAGGAATAAACATGATAGGAATAGTACAATGATGTTTATATTATTGGTTAAGTATAAATTGCTTCAATCAATTTCAGACAGAAGACGATAAAGTGATACATTGTATCCCTTAAAGGAATTCCAGCTGGTGTAAGGATCCATATTTGGAGAAGGCTGAAAATCAAAATGTTATAATGCCTATTAATACTCACAGAGAATGCTGGATGATAATAACATATGAAACGATTAATCAGAACAACTATACAGATTCAATGGATGACCATTATATAAACACATTCAAATGTTCACAAATGTTGCAGGCATGTAAGAAGAGGTATTTCACTACACACAGAATGTGAGATATACACAATACCCAAGTATTTAACTACACACAGAACGTGAGATATACACAATACCCAAGTACTTCACTACACACAGAACGTGAGATATACACAATACCCAAGTATTTCATTATACACAAAACATGAGATTTACGCAATATCCAAATATTTCACTACACACAGAATGTAAGATATATACAATACCCAAGTATTTCACTACACACAGAACGTGAGATATACACAATACCCAAGTATTTCACTACACACAGAACGTGAGACACACACAATACCAAAGTATTTCACTATACACAGAACGTGAGATATACACAATATCCAAGTATTTCACTACACATAGAACGTGAGATATACACAATATCCAAGTATTTCACTACACACAGAAAGTGAGATATACACAATACCTAAGTATTTCACTACACACAGAACGTGAGACACACACAATACCAAAGTATTTCACTACACACAGAACGTGAGATATACACAATATCCAAGTATTTCACTACACACAGAACGTGAGATATACACAATACCCAAGTATTTCACTACACACGGAACATGAGATATACACAATACCCAAGTATTTCACTACACACAGAACGTGAGATATACACAATACCCAAGTATTTCACTATACACAGAACGTGAGATATACACAATACCCACAAATATGAATAAACATTCTAGTGTAAGATATTAAGAATACTTCATATTTTATTCATTTATCTATTACAAATTATAATGTTAATAAAAGAATCGTTACGACGACTCTCGGCGAGAATCAATTCATGAATCGATTTTAATATAAAGAGTCATCTATAACTCAATTTTTTTACATTTTATTAATCGATACTCAATTAGGTCTATTTAAAACCAATTTCCCTAGACAAATCTGTAAATATAACTGGATAACTGTAAAACTGATGACTTCAGAACTTCAATCTATTTATAAACTAAGAATGTTGGCAATCTATGAGTAATTTGATATACTCCACCCAGTTTTTGCCGATCAAGTAATCTTCACCATTGAGTTTCATATTAGGTAGGAAAATTGTCAATAGAGTAATTGACAATAATCAAAAGTGTATAAAATTAATGAAAATATACCTGAGCAACTTACAATTGTGATATTTTTTTCAAAACCCATGTTTTAAGCCTAAAAGATGTTTATTGCATTTCTGCACAGCTTCGCGTGCCAAAACATTTAGTCATGTGATAAATAAATCCTATGACGTCACAAGCAACAGCTTGATACTCCACAATTGCTACGTAGCAATGCCCTAACGATACTATAGCACACTGTGACCATGTGTTATAGTCTGGTACCTATTAAATTTTCTTCTTTTCCATTTTTCATACATTATCCCAATTAAAAATTATACAAGATTTTGTTCTTTCGTTTTTAACGAAAAGCACAATGAACAATGAAATCATTTTAACTGTGTCTTATAAATTGGCAAACTTAACTGTACCAATTTTCATTGCAAGTTCTTGTTAATATCTCTCATAAAAAAAATTTCTACGCCCTGTTGGAAAATCAGAGTAATTCAAAATACAGTGCAAACAATTTTAGAGGCTTGTATGTGATGAGTAGTAAAACAATAAATAACAACCAAAAACTTCGAAACAATTTTAAAAAAAAAGAAACAATGAAAATTATACAATATCCATTATAATTTCTATGAAAAAAACTTACTAAATCTTTTTCAGATTTTTTAGCAGGATATTTTAGAAGTTAAGGGTAGGACAGAGGGTGGCAGTGCATCGATGATGAATCTGAGAGGAAATGTCTTGAAACTGAAACTTTAGCTTCATGCTCAAAACAAATATTCCTGCTTTCGACAAGACCTATCCTAGGATACCCACTCAGTAGATTTCTTTTTCATTGTATAGGCTGTGTCCAAAAAAGTTTTTTTTTTAATTTACTTCATATTTGATTTTGTGTCATATCTTATATATATACACCAAATTTCATTTCAATAGATGCAAATATGGGAGGATAATGTGACGATAACCTAAATACAGAAGGACATGTTAAAATTATGTGGGCTGAGGTGACAAAATTCCAATAAATATGTTTGATATAATTTATTGAGCTTTTAAAGACATTTCCAAGGACAACATAGCATAAAATATGTTAAAAAAATTCACCTCAATTCTAAAACGTGCACAGTTTCATAATTACATCATACACATATAATACATTTAATTACACATTCATAATTACACTTCACACCCAACATTGGATTAAATAAAAATACGTACCTGTGCGCATCACCAAAGTTTGAGAAATCATCAAGTTACAAACCTATGGTATATTGAGGATGTGACAAAATTGCAATGGTTACTGGTTGCTACGGTACCCTAAAAACATATATAAGATGACGTTTACGACATATTTTAAAGTGACATTTGTGAGATGTTAAATTATGTTTATCATAAGTTCAATCAAATCTATTCGACAATGATATAGACTCGATGAATTTTATATTAAACTTGTGCTAACAGAATCAACTAAAAAGGATCAACTGCCTTTGTATATTGAAATATTGTCAGAAGTATTATGATAGCAATTTTGTCCACAGTTTAGCAAGGAAAAACTGTATAATTTTTTACTATATTTTCTTTCAATGATTGTCTTAATTACATTTTGATATTGAATATCTTTTATATGATTGTAAAGTAACCAGAGAGACTATAGTAATGTTATTTGTTGTGTGAGTGACATTTATTATATGATTCATTAAATAAATAACCAGAAAACATCTAGCAAAGTGACGCGTGTCTTTACGAACTTAGAGGAGGTTGACAAAGGTCTAATAATTAAGAGATTTTTATAGTACTATTGAGTGCGGTACAAAAAGTGAACCAATATATTTTGTAATGGTTTAAATGCTTATGTATACATTTATAAAAACTTGAAAAGCTGGTCATAGAGATGGTGATATTCTTGCTATGAAAGTAATACTACACAAAAAGTGTAATACGTCAGTACACACAGAATCCAAACGATGTTGTATAACATATACTTTTTGTAGACAAATTGTATAGGAGAGAACTTTGAAGGTCGCATAAAGTATAACTGCATAAGAATAAAAATTATTTCAGTGAAAGAGAACACAATGAATCGGTAAACAGACACCATGCATATATAGAGAGTAATTAAAGTGTGTAAAAAGCAAATATTGCTATACACTCTTCGAAATTATTGCCATAGTTTCGTACACAAAATGATGTTCCCATCATTAAATGATTAATTTCAATACTTAAATTATCAATGCTTAATGCTTAAACACTAATTTAATTCTATCACTAAAAGTACCGAAATTACAGAAATAGCAATCTTGACGCAATAATTTTCATAAAACTAAAGCCAAAGTCTGTACACTCGAAATATATATATCTTTTCTAATATAAAGAACAAAAAACATGTCTTTCTGTTTCAGAAAACCCCATACTTTATAGAAATTTATAAGCTGTAGAGGCAACTATTCATAATAGTACGAGAAATTTATAAGCTGTACAGGCAACTATTCATAATAGTACGAGACCCATTTGCAAGTCTTCAAATACCGATTTTCATGGAACTCAACTCCGTCATGCAGACTACTGCTATGTACTTATTTTGTATATTTTCCTGAACAAAGAAAGAGCGGTAGTCACTTCATAAGGTATGGGGGGAAGCTACGAAGTAACAAACGTGGCGGCCAGAACTATTCTATTAAGTGGTATTTCTAGATAACTACTGGACTGATTTACTTAAACAAGGTGCTAATGAAAGACAATACAATGCACACTATATGATTTCATACTGATTCATGTAAAGCTATACAAAGTAACTAAGTAAATGGCACTAGAACACCAAATAAAACAATTCGAAGAAAAAAAAAGTATTATGTAAATAGCTCGGTTACCGTCAGGGTTATGGAAATTTATCTTATTCTAAAATAGATTCCTACTTTTATCAGTTTTTTATTAAACCTTAAATCGTTACAATCGAGCAATAAAAAACAGAGTTACAGTCGTTTAAGTGAGCTGAGTCTTTGGTACGAATAATCACAAATTTACGTAATTGGACTGGATTTCTTTTAAATGATAGTTAAGTACTGAGTAAAAATTACTTTTTTTAGAATTGGAATCACTATGTTATTATATACCTATAGAAATGTACTGAAAAAGTAATAAAAAAATCTAATTAGCTTCATCAAGCTGATCAATATCGTCTACATAATTAAACTGGTTAAAATATTTATATTCGATATGGCATATCCCCTTCAAGCATTTTTGTTTTATGGCACTACATACACAATGGGATGAACGGTAACCAGCTTTGCATTGATATGATATCAGTTCAAGGTTTTTCTATGAGATTAATGCTACTGATAAAGTAACTTGCACTAGAAAACCGTTGTCATCAATCTTCTAGCCACTGCCTACTGGCGCATGTAATGTAGGATCTGCCAAATCATCTCTTTCATGTGCAGGATGGTTAATAATCGGTGTGTACCCAACAGTTATAATTTGGTGTGATTTTTGAGTTCATATTTTGTTCATGTCTGTCCATGATAGTATCACTTTTTCTTTATATGTCTGCCAGATAATATCACGTTTATTCATTGGATTTTTGCATTGGCTTTCTGCAAAAACATGTTTTTTTACCTCAACTAGAACCTTTATCACAGGTTTCCGAATATCAGGTACAGGGTCTACTTCAAAAAGTTCGTGCAGTATATCATGAGCTGCATTTGATCTTCCTAATGCCACTTCGGCGTCCATTATTTTTGAAGGACCACGCTGAAAAGCAACTGTGTGCCATGAAAAGTACGTCGTCCATCAATTGTCACTTCCAGGATATTGATGTTATCTGTAGCGAAATATACAAAGTGTTGTCTACCTTGGGTTTAACATAAATTTTCCGGAATATAGACTTTTCCATTAACTTCAAACGTTTTTAGATTTCACAGTTTTTGTATAGGTTAGCAATGTAGTTTTTAGGAATATATAAGTAGATCATTTTCGAATGTGTTCAACTACGGTGTAAGTTCGAAGTTTTACTACATTTTCTTCATATCGTTGCAACATTTTTTCAATTTGTGATTATTATATAGCAATAACTCAGCTCACTTAAATTACTGTAGCTCCTTTGTTTATTGTTCGATTGTAATGATTTAAGGTTCATTAAAAGCTGATAAAAATAGCTATGCATTTTATAATAAGATAGATTTCGATAACCCTGATGGTTACTAAGCTATTTACATAATAACTTTGTTTTCAAAATGTGTAATTTTTTAAAATATTTTATGTGATATAAGCTTTACATGAATAAATGTATGAAATCAAATAGTGTGCATTTTATTGTCTTTCATTTGACACCTTATTTAAGTAAATTAGTCCAGTAGTTATCTAGAAATACCACTTAATAGAATAGGCCTGGACACCATGAATGTTACGTCATAGCTTCCCCCCCCCCCCCCCTATACCCCCACGAAGAGACTACCGTACTTTTTGTATTCAGAAAAACATACCAAATAAGTATATATCAGTATGGCGGAGCTGAGTCCCACAAAAACGAACTCATTGTCCATTGGAAACCATACTATAAAGACAGAACGGTGATAAAAATTCTGGTAGAATTCGAGGAACACTGCTTAAGCAGTGTAAGATGGAGAGAGACTGGCTTATTTATAAACTGATTCCTGCCGATATGGCGTTTAGTGATTGTGATGAAGGAGAGCCGTGTAATTAAGATAATTATATGCGGGTGAAATAGGTAGGCACACTTAGTATGTATGTATGTACTCTCGATTCTGTATTTAGCGTCAAAGAAAGGATATCATAAACTACAAAGCATTTTTTACATTCTCCTGCCTTGCATTCTTCTGATATATATCGCAGGCTACTTGATGCAGAAATTTGTTTATAGTGGAGGGACTGTCTGGTAAATTGTTGTGTAGAGTTACTTTCAGCAATTTAAACTTGCAGCGATGGACGCAGCACATACATTGTGCGGTATCTCATTCATGGGCCTGAAGTGCTGTGGCCAGTGCTGAAAAAATTTGTCAACCTTGATATCTGGGTATTTTTCTTTAAATAGCTGGTAAACTTCAGTTACAGACATGAGTATATGCCGTTTTACTACATGGATACATTTAGCAATTGGGGTTTTCAGGGAAATTGAATCTTTTCTTCCATGTGCAGCTCGACTTTTTCTCTCAGGTGCAAGTATCTTCATCAGTTACAATATCAGATCTAGTTTTTTTAACTTCTTGAAACAATTGAGGAGACACTGTGAGCATATTTATGTATGTATGTACATGTATATATATGTATGTATATATATATATATATATATATATATATATATATATATATATATAAATATAAACATTACAAAGAAATGAAAAAAGTAGGGTAATCACTTTTCGGTACATACAAACATAAGAAAACCCTGCGCAAAGCTGTCACAAGAATCAAAAAAGCTCTACCAGAAAGTCTAAATAAAAACAAGCTGTTCTTTTAGTGTTAGTAAAGAATATCATACCCACGGTGTCTCCCCAATTATCTCAGAAAGTTAAAAAAACTAGATCTGATATTGTAACTGATGAAGACACCTGGGAGAAGGCACCTGGGAGAAACGGTCGAGCAACACTTGGAAGAAAAGGTACAATAAATGCGTTACATACAGCTTTACATGGAATTTTACTAAAAAAAACGCTCTTGCTTCAGTGTGATAAGTTGAAACATTCTGAGGACTCGTCCACTGTAAGTGAACAAACAAATGTACAGTGGACATTGAACCAGAACCACAAACACCAGAAGAAATATAGCCTCAACCTCTTCAACTCAATCAAGTTTCAGTCGTAATACTGCTTGTGTTAGCGACATTAAACACAGCAACTTTGTTTTAGTAAAGTCTGAAGCTACTAACAATAAAAAAACAAATAAAGAGTGGAGATTTATTGCTGTGTGTCAAGGGCCTGAAGAAGAAGTTCAAGAAGTAAAAGTAATGTTCATGAAAACCACTAATGGAAACGAAGCAAGGTTATTAATTATTGATGAAAAGGATATTTCCTACATAAACATTAATCAGATATTGAAAACTTAGGAAAAGCCAGTAATCAAAGTGTGTGGTGGACTGCATATATTACAAATTCAGTAAAAATGTTAATAGTTCTAATGCTAATACCGCCAAAAGAAAACGTAATATGTCGGATTACACTACAAGTCAAAGCGTTATGACAATTTTTACTGTTTTTTTATGTGATGGTTAAATTTATAAATTGTTCAAAATACTTCATCTTACTTATCTGAATTTCTCTTATAAACAATAATCTATGTAATCTAAGTTACGTCTGAAAAAAATATTTTTTAATCACAAATACCAAATAAATCCACATTAAATTACTAACGTGAATGTAAAAAAAAAAGGTTTGCCATACCTGAACTATCAAATGTGATTGTTTACAATGTACATTCTCTTTTCAAATTTAATGGAGTATAGTTATAGTATTACATATTTATTTTGGATAAACAGTGATTTAATGTCAAGATATATTTGAAAGTATATCAGAAACTGAGTAAAATTGTCTACCGTGTGTACTAGTGACTCTCTACCTAATTAGCTTGATTATTGTATCGTTATGATTTTAAAGAGAAATACACATTTCAAGCGAAAGAAATTTGAGTTCGTCACACCAAAAAGTTGTATGTAATACTTTTTATACGAAAAGCACCTTCTGTGCTTCAATAATTTCCATATCAGACAGGCAAACAAATTGACATCCAATGTTTCTAGTATTTTGGTCTATGTAATGTAAGACCTCAGATTAAAAAATAAAACACTTTGATTATTATTTAGTTACAAAGTAAAAACCAACCAGGCACACAGGCCACCCATTTGTTGACCTCATTAATTTTGATGTAACCAAGGTGCATAATTTGAAAATTTAAAAGTAAAGAGGATGTACAAAGAGAATGACAATGAAGTAATTTTAAATTCAGTCGCTATGAAAAATATTAAATTTTGGTTAAACAGAGAGCTATCTAAACCACTGCTATTAGTTTCACCGTTGTACGTAATTTTCCATAAGAAAAGCATAAAAAACAAAATAATACATATTTCTACTTTCAAATTTAAACAGAGATAGAGGCCAAATATCTGGTATCTCGAAAGGAGCTATGTCCAGGTCGTCTGTATTCTCGTGGATCCCGGTTATTTAGTTTCATTTAATTAACTTTAAATTCTGCAAATGCTACAACATTGATAAATAAATTTGATTGTAGGCAGAGCAAATGGAATAAGCCTTAAAGTGTTGTGGTATTTTAAGAAAGAAAAAAATTTAATTTTGTAGGTCCATCTTACATACAATTATTGTCAATGTTACCCGACTAGCTCATACCGTTTTGGGGAACAAATATACTTGCAAGATATGTCGTTGGCTAAAATTGTTATTTTATAATTTCACTCTTTGTAGAAGTAATGTTAAACAAGGTACATGTGTTTTATTATATTTCTTTTTGCACATAGATCCCACTTCCATGGGAATATTGACTAAAAAATCTATCCCACTATGCATGAACAACATCTGAACACGAGTAAGGTATTTAATTATCGCATTTCAACAATGAAAATTTAAAGGCAAGCTGTACATTCCCAGATGAAAATTATACCCGAAAGTAAAGCACTATACCGCTGTATATGTATACCTATGCACATTGTATTCACAGGTTTCTTCAAATGTAATGTTTCAGATTACAATAAATTTAGAATTTAATATTACTATAAAAATAGAAAAATAGGCATTGAAAAAAATTATTTCCTTTAATTAACAATTACACTGTATGATCTACATTCTTAATATACTTAATGATGAACTAATTATTCAATTTATCATTAAGTGTAAGAATGTAGATTACATACTGTAATTGTTAATTAAAAGGAATAATTTTGTCCAATGGATATTTTTTCCGAAAACAAATTATTATTATCTTTTATTCTGCAACTTGCCATATTTTCTCATCTATAGTAATCATTTATCAACAAAGACATAATGAAGAAACATAATGAAAACAAAATACAGTAAATAAATATATTTTACATAATACATTCATGTATCAGCACAACAGAGCACTACAGATGAAGTCATTCATACGATGATTAGATAATATATTATAATAAGTTCACAAAGTGAGCAGTAATTTCTTCAGATAATGAACAAGCTGTAGATTCACAAGGTAAACAATAAAAATAGGTCATTACATGTTACCTTCACATTGAAATTGGTAAAGCACCTGTCGGCTGTGCTGTCTAACATCCAAACATGTAAAATATGCAGTTTTAAAACTACTCTGAGCAGCATGAATGCAATTAGAGTTACTATTAATAATGAGTGCGGTTATGTCTTATTACGCGCGCAATGGAAACAATGTGTAGTGTATAACGCAGATATGACGTGAGGGGTCCGTCACAAAGTGCAAAATTTACAATATACACATCACAGTCTCCACTATTTTTATTTTTTAATGAAAGACTATATATGTATTTAAAAAAGTATGACTCTGCCGCGACTATTTTGTTAAAAGGGAAAAAATAACAACTCCTCAGCAGCTTAGCAGATTATTTTGCTAAAAAGAAAAAATCCTTAGCACCAATAGCGATCTTTATTATTAAATGAAAGAATATACTCACAAATTGTCTCCAAATTTGTTTGACTCTAAATCTTTTTCCGCTATTTTCACACTGAATTTACTATTATACATCACACACTTAATATAGACACAGTTATTTCAATTAGATAAAGCAAAACAAACGCATTAGGAAAAGCCGTCAAACACAAAAGATACGGTACGTCAAAGTGCGCCACTGTCACAATGACAGAAAGAACATAGACGGCCTCTATCTTGTTTAGTATATGAACTATGCTATATTGTCTATTATTCTGTAGCGTTATTTATCTTTATTAAACACCTTTGCCAATATCAATTTTCAAAAAGGTTTGCTACACAAAATTAATATCTGGTATTGTTGCTTGGCAATAAAAAAATAAACTATCAAGCGAAAGAAAGATTAAATAAGAGTAAAATAAAATAAATAAGTAAAGCGACAATATAAATAAAACAATGTATTTATAGATAATTCAAATGCAGCTGCAGTACGTAGGGGTGCACAAGACAAATATTAATTATGATTAATTATTTCAGTGCAGGTTACCGAAAAAAACATTAGGCCTATCTAAAAATTGTTTTATTATTTTTTGGTTTATCATTTTTAAATTCTAACTTTTGCTAATTCTTTTTGTAAATGAATAACTCTCACATATTTGTTTTATTATAACATTTCAAATAAAAATTAAGCCGTCAAAATTACTTGTCGTATTAGATATTCGGCAGTGTTGCCAATTTAGCGACTTTGTTGCTAGAAATAACGGATTTTGCTTAAGCTTTGGTATTTCATCTATGTCTTAAGCCTTAGCGACAAAAAAGTTTTGACGACAATAATGATTTAACGACTTATCTGACAACTTTAGGAGTATAAATCGAAAAGCTTCAGGCAATGGATACGTTTTTTGTCAACTTAAAGAAATAATTAAGTTTGAAATTTTCAAGTAAGTATTTAATTATAGGGTAGGCGCTATACTGACTCCAGAGTAACAATTCACTGACGGTAGAGCAACTATTGTCTTATCGTCTCTATACTTGAAAATTTTAACATTTTGCTTTAAATTTTTTTTGGTCTTGAAAAAAAACGTACGTAATATTAAATAATAATAAAATATGTTTCTCTCAAATATTAATTAATTTAAACGAAACATTTTTGCATACAGTCATATAAGATGCAATTTGTATTTCACCTTCTTTATTTTAATCTCGAGGTCAGTTTTCCGCATGCAGAAGCCAGTGCTTGAATAATATTAATTTGTCCTGTCGTTACCTTATAATTGTTAACATGTTTATTTGATGATAAATGTTTCATTGAATCAGATTTCCTCCCATTGCTAACAGCGGCATCAGAAGCACATGGCTTACAAAAAGCAAATTCTTCTACCCTTATCACTTTTACTTAACCATCTTTTAAATTATTCTAATTGTAATAGTTCATTACAAAAATTTTGACAATATTCAATTTTCTGTGGAACACTCATTGCTTTAAATTAATTATCATAACTAAGTGAACAAGTACTTTATTCTTCTCTTAAGTCTGATGAGTCCATTCTCTCATCGTTCCATAAAACATTTTGAAAAGATATTCCCCTAATCTAAATTTTAAAAAAATCAGTATTTCAGGAGACTCGAACTGAATTCAATAGATCTCCTGAAATTTCAGAAGGGTTGGTATGATCGCTACTGGCCTCTGGTGCCCCTCTCCGAACGAAATTATGGACCCGCCCCTGATAGAATCAGTTTTAACGACTTTTAATATTGAGCCTAGTACAACTCGTATATATTGGAGTTAGAAACGGTCATAGAAACCGTCAAACGAAATGGAAAAGTTTTTCGCGGCCTGATTATTTCATTATTATTTTAGTGTTGTTTAGTCTAATTTGTTGCAATAAGTTATTTAGTTTTTGTGTTATTTTTACTTTAAATCTATTTTCATTTAATTTTTGACCGTAACTATATTCCATGTATTGTTTTAATCAGTGTTGTATTTGCTAAGTTTGTTCTTTGGTTCATTTTTTCAATCATTCATTTTTGTGCTTCAGCTTTGTGAAAATGGATTTAGTTATTCTTCCCTCCCACCCTCCGAATTCTTTTGAGGGAGAACGTGTCTGGCGCCGCTGAACCATTTATTGTCCACGTGCAGAGAAAAGAACCCCAGCCTAATTCCGGATTCTCATTTCATGCTGTGAAATTTGGTTCCATTTTAAAACATTATCGTGTTGATGGAATTATTCGAGATGAACAAATTAGCAGGAACAGGATTTCGGTGGATTTTCATCTGCTGATGCCGCCAACAGCTTCATTAACCACTCTGCCTTCATGGAACAGAACAAATTGTTCATGACATGACTCACTGACGTTAAAGGAGGGGTTAACGTCAGTCGTATGGCGGCATTGTTCGAAATGTTCCAGTCGATTGGTCTGACGAGGAGGTTTTATTCAACATAGAAGTCCCTAAAGGATGCGGTAAGGTTACTAAAGTCCGTCGCTTAAATTTAAAAAAAATAATTGATGATCAGCCTAAATATTTTCCGCCTGAGACGATGGTCACTACCTCTGATGGCCCAGTTCGTCCCCAACGTATATATATGGCTTACTCATTGCTTCTACTTTCAAAATATGAATTCCCTACAATACAGTGCTTCAAGTGCTGTAGGTTTGGACATGTAGCTGACAAATGCCGATCTTTCGAGCATTGTTTCCGATGTGGTCAAGGACACGTTGGGAGAAACTGCCCACTTCCTCTTTATAAAGCAAAATGTATCTTTTGCAGTGGAAATCATGATTCCACTGATAGAAATTGGCCAGTATTCGAAAGACAAAAAAATCAAATTTGAAATGTCTGAAAGAGATATTTCCTATGCGGAAGCGTCCAAATTGGTCCCTTCTGCTAAAAAATCATACGCCTCAGTTGCAGCTCATCCCCCTCTAACACTTCCTTCTCCAATTTCTTCCCAAAGTTTGCTTTCTCCGTCTCGTCCTACCAACTCCTCTCACAAAAAAATTATTACTCTGAAACCCCGACCCCGCTATTCGACTAGTTCCAACCAGGGCTATGACCGCTCGGCTCTAGAACAAGCCTGGGCAGACTTACAAATTCCTCAACCTGAAAATGTTTGCGGTTTTAGTCAACAACCTTTAGCTAATACTCTTTCTTTTACGAGTATTATTCAATTTCTTTTGATCACCTTGGTCAAAATTCTGCGTTCCCCCAATCAATACCGTCCAACGTTGCCTCCTCTATTCTTACTTCCCTTCAATCCCTTCTTTCTAATGGCTTCACCAATAGTGGCGAGGGTCTTGCAATGGAATAGTCGCAGTATTATTTCCAAACAAGGAAATATTCGTCACCTCCTTGTCAAGTATTCTTCATCCGTGGCTGCCATATCGGAGACTTGGCTGAAGCCTGGATTCCATTTTAAGATCCAAGGCTACGTCTGTCTCCGGGAAGATAGAGCGGATGGCAAGGGCGAATCCGCCCTATTACTTGACAAATCCCTTCCCTTCTCCTTAGATTTCTCTTGGCTGTGTTTACTAAATTATGGTGATCCAACACGAGTTCCTGTCCCATTTCAGAACCCGAGCTCAGTAGATATCTCTCTTTTCTCCTCATCCTTGGCATACTTAGTTTCTTGGAATATTCTTTCTGAGTCTTTTGGAAGCGACCATTTCCCCATTTTGATTTCTTTCCCTCATTTAAATGTTCATATTGAAAAAATTGTAAATTTAAATGAGAAATTTAAAAGATTGGGTGAGATTCCATACCTTTCTCAGTGTGGAAGTGGATTCCCTCCATCCAGTAGACTCGGATAGCATTGACTCTTGCAATAACAAATTTGTAAGAGCTATAGACCTATCCGCTCGACACTTTATCCCACTTAAAAGATTTAACCACCACTTCAGATCCTATCCCCCCTGGTGGGATGGAGACTGCTCCGCAGCGATTAAAACCCGCAAAGAGGCCGAAGCGATATATAAAACTAATATGTTGGAAACAAACTTCCTCTTGTTTCGAAAGACCCAAGTTCAGACTAAACGAATTTTCCTTAAAAAAAGAGGGAAGCCTGGAAGAAATTCTCTCACTCCCTGTCTCCTTTTACTCCCTCTCGTGTCGTCTGGTCTAATATAAAACGCTTTCGATTTATTTTTCAGCCTGATATTCCCAAATATGTACAAGGAAATTGGGTTGATCAATTTTTAAATAATCTTGCTCCCCCATCCATCCCAAATTTTGATGATTTACCTTTCAGGTATAACTTTACTAACGCCAATCATTTTTTAGAAGAGGATTCTCCATTAATCAATTGAATTTCACCTTACATCACCTTAAGGATTCTTCCCCTGGTATTGACGGAATGTCATATTCAATGGTGAAAAATACTTTACCATCTACCCGTTGGTATCTTCTATCACTCATTAACTGTATGTTCAAATCAGGTTCTATTCCAAAGTCCTAGAAAACTCAAATAATAATTCCCATTCTTAAACTTCATAAAGATCCCAATGTGGGTTGAGCGAAGATTAGGGAATATCTAATTAAAAATCGTTTGGAATGGTTTACTGAACACCATTTTATTTTTCCAAGTAACCAATTTGGTTTCAGAAGAGCTAAAAGTACGATGGACAATCTCAGCGTCCTAACCACTGACATCAGACTTGCTTTCTTTCGACAAGAGTTCCCCGTTTCTGCTTTTTTAGATCTTTCTTCAGCCAACGATAACGTAAACCTTCCAGTCCTCCAAAAATTCATAATCTTGGGATTCCGATTAAGATTATAAATTTTCTTCTCAATTTTCTTTTAGAAAGGTCTATTATTCTTAGATCCCCTGGATCCCCCCCTTAATAAGAACTATATTGAGGGGTTTTACTTTTCAATATTTACTCCTATATGATTCACTCAACAGTAAATCCATTCTGTCGTGTTTTACAATACCTGCTTTTATATTCTTCTGATAAGTCAATAATGGTTGCCGAAAATGGTTTAAACTCTGCCCTTGTTAACCTAAACAAATGGGTTAACTCTCATGATATGGATTTATCCCCTTCCAAAAGCGCTGTCGTGGTTTCTCGAGAAGGAGAATTACTCCTCCGTTATCTATTTCTTATAATTCCTCTTTGATCCCTGTCCTTTCCAATACCAAATTCTTAGGTATGTTCCTAGACTCAAAATTATCCTGGAACATTGACATCGAATATGTCATCTCCCAATGCCAGGCTAATATGAATATTCTCTGCGCTCTTTCTGGAGTGTAGTGAGGCTCTCACCCTTCCACATTAAAGTTAATATATAACACTCTAGTCCGTAGTCATCTAGAATATGGTTCATTTATACTTGATCCTATTTCCAAATAAAATGCCACTAAATTGACCTGCATTCAGTCTCAAGCTCTAAGGCGGGTGCTATGAAATCTCAGGCGACAATACCTAGCTGATCGTTATTTACTAAAGGCATCTAGGTTTTCTACTCACCCTATTTTTCCAAAACTTGCCCTCCTCTCTAGGTTTATTGAGCACGCTTCTTTTTGGCGTTCTAAGTCACGGCCTCTTCTTATCGTTAGCTTCCAAAGATTCAAATTCCTCACTAATCCTATTTATCAAAATTCTTCTCTCCCTCTCAATAGCTTCCCATTTGACTTAGTATTTCACAGGCCAAATATAAATTTGTGTTTTGGAGTTGATAAGGAGATCAAAAATGCTAATTCGCTGTTCAATTCTATCTTGAATTCTTTTTGGATGGATTGGATGCGAATATACACAGATGCATCAAAAACCGGTAGAGATGGCTATGTCGGAGGGTCATTTTACCCTCCATCCACCGCTCATTCAGCTTACTTTCGCCTTCCTAAGGAGTGTTCGGTATTCTCCGGGGAATGTCGTGCTATTGTGGAGGGCCTGAATTATGCTCTACTCAAAAAACAAATTGCAGGCTCCTTATCTCCTCTGTCTCCTTAAGTTGTTTACAGTCCCTTCTCGCTAATGCATTTTCTTCGAACTGTGGTTTCCTTATTCTCCGGATCAAGCAACTTACGCTTGATTTGGAGAGACCGGGATCCGATGTCGTTCTTGTATAGATCCCTAGTCACTGTGGCATAGTTGGTAATGAAATAGTCGACGCAAAAGCTCGGTTTGCCGCCGTGATCGGGGATTCATGTTTCACTATTAATTTCATTGAGGATATCCTTCCCATGATTCGTTTCTGGATGACATTTGACTGGCAGAGAGCGTGGGAAAGATCATTCCAGATTACAGGCGCGGGATATTTCCAGATCCAACCTTTTATACCCACAAAACCTCGATTCTCAACATTTATTTTATCTTAACATTTTCTTTAATTGCCCATCAACATAAGATCACTTTTATTTATTGCCAACAAACCCATTTTAGGATTAATCATTCAGTTCATAAGAAAGAACAACATCAAAATATAGAATTTTTTATATTTATATTCATGTTTAATTTTTTTTTTGTTTGTATATTTGTATATACTTATTTTGTACTCTGTATATTATAATGTAATTTTCTTCTTTTTGTTTAATTGCAGCCAACTTCTTATTTAGTTTTTGTGTTATTGTATAGTTTATTCTTTTGTTAACAAGCAACAATGACAAATATCCGGAATATGATATAATCAGTGTTGCGTAGCCTTGTTTCCACACTTGACATTGGCAAAGGTTCTCTCTTGAGAGAACGAACGCTATATAATCAAAGATAAAGATAAAGACACTACACCACAGATCATATACTAAACACTACACGTGCGAGCGAGAAAGTACGAAAGTATTATGAGTATTATTTACATTTTTATGCACAAAATAGAGTACTCTGTGGTTTTATGTTCATTGGGATAGCGCAGTAACTTGACAGCAGAGTTTGACAGATGTCATTTTCTCCAATTTAGGTTATAAATATATTAAATTATGTTTTAATCGCGTCACGAATTTTTAATAATTAACCTTATATTTACTTTCAACACTGAAACTTTACTATATTATGAACAATGCTTAATATTACCTCATTCCTTATTACGCTTACAATTTACCATCATAATTCAATGTGTTTGTTTTGGAAAAAACGAAATAATAAGCATCTTAATAAAACAAAAATGTGTTACAAGAATACATTTTTCCAGTTTCCTTCCGACAATACGATATTGTGTAACATTTTCTACTTGATATATTATTATTGGAGAATCAAAGGTATTTGAAAAGGACAGTAAAATAATTTAAACACTATATTACTTGATATAGTTTTATTAAAGAATCATAAATATTATAAAACAAATATAATTAAAAAAAAGTATTTTGACGTGATATATAATTTTTAGAGGGTAGAAAGTATTGCAGGAAAACATATATACTAAAATGGTTAAACATTGGGAATGCACTGTATTATTTAATATATTAGAGAATCAAAACTTTTATAAAACAAATATAATTAAAGAAGACGATGTATTATTATTAAAAACCGAAGTTATTTTAAGAACAGATAGAGTGAAAGCATTATACATTGTCACTATGCTGCGCATTTGATACAGTATTAATAGAGAATCAAAAGTATTATGAAATAAATTTAGTAATATTCTGACCAAACTACTTCACTTGCTATATTATTATTAGGGAATTTAAGCTTTTTAAAAACAGATAGAGTAACAGAATTAAACATTGTGACCACGCTGCATTACTTGTAGTAGCATTATTAGAGTATTAAAAGTATTATAAAACCGAGTTAAAAAAATAAATGTTACCAGCTTGCTTGATACATAATTTTAATGAACCAAAGCTATTTTAAGAACAGATGAGTAAAAACAAAAGAATTAAACATTTTGACCATTCTGCATTATTTGACACAGTATTATTAGAATATAAAAAGTATTAAAAAATAGAGTTAAACAATTAATGATACCACCTTACTTGATATGCTATTATTAGAAAATCTTAAAAAGAGATAGAGTAGCAGAACAGGCTACTCTACGTTACATAGTATAATTAGAGTGTCAAAAGTTACAAAAAACATTTAAAAAAATAAATGTTACCAGCTTACTTGATACATTGGGGAATCGAAGCTATTTTAAGAAAAGATACAGTAAAAGAATTAAATGTTCTGACCACACCAACTTACTTAATATATTATTATCAGCGAATCGAACCTATTTTAAAAACAGATAGAGTAACAGAATCAAATATTTTGGCCATGCTACATTACTTGATACATTTTAATTAGGGAATAGAAGATATTTTAAAAACAGAGGAGTAAAAGAATTAAACATTTTGACCATTCTGCATTATTTGACACAGTATTATTATTATATAAAAAGTATTAAAAATAGAGTTAAAAAATAAATGCTACCACCTTACTTGATATACTATTATTAGAAAATCGATGGAGTAACAGAATTAAACATTGTGACCATGCTGCATTACTTTGCATAGTATAATTAGAGTGTCAATAGTTACAAAACACAGTTAAAAAAATAAATGTTACCAGCTTACTTGATACATTAGGGACTCGAATCTATTTTAAGATAGAGTAACCGAATTAAACATTGTGACCATATGCTGCATTACTTGATATAGTATTATTAGAGAATTATAAAAAAAATATGATTAAAAAATAAACTTTTTGATTTGATATAAGTGTTATTATTAGAGAATTGAAGGTATTTTAGGAACATGTATAATAAGATAATTAAACATTGTGGCCAGACTACATTAAATAATATAGATATTATTAAAGAATCAAAGTTTTACACATACAGTTAAAAAAAACTATTCTGACCACCTACTAAGAACCGATAGACTAAAAGAATTAAACATTGTGATGCTGCATTACTTGATATTGTATTACATTACTTGATATATTAGAGAATCGAAGATATTATAAGAACAGAGTAAAGAAATAAATATTGTGACCATACCTTGATAAGATCTCGTAGTCGGTCACAGTCGTTTTTCTCGAAAAATGTTTGGCATGGAAACTTTAAATTTGGCATTGCAATAAAGCGTACATACATAACCTGCATATTTTTCAATAGTTGACACTAAAAAATTATTTATTTGAAAATTTTACATGGGACAAATAAAGCATTTGAAATTACTGTTTCCAATTTCTTGGATCCCGCGGAATATGAATTGATAGAACGACTTACAGAGATTAGTTTAAAATTTTTCAAAAATATTTAAAAATCTACGTAATATATATACGTAATTTTGTGGACATTTTTAGCAATATATTAGAGATATTGCTAAAAATGTCCACAAAAATTTTCCCATGGACGATTTGATCTAGACTCTTGATATTCACTGCTACAATGTATTAATAAAGGATATTATACCATGTAAAGTATTGACAATGCGCAAAAATATTTATACGGAAATTTTTGAGGGGTTTGAAAAATGTGCCTAAATTTTTTTAATTTCATATATCATGTCAGGTATTAATTGAAAGAGCAATTTCAAAAATGTCAAAACTATATTCTTCACAACTTTAACATTTTTCACAGTTTTAGGATGTAAACAGTATTACTGTATATCACATTACATTTTCACTGAAGAATCTTGCTTCTTGCTTTTATTTCCCGATGCGTAGATTTAAATCTGATGAATAAAAATGGTCGAGACGACTGTTATAGCGGCTCGGCTTGAATTTCAAGCTGAATTATAAAATACTGTTAAGTTACTTTCGCGATGTAGATGGTATTTAAGCTATATTTATATATATTTTTCTGTATTGAAGGAATCAACAAATCGTAGGCTGAAGGTATACACGGTTTCTAAACTATGTTTGTATTAGACTCATACATCGATGCCGCAGGTCACAGAAAATGAACTTGTAATTGAATCTCTGGCTAATACAGACAATCTCTGGCTAATTCAGCGTTTTGCAAATTGACCATTGATTTTAGTTAATTGTGAGTAGTTGGAAAAATGACACTACCATCTTTTACAATATGTTTTATTTTATAGATATAATCATATAAAGTAATAAAAATATGAATGAATGCCACACCCATATTAATTACACCTGCCACAGCGTAAAGAAAATTTTTTGTTTTTTGCTTTTTATGTGATCACATTATTCACAGGACATTTGCATGTTTAATAGATCAAATTATAGACACGATTTTTAGTTTAGTTTTTGAATATAAGTTTAATGTTAACACGTTATTGATATGTATACATTATTTTATACATGTTTGCCCACATTAAGAATGCATATAATCTTATGAAACTTGATATTTTTGTAAGAAAACTTTGAAGAAAAACTTTGTTTATGTAGTTTTGGTTTCTATTTAGTAAATATTTTATTTATTTTTAATAGTCTATAGCAATCCCGTTTATGGCTCTACAATTTACAACACTTATTAATAGATTAGAAGTATACATATACTATAATAGATTATACAATCTATTTTTCACTATACCAAGCAATAAGGTTTATTTAATAATACAGTAGAATAAAGATATTAAAGTTACCTTCTACCTTTTATTTTTTACAAGTGAGTTCATGTAACTTATTAAAATTTCGAACCATTGGGTATGTATATGGAACAAAAATGGATGTACTTTGATAGAATAAAAGAAATGTTCTGGATCATTTCTAATAAATACTTTCATTTAATCAATAACCGCAAACCTAATTACACTTTATACAAACATCAACTTAAAAAAATTGGCTATTTGACAATATCGAAAATATACCACAATTCGGGGTCATCCTATTAGGTTATAACGTAAATAAGCATATTGCTTTTAATTTTCGGAAGAATAAGTTTATGTTATATAAAAAAAACGTAAAGAAGTCACAAAATTTTTTCAAAATTTAATCAGCATCGCGAACGCCCTGTTACTGGTTAAAGGTCAGGTGACGTCACAGACAAGTTTTTAAATCTTTAAATTATGGTCCTTTTTTCTTTTTTTTTTTATTTTTAACTATCACCTTTTGCATTTAGTATAAATTTTTTCATAGTATGAATTCATTACATATGTTATTCGTTATGTATTATATTATATAAAAAGAAATATATTACAAATGATATATTTAATTAAAATAACTTCCGGTCGTAACTAATGTATCAAAAAATTTATTTAATTCCCATGCAATGCATATGCTAATGTATTATCAGCACTATAATTTTATTCCAAACATGAATCATAGACAAATAGATTTTTCCTGCATGTTGTTTGATAAACAAGATGTTATTGTTAAAATTGACAGATTAAGTAAATATTTGAGTTGGATAATTAAATTTACTATATTTATATTATAAATACTTAACAATTTGTAAGAAATTATAATTTTAATTGTGTAATAAGTGCTTAGCGATAAAAGATAAATTGAACGAACTAGAAAAAAGTTTAAAACATATTCCCTCGCAAACAAAAGTCAAATAAATGTTGGCTGCAGAATTTTTTTAAATATATCGTTTTTAATGAATATTCTTTCATATCATATCAAAAATTTAAATTTAGATAAATGCTAACGATTGTCAAAATATCATTGGTACTAAATGCATTCATACCAAAATTTAATATTCTTATTGTGTTGGTTTATAGGCATTGATATTGATAATAATGTTTAAAACACTAATATTACTTATATCGAAATTATCTTCACACATAAAACCTTCGAGTGAGTTACAATACTGTTTGGATCTCTGTGGGCTAATTGCAGCCACTTTTTTGTCTTTTAAGATTTGTTGGCACTGAAACTAACACTTTGTGTCAACTTTTTATAGACGTATTTGTACATCGTGGTACTACACACCATCTTAATATGAAAATAAGTAATAATCCCCTTCAGCGGGCAGGACTGTTTGTTTACATTGTGTGTGACATCACGCTAGCCGCCATTACAGAAATTGCGGTTTTAGCACGAGATCGAAAATTCAAAGTTTAAAAGTTATTTATTTAAAAAATACGGCTTATATCCTGGATATATAAATGTAGTGTGCTTATAATACAAAATATAAAAATTTAAAAATTCAAGTCAAATAGCCTATTTCTTTTGTATATATTAATTTTCTTACAGTTGCAGCCAATGAGAAAAAACTGTTTGTGTTATTAAAAAATCAGTTAAGCTGATATAAATTAAGAAATTGTATCACCACGATAATGTATGTAGCTGTTAAACCCATGAAACCGAGCAGCAGAGAAACCCGCAGTTCAAACATGTGGAGCACACTAATTTGGCCCAACTTGCTCGCTTTTATAAAATTTTGTATCCCCACCAGGTGTTTGCGAATATCAGAAGCTGTAAATTAGAAATTAATTTATTGAAACAAATTCGATGAGGTCGGCAGTTGAATTAATTTTTTTTTAGATTAACAGCCTTTGCATAGAAAAATTATGTGGCTAACATTTAAAAAAAATTTAATGAATCCTGTTATTATTTACGGTATTTTGTAAATGTATATTTCTAAGTTAATACTTAATAAGAATGTTATTGAATAATGTACTCACAAATTTGATCGTTAGCGTGCAATCTTGTCAATGAGTTTTTTGTTTTTTCAACTTGTTGGAAAATACTTTCACACAGAGCACATGTAACAATCAGAAACGTTACATATTGTATTGACCATAATATAGTGATGAAAAATGTCCTTTTTACATAAGCCTGTACAATGAAACGACATAATAGGTTACAGTAATGAATGAATTTATTATTTTTAACATTAATCAGAATCAAGATTTTATACATCTAGATGTAAATTAATTTTTTTTATCATCAAAATATTCAAATGTATTTTATTTCACACCCCCAAGGGAATCAGTTTATCAATATGAAATTTATTTTTTCTTAAAATTGAAATAAATGTTACTCACTCCGTGCTGTAAGATGATAAAGACTGCGAATACATTAACTGCGAGGTTCGTAAATGTAATTATTAAGGAGAAAAGGAGCTGAACTGATAACAGGTGATAAGAGGTTACAGTAATGAATGAATTTATTATTTTTAACATTAATCGGAACCAAGATTTTTTACATCTAGATGCAAATTAATTTCTTTTATCATCAAAATATTCAAATGTATTTTATTTCACACCCCCAAGGGAATCAATTTATCAATATGAAATTTATTTTTTCTTAAAAATGCAATAAATATTACTCACTCCGTGCTGTAAGATGATAAAGACTGCGAATACATTAATGACGAGGTTCGTAAATGTGATTATTAAGGAGAAAAGAAGCTGAAAATGTTTAGAATTATACACAATTGTTTTTAATAAGCAAAATAATATAATGTCTGAAATGATAATAGTGAAATATCGCCAACCTGGATTTGAAATATTTTATTTAAGCATCTACATGTTTTCATAAAAAGGATAAAGAAATTCGATAAGTCATAAATAGTTTTGTATTTGAACGGCAGGTTAAGTTTATAAATAGTACACTTTGGACATGTTATCAAACATTGATAACTGCCGAGAACGTAACGTGTTGGAAAATCCTCTATTAGGTTAGTTGTTTCTAAAAATGAGTTGACTAGTTTAATACGTCGATTTATACTGCAAAGAAGTAAACAAAAGAGAATAATTTCCAAATCGCATATCGGTCTACAAATAGTACCGACTATTACACGTTCAGGCATAAAATGTACTTGCGTGAAAAAGAGTTTAGCTAAGAGATTACTGGCTACTGTGAAAGTTACAAGACAAGCTACCGTCAAAATGACTATAGATTTATTCCACATTTTATCACTTAGAATCATCTGCCGTGTATGAGTCGGCTCAAAAAGTTTGTCTATTTTATCAATATATGTAATTAAATCATTCAATGACGTTTTTCCACAAAATACATGAGAGCATATCAAATAGGATGCATATACATTTTCAGTAAATTGAAGTACGTTTAGAATATGAAACTGTATATCAGAATTGTTATGATAAGCACTTATTTGAAAATAATGTAAAATTATTGCAAGTGTGAAACTGTAGAGAAATTTTAATTTTGATATTTGTTTTTGTTTTATGAATACACCAAACATGAACCGGACTCTCAATATAGGCCACAGTGTATTTTCAAATGTCTCATCCTGTGGTCTTTTACCAAATACAAAAGTAATTTTTTTCGACATTTTTACATTATTACTTTACATCGGTAGCACTTTAATTCTTCACGTCATGTTGTGACAAATGTTAAAAGGAAAGTGTTTTTCGATCGGAAAATAATTATTTGGAGAGGTTGATAACGATCTGTTTTGTTTAATATTCTAAGTGGACTACTTGTTCAATATCCCAAGTAAATGTTGAATCAATTAACGAAGTAATTCCAAATGTGATGATGAGTACCTTTCAAGTGAATACTTTTCGGATAATGATTGATTATTAAAATAATAGTCAAACATTATCCGAGGCCATATACGTGGTATGGTGTTGTGTACATACATATGTATAATTACATATAATAAATAGAAAACATGGAAAATAAGAATAAAAACTTTACTTTTTACTTTACGACAATTTGACAAAATGAAAAATTAAAATCAATGAAGTTATAATATTATATCATTTTCATGTCTTTAAGTTGTAGCAATCGGCACTGTTGTACAAAATTGTATTTCTTTATATTATTACCGATAGTCAAAAAATTTAAATAAATCTATAGACTAAACTAAAACTCGCACTACAGGGTTCCGTGTAAATTTAGGTACACGTAATAGTTTAAACATTTAAGGATACACAATATTTTTATTAAACAATTACAAATATATTATTATCCACTTCGTAATTATGTTACCAAATGTTTCTTGACTGTAACATTTAAATTTATAATAAAGTTTCCACATAATACCGTTGTCCTCATTTCTTCCAGATTGTTCTCATGCATTGTTAAAAAGCCAGGAGGAAGGTAGAAAACACAGTGAAATATTTCGTATCATCCGAGAGAAATTTTGTGTCAAAAATATCACTGAATGTTTTAATTTTTGTTTGAAAAGACCTCTCCAAAAAAAGTATCTTCAAGTTCTATATATGGAAAAGATAGTGTTCACATAAATTACAATAGTTTCTCTTGAAATTCCAACTCTATTGGTTTTAAAATGAATGATGCTGCGATATATAGACAGACAGATGTGACAAAATTGCAAAAAGGTTTCACTCCACATTGGCTACGGAATTCTGAAAAACCTTGTAATCATTTTAGTCTATTGAAATTAATCACGCTCCATTTGTCATTGAACAACATATCCTAAAGACTAATTGATGTTAATCAAAGTTTACAGTTATTATAGGAATCTTTGGTACACATAATTAAAAAGATAATGTTAAAATTGTTCATTCATTTAAAAATGAACGCTACAACAGCTTGTAAGCCAATAACTGCTAGACTAATTATGGTAACTATAAGACCTGTTTAAGTTTATAATGACTTTTATATAGATTATCTGTGAGCAATGTCATAAATAAGTAGGCATGCATGTAAACTGTATTTAAACTCGCAATGTATTAATATAATGGAAGTTTATAGGTTCTAATACATTTTATTAACTACGCAGCAATAGTTATTCCAGTTAATATATATATATATATATATATATATATCAACAAAGGAAGCAAAAATCAAAAATATTTTTAATTATTATTTTCGTATCAGCCTGTTGAGACCAAAAATTGATTGTAACCTTTGTAAACACTTAATGGGATCTACGAAACTATATTTTTAACAAGACATGTTAAAAATAAATGCACCAAAAAATGAGACTGCTCAATAAAAGACCCTAATCATAGTATAAGAAATTTCTTCGTTTTTTTTGTTATGGAACTGCGATGCAATGAGTGATATATATTTTATTTATGAAGTATTTTTTATAGTAGCTTCATCTACACTAATATAAAAAGTACGTAATTTTGTTTTTTTTTTTATAGCTGTTTTTCTTAACCTTTTTGTATTAACGGACCACTAGCAATGTTTAAAAAACCTTATGGACTTCTTCCAATATTAGTGATAGGTAGATAGAAAAAACATTTTTTTAATTACAATATGAAAGTAAATATTAAAAAAACAAATTTTTTAATTACAACAATGAAATGAAAGTAAAGATACACCCCGTGACGTTCATTACTGAGATAGTCGCTGCTGCTTCAGTTCGATTAGCACGTTAAATTGAGGAATTGTCTTAGACAACGCAAGGCACTTATCATCTTTCACGTCTAATCGGTTACTATTTTTAGTTTTAATGGACACTAATGCTGTGAATCCTGATTCACAGAGGTACGTTGTGGCAAAGGGAATTAATACAGATGTTGCTCGTTTAACAAGGAAAGGGTAAGCTTATCCTAAACTATACCACAAATCGCAAATATCCTTTGCATTAAATTCAGCACACAATACTTCTTTGGATATCATGTCAATTAAATCATCTTGAATGAGGTCTTTTTCACTGACATCATTAATATCAATCATAAATCGGTTCCACATCGATGTCTCCTGATTAAGGTTTTCTAGGCAAAAGTACCCTTCAAAAGTGTTCTGTAATGTTTCGAGATATTTTCACACTTCTTTTTACACTTCCTTCGTAAAATTTCTTTCAGTTTAGCTTTTACTATGTGACAGCATTTCTTCCGACATAGAAAAATTTGCAGTATTACCCACATCCAAAGCAGATTGCCTTTTTCCAAAATGGCAGTTTATCTAAAAAATCGTTCAATTGTTCAGTTGCATCCATGATGGTTACTGCAGGACAGATTAAACTAAAAATATCGGCTAGGTAAGCTAGTCCTTGTAAAATGTTTGCAGTCTCCAAATACTCCTAAAGTACACTTCCTTTCTCTTTTAGGAACATCAAGATTTCAAAATGTAACTCAAACAAGCGCTTCAAAACTTGTCCCTTTGATAACCAGAGAACTTCTGTATTCAGATCCCGTTTCTTGACAAAGTAAAGCCTCGCCAGGAAAACTGGACTTTAAGTGTTATAAGTAACAAGTACGAAATCACAATTACGAAAACGATCTTCACTTCAACTTGCACGACGAAAATACAATAACACTGCATAGTGTTTGGCAGCAGTGTGGATAGGACAGGGGGCACGGGCCCGAGCACGAACCCCCACCCTAGTCCCGTTCATGCCACCCGCTCCTCCCCTGCTTCGTAGCGATGATGAGCAAGCAATCGACAATTATATATATACCTACCCTATTTCGTTCGGTCACACGTGTTTGTTTATTTTATATTTTTGTTTACTATTACATTCATTATCATATAATATTATTCTTAACACTGACGTGGACCTCCAGCACTCATTCGACGGACCCCTCGGGGGTCCATGGACCCCAGGTTAAAAAACCCAGATTTAGAGAGTATGGGGCGCTGGTAATATTTTAATAAACGTCCATGATCTTTATTTGCTTTAGCTTCTAGTATAGGATTAGAAAAATAAGTTTTATGTTTAACTAAACTTTTAATGAGGATTTCTCACACACTATGAAGCGGAGAGCATTATAGCCATTGAACAACACTGCTTTGCTCATAGAAAGTAAATGCTAGAAGTGCTTTCGCAGTTACAAGATGTTTGAGATATTGGATAAAAATGAATTAAGTACTGACAAGGAGCAGTTTTAATTAGTAATATCGTAGTAGTAGGGGGACCACTTTTAAATGTAATTTTTTTAGCAGATTGGCAATTTATGCGCATTTCTTTTAATATATTTAATCTTTACACTTAATTCCATTTATATAAATATTACAAGTTATTATTCTAATAGAAGTATCAAGTGGTCTTAAATGAAGACGATATCATGTCAATTGTACTATTGTCAATACTAACTGAGTCAGGTGATGTTATCTGTCATGAATTAATAGGCGCAGACCAAAACAATGTATGAAAAAGAAAGATAATTATTATGTATAAAGCTATTCTTTCTGAGAAAAAATAGGCGAACAAGCGTTGCTGACATGTTAAACCCAATTATGAAATTACACTACATATTATGAGTTTATTCAAATTGTAGTTGCACTCACTCCACCTACAAAATGGCATCGCCCACCTACAGTTAAAGCGGAGGATTATCTCAACGATGACAATTTCAAATAATGAAACACAAGATAACTATAAATAATACAATACGAGGACAAAATCATGTAAAGGATGGCTGCAGCCTTGTGCATTACAACTCTTCATTCAAGCGTCGCATGTGTGATCAAGCCACCATTCGGTGCAACATGCGGAGAGTTTTGCATGATTTGGCAGTCAGATACAAAAGACAAAAAAGATATAGCTGGAGACGCATCTTAAGAATAGCTTCTGAAAGATCAGCTGAAATATGACCACGACAGCTTTGTCATGAGCATAAACTATTAACGCTTATTGATCACTAAGTAATGTAGTTGTCAATATAATTTTGTGTGTGAGTGTGTGTGTGTAAATGAAACGAGTTCCATAATTAATTGTA
Organism: Druceiella hillmani; assembly: GCA_039881145.1. Taxonomy (NCBI): domain Eukaryota; kingdom Metazoa; phylum Arthropoda; class Insecta; order Lepidoptera; family Hepialidae; genus Druceiella; species Druceiella hillmani. The sequence continues at coordinate 8,258,504 of JAYKKI010000024.1, forward strand.
ATTAAATTGCCTTAATACAACTGATTAATATAACGTCCAAAGCCACTTTGACAATATTAAATTTGACTTATTTTCTGTTGATATATAATGTCCTTCAATGAAATATTTAAGTGTTTCAAATAAACAAAATAAACAAAACAATATTAAAAGATTGAATACTTTATTCGCTTTAGACTGTCTTACGAATTACTGTTGCCTAGCAAATTCAAGATGTTGTACGCTTGCAGTCATTAAGTGAAAATTTGAATACATATACTTTAATTAATTGACAGGTACTTAACCGTTTGAGTTCGTCATGTACTTACTAAATTTGCCATGAGCGCGATGGCACTCGCGAAATCAGTTGTTGTTTAGTGCGCGGTAGGGGAGGTTGCTCGCACACATCGCTAATTTTGTATCTTTCTACGTATTACATGAAGTTTAAATTATAATATTACTAGTAATTACAATATAAAAAGGATCCAGGAAAAGAAAATTTTTAACCCATAATGTTGGAATACGAAAATAATTTTAGTGAAAATGATCGTTTTTCAAGTTGTGAAGAAAGTGATAGTGGGAGTGACATTGTGGTGCGCTCACAATTTGGCGTAATGCAAATTTTGAGTGATAGTAATAATAGTGACGATAACAATTATTTTGCTGATACGGAGGATGTACTGGACTGTCAAAATATGATGTGACCTTGATCTCAGATTTTGTAATAATTTTTGTTTACAATATATATTTCCATAATTTTCTTTGTATTTTATTATCGTTGTACAAGTTTTTATTAAGAAAACACTGAAAAAATTTAAAAAATTGGATAATTTTTGGAAGAGATACAGTTTTTTCGAGACAACGGTAAATGATATCAAAAACAAAAGATTTAAAAACCATGGTACTAAAACGATTAAAACAGTACTTATACATTGTTTCAAATCATGTTCTTGTTATAAAATAATCTCAAGCAAAAATTATTTTTGTTAAATATAATGTTTTTAATATATATTTTTCATTTAATAACTAATAGACAATGAAATTCCATTGGCGTTAAACAAGGGCTGCCACCCCTCCCGGTTTTACTCGGAGTTTCCTGTTTATACGAATTATCTCCAGGCACTGAGTTTGTATAGTAATTTTCCAGTTCTCACCGAAGCCTATCTAAATCATTGACTTTTGTTTTCTCCAATAGTTACGATTGCAGTATGCTATGTTATTTGATGACTTCGGAATCTATTTATTTGTTATCATGGCAGATGGGGAACAAAAAAAGAAGCGTAAATAGAAATACAAATCAAGTTTTCAGGAGATGTGGTTAACGAATGATAAATTTATGAAATGAATTAGAAATGTCGACGAGAAGCATGTGAAATGTGTATTTTGTAATGTGATTTTCACAGTCAAGTGCTTTAACAGATCATATTAGTTCTGAAATTCACAAGAAAATAGTAAGAAACTTACAGTCTAGTTCATTAATGACCATATTTCTTCCAAAAATACACAAGACTGAAGAACAAAACGTAATAATCATTGAAATAGTATCTATTTATCAAGCAATTAACCATCATCGTACTTATTTAAGCACTGAGTACGGCTTTAAACTCGATGCCTTATTATTTGCAGATTCTGCACCATCCAAAAAAATCCATTTTGGTCAAATTAAAGCAGAATTAATTGTTTTAAATGTTTTTGCTTCAAACTCAATTGAACAAACTTGGAAAAATCTTAAAATTTCACACACATTTCTGAACAACGTACACTTTTCCATTACTATTGACGCGTCTAATAAGGGTTCTTAAAAAATGTATCCTATTGTTATAAGATATTTTGACGGTGAAAAGATTTTTGATTGTGATTTTTTGGAGACATCAACAAAAAGTTTTGAAATATTGAAAAATTTATACAAAAGCATGATTTAGATCCAACGTTCGTATCAGGTTTCACAGCTGATAATGCAACAGTGAATGGAGCATGTAATTCTGTATATCAAAAATCATTGAAAAATATCCTGACACAAAAATAATAAAAGCTAATTGCAATCGCTACGTTCTTCGTTGTGCTGCTAAAAATGCAATGAAAGCATTAACGTATGACGTGGAAATTTTAATTTTAAAGGTTTATGCTGAATTTCCTAATAATATGAAATGAACAAAAGAACCACAAAGATTTTTCGTTTTGTTTGAAACTTTTTTTGTATTTGATAGAATAAAAAAAAAGTTTCACGCCATGAACCAACTCAATGGTTAAGTTTGGGGCAAAGTTCTTGATAGATTAATATTATCTTGGCCTGCAGTGTTGTCATATTTTAAGAGTCGATTTTATGACACGGAAGTATTGTATAAATACAGGAGATTCATCTTTAAAAAGAACTTTGCAGGAATATTATTTATACGAGGGGCGGTTGAATAGTTTTGAGCCTAAGTACCTTGAAGAATTACTAATGACTCATGCAGCACATCACTAATTGCGGGTATCCTAAGAAATATAAATGTCAAGTTTCATGTCATTAGCATCATTACATTTTTAGTAACAGAATAAACGTATATACGTCACCATCCTAGTCATCCGCACTTTCCTATCTTCCCTTATCCTAGTCATCCGCACTTTGTACGAAATTAGAGTACAGAGCTATCATAAATTCCTTACAAAGAAGAACAAAACGCTGATGGAAATATTTGAAGAGATGTCAGCAGTGATGGAATGGAAAGTTGGTATCTTTATTTGCGATTGTAAAACGTTGGAGCCTAGAATTCAAACACGGCAGGGAGTCGCTCAAAGATGATCCCAGGTTGGGGCACACAAATACCGCCATTACCAAAGAAAACATTGAAAATGTGAAAAAACTTGTTCTCGAAGATCGGCAAATCAAGTTGTGGCAGATAGCTGAAACCATGGACATTAGCAAGAAACGAATTGGCGACATTTTGCATAATCATTTGCACATGAAAAAGGTGTGCACACTATGGGTGCCGAAAATGCTCACGCCGCTGGACAAGCAGCATCGAGTCACAACTTCGCATGAGTTTTTGGACATCTGCGATAATCCTGACAATGTTTTTTCTCGTCTTGTCACTGTTGATGAAACATGGATTCGACAGTAAGATCCGAGGTCAAAACAGGAGTCAATGCAGTTGATAGAAAAGGGAGAAAAGCCACCACGGAAGTTCAAAGGGGAAAGATCGGCATCCAAGCCCATGGCCACTGTTTTATGGGATTATGAAGGAATTTTGTTCATCGACTACCTTCCTAAAAATACTACAATGAACGGAGACTATCACTCCGTATTGTTGACAAAAATGCGTCAAGTGGTTGTCAAGAAAAGGAGAGGCAAACTGGCGAAACGAGTCCTGTTTTTGTAAGACAAAATGCCTGTCCACATTGTGTGAGTTGCAAGGCGTGCCCTCGCTGAGACAGGATTTGAAGAAATCAACCACCCACCCTACAGTCCAGACTTAACCCCTAGTGAATATTTCCTCTTTTCAAATTTGAAAAAAGACCTCCGAAGATGGATATTTTCCAGTGAGGAAGAAATGAAGACAGTGGTAAACAAACATTTCGAAGACTAAAACGGCGAATATTTTTGACCAGGTTAAAAGCCCTTTTTAATAAATGTGAGAAGTGTATTGAAATAGAGGGAGATTACATTGAAAAATAAATTTTTTATACCTTTCTATCAGCATTTTTAATACCTTAGGCTCAAAACTTTTCAGCTGTCCCTCGTATTTTATTCATTATTACATGAGTATTTTAACTCAAGCAATATTATAAGCTTGAAAAAGAAACTGTCACATCTGCTCAATTGCATCCAATAATGAGAGAGGTGAAAAAGAAAATTGTAAGCTGATTGAATGATGAATTATTTAGTGGTGCAAAAATTATATAAAAATGAAATTTTTGGAAAACACATCTTTAAAAAGGAAGCTAATGCAGTTTATAAAAATACTATCGATTACTTGAATAAAAACTTTGATTTTACTAAATCCATTTTCAGAGTGATCTCAAAATTCGTACACTTTCAAAATGGAGATACCTACACTTAAACATGCAGATACTTACACAAAATACTCACACTTTGAAGATGGAGGACTTACAATGTACAATCACATACGAAGATGCCACTGAAGCAGTCAAACTGCTTGGACTTAAAAATATCGATGGTCACTTTTGCAATGAAGTTAACAACTTGAAGATAATCCATCTACAGTTTATAAAAACAGATTTTTCAACATTTTTGTCTGATTTATTATGGGTTGAATTTCTGAAAGTCGCTAATTTTACAGAACACTCAAAAATAGTGGGGAAAATATTTTCTACTCCTTTAAGTAATGCTTTTGTCGAGTGAGTTTTTTCTTTGATTGGAAATTTGTATACGGATGAACAAAACTGCTCATCAGCCAAAATGGTGAATTCGGAACTCCTACTAAAATTTAATCATAATATAAACTGTCAAGAGTTTATTATTTTAAAAAATCTAAGCAATAAAAAATGCTGAAAAATGTCACAAAAAAAATAAAAAATATTATTTTAAATACTGAGCAGGTTCCAACAAGGAACAACATTTTTTTTTACACAATGGAGAATATCATGTGATTCATAGAGCACCAAATAATATATTTCAATAATTATTAAAACCATTTGAAGTACTAAAGTATATAGTAGATTAGTAACGCTATTATCTCTTTAATTATTAAACTAATTTAGTTTAAAGCTAATTAACTAACTACTACTTTATTTAAAACTACTACTTTCGTTTAAAGCTAATTAACTAAATACTGTAAAGTCATTTAATGTAAGCTTTGTAGACCTGTGTTTAACTATTTTGTTTTTCCCGATCTCCAGGTTTTGAGTCTGGTTTTGAGGTGGCAGCCCTGTGTTAAACAGCATTTATTACAAAATAAGCAATTTGGCTAATTCTGATAAAAAGAAAGGACACATAACATACAAATATTAACATTAATATTTTGAATGTTGTTTCTCAGCAGAAGATAGAGCTTTCTCCCTTTCGTAGTTTGAACTTTATAAATTAATGTAATAATAAATAATAGTTTAAATCTAAAAAATATCTGGCAAATTCTTTTAAAAAATCATAACAATTTATTTAAATGTTCTCTACTAAATTATTTCCATAATAATTAGGTTAAAATTAATATTTATAAAAAAATATTTAGAAAAAATATAAGTTTCTAACCAAGTAGATCTAACCTAGTTTATTTAATTTGCTTCCAGCTATGATTTGGTTGGCTTATATTATATGGCCTAATCTTTCTCTACTCACCTTTATCTCTTTTAGTCTGGTTAACCTACAATAACCCAAATTTGCTAAGTTTAACTCATTATTCTTATTGAACCAATTTTGCACATCTTAATTTGATTAAATTTAACATGTCTTTTCATTTTTTATCACAATTTTGGACAGGACCCAAAATTATTTTGGTTGATATTAATTTTACTATTTATGGTTTTCTATTTTCCAGTCAATATAAAATGTTTGCCACCCCTTAAGTTTCAAACATTATTTATATTCTACGTTGTTACTTTATTAGTAAGTTACAATTAATAGTAGAGTTCATGTAATGATACTGCATTCTAAATAAAACTATATAAACATACATAGGATTTGCAGTATTTCTGTTTATTTAGAAGTTTCAAATATTTCTATGTGACCGAATCTTAGAAGGAAAAACGAAACCTTTGTAAGACAACTCACGTGTCGTCTGCCCATATTTCATAATCTTGCTTAGAAATTGCTTGGCTTAGAAATTTTAAATTTGTTATTATAAGGAAACAATTAATATACAACTTATATGGCAAATTAAGAACTCAAAAAAAATTAAAAATATGTTTACGTCCACCCTCTATATGTTTTCCATATCTACAGTATCTAAATTTATGAAAAAATATTGTTTATAGAAACCTATGTTAAAGCTGCAGGAAAACTATTGTAAAATGTCAAAGTTTTTGGGACATACACAATAATATAATAACCCCACCATACTTACTTATATTAGGTAATATTAAATATTTATTGCACTTGAAAGTTGACATTAATGATGACTAATGTTAACTTACAAGTACAATAAATATTTAATAATAAAACATTAAATATTTAATGAAACTTTCAAGTGTGATAAATATTTAATGATAGATATAGTAATTTCACATCAAATAAGGTACAGACTCTTAATATGCAGGCCAGACTCACACGTAGTCAGTTTATTTGTTTCTAAATATGAACTCTGAACAATTTTGGTAAAGTGTATCAGGTTTATTGTGGTAATATTACTAGTAATTTCACATCAAATAAGGTACAGACTCTTAATATGCAGGCCAGACTCGCATGTAGTCAGTTTATTTGTTTCTAAATATAAACTCCAAACAATTTTGGTAAAGTGTATCAAGTTTATTGTGGTAATATTACTAGTACTTTCACATCAAATAAGATACAGACTCTTAATATGCAGGCCAGGCTCGCATGTAGTCAGTTTATTTGTTTCTAAATATGAACTCCAAACAATTTTGGTAAAGTGTATCAGGTTTATTGTGGTAATATTACTCACGCATTTCGTAACATTAATCTTAAGCAACATGATGACAATAATCAATTTTTAATCATCGTGATATCTAATTTTTCATGTATTAGGAAATATTGTTATTTTATTGTAAATACCCATGACATTTTTTTTAAATTTTATATTTATTTTTCTTCAATTTATTGAAGTACAATTGTATTAAAAAAAATTATTAAGTTTTTGTTTTTTCACAATATTTGTTTAAATATCTACTTCAGTGACATTGTCATTTAATATTTTTTTAATTAATATTATTGTGGACTTTAGTTTTATATTCATATATTTCACTAGTTGAAGCTATTCAAATAATTTGCTTTCATATAGAGTTCTACTGCATCAATACACACACACATATACATAATACAAAAACATTTAACATATGAGTATTTATCTTTAGTGATTACAAATTCAATATGTATGCAATTTAAAGAGTCTGCAACTGGTCGCTGATCCATGGTACAACTTTTAAGACATCGGAATAGACTCCAGGAATGCCGTTGAGTCCACATTCCACGCCCCATGAGACTATGCCATATTGGTAATACTTTGCCTGCGGAAAAAGTTTTTTATTACTGATTTTATAACTCTTGTGTTTCTTCCTACTTCACCTAGTTGGAAATATCTTCACCGTGCAGACAGACATTGCAGATTGATATGCCTGTATTATAATCTGATATCTCACGTATCTTGTGAGATAAAGGAGAAAAAAATGATTAGACATGGCATTGCTGTCAAATCAAACACGTCAGTATTGCCATTAAAAATAAAAGGACATTTTTTGTGCAAATTACAAGCAACAAATGTTAAAAAACAAAATTAAGAAATTAAATTACAATGAAACCTTATATTTGTAAAGTTGTCAAGGAAAATGATATTAAACTGATTTGTTTTTACCAATTCAAAATTAACAAAAATACTATAAATTTGTTTTTAATCCTAGGAAAATAATATTCTACATCTTTAAAATGTTATTCTTTGTACAAAAATATAAACATTGTACTTTCAATTAAAGTTTGAAAACCTTTTGCTTCTTTTTTTTGAGTAAATCTATTTTCACACTAAAATAGTTTGTTAAATACAGGAAGGAAGCTTATTCGATGCGGCATGATTCGTGAAAAAGCAGTGTGTCCTCCATCATTGAATAATTTTTAAAGACTTATTGAAATTTACTTGGTTTTAAAACATAAATTTTCCCGCTACCTATTATCGGTTATCAGAGCTAAAATTATTGGATTATATATATTATCAAATTCAGTTTATTTGAACGTTGTATATCCAAATAAACTTAAAAGGCAACAAACTAAGAAATATAATGGTTTAAGGAATTTAAAGTGAGTTTTTATGATTTAATCACCTTCCATTAAGGTGAATGAAGCGAAAGTTTATAATATTGGCCATATCAGCCAATTTTCATATCTTTATAACTAGAAAATTAATCTATAGTTTCGTAATTATACTTGAGAATTATGGTCAATGAAATTGTTGAATCAAATTTTTTTAGATTAAAATATATTTAACAACAACATACGAATCAGAGATTATAATGTAAAAATATGCTTTTTTATGATGCCAAGTGTAGATTAATCTTTAGAGATTTTTGTGTGTTAATCCTTTTTTTGATTCATTGAAACTGCCTTTTACAACCAATCAAATAAAATGTTACATTTTTCATAATGTTTTGTTATGTTAAATTTTAATAAAACACAAGTATGGACAATTGAGCCTACCGTTTTGGTTAATACCACTGAAAAAATATACAACAGAGCAAAATCTGGCAGCAAGTGTTTTTTTTTCATTGCGGCAAGTGATTTTATTCATATTATGCCACAACGCCACAAAGGGGCAAAGACCTTTAAATTGGAAACAATTTTTCCTTGAACTCTTTTGTTTATTCCTATTCAAACATTTTTCATACCAGAAAAGTTTATGGAATGCGTTTTGGACTTTGATAATATGTGGAATGTGGATTCTTTTGTTAACAACTTGTCGACATTTGCGAGAGATAGAATGTGATTTCTTTGTGTTAACAAAGTGTCGACATTTGTAGGAGGTGGAATAATTTCAGTGTTTCTAATTTACTGCTAAATATATGTTTAGTCACCATTATTTTTATAATAATTGTATATAATAAAAAGCTAAATATTATTAAGTTCTATGCAAATGCGATATAGATAACAAGGTTTATTTTCAGATACTTTAGTTATTAACGCAATTCTGTAGACATTTTTTTCATATTTTCATTTTATGTTTCAAAAAAATATGCATTTTTCGTTTTTTTCAACGAATGTACAAAATAAAATGTTACGTTACCCCATCACTGCAGACGAGTGGTGAGCCGCCATCCCCTTGACAGGTATCTTGAGCCACAACTCCACCCGCACATAGGAACGACTCGTGTAGCTTGAAGCCTTTGTTAATTACCTCAGCAAGTTTTCGTTCGCAACTCTTCTTCTCCACTATCGGCAACCCCACCTGAAAATTTTGTACACACCTTCACCTAATCCTGGTTATGATTTACACCGGGTGGGCATCTGGTTCTTTTGCTTCATGCATTCAAATCATATTCCAATAAATATTCACAAACTACACGAGTGTCAATAAAATATTTGTGACTATAACAAAAACTTGCAAATTGATTGTGTATAAGTCAAATGAATTCATATTAAAAAAAATTTGCAAATTGATTCTTCATAAGTCAAATGAATTCACATTAAAAAACTTGCAAATTTATTCTTTATAAGTCAAATTAATTCATATTGAAAAACTTGCAAATTGATTCCTTATAAGTCAAATGAATCCATATTAAAAAACTTGCAAATTGATTCTTTAGAAGTCAAATGAATCCATATTAAAAAAAAACTTGCAAATTGATTATTTATAAGTCAAATGAATCTATTAGCTCATATTTTGTGATACTTAAAAATAATTTTGAATCTTACAAATAATTTTTTTACAATTTATATTTTCATTATGGAAATTATGAACTATATGTCCAGTTATGTATAGAAAAATATGTCATTCCATCAAAATATGTCCATAAACTCGAAACAAATACTTGCACTAGAAATTATTACATAATAAAGAATTTTCCAATGATATCAAATTCGATAAGTTGGGTGAAAAAAATATGCGACCTCTTCTGTTTGTTTATATTTTGCTACATATTGATTGAAATCCCTATATGAAAAGAATCTACTTGCAGTGTTTCATTTAAATAGATCTGAAAGTGTAGAAATTGCAAGGCTGTGGGTGAACGGACAAACGGACATGAACTATATATATATATATATATATATATATATATATATAAGTATATATATATAAGTATATATATATATATATATATATATATATATATATATGTATATATATATATATATATATATATATATATAGGGAAAATTGATTCTTGTTTCTATGTAAACTAGAAAATATTTAAATTTTGGCTGAGTTTAGACTTCATATTACATAAATGTGAGAGAAATATGTACAAATAATCTTAAAATGAGTTATTTGAATTTGTGCAGAGCGCGTTACGTCTCATTTTATTTTGTCATCGTTTTACTGCATGATGCTGTATTAATTATATATACACAATTTCAGTTGTTACATAAAATTGTAATTTTCATTAAATTTTAAGAAACCATTTATTTATTATTTACAATATGTACAAACAATCTTAAAATGAGTTAGTCGGATTCGTGCAGAGCGCGTTGCGTCTCATTTTATTTTGTCATCGTTTTACTGCATGATGCTGTATTAATTATATATACACAATTTCAATTGTTACATAAAATTGTATTTTTCATTAAATTTTAAGAAACCATTTATTTATTATTTACAATATGTACAAACAATCTTAAAATGAGTTAGTCGGATTCGTGCCGAGCACGTTACGTCTCATTTTATTTTGTCATCGTTTTACTGCATGATGCTGTATTAATTATATATACACAATTTTAATTGTTACATAAAATTGTATTTTTCATTAAATTTTAAGAAACCATTTATTTCTTATTTACAATATGTACAAGCAATCTTAAAATGGGTTAGTCGGATTCGTACAGAGTACGTTACGTCTCATTTTATTTTGTCATCGATTTACTGCATGCTGCTGTATTAAATTTTAAGGAATAATTTTTTTATTATTTACAGAAGCAATATGATTCATATTTACCACTCTTAATGGACGCTTCTTGGAATAATGTACACCCCATCCCGTAGCCACACAGGATTTAGGATCGATGTTAATATCGGGAGCGGGAAGACACACAATTCCGATGTTTGGCATCTCGATGAACGGCTTAGTCAGGATAACGAGTGCGACGTCGTAAATGTTACTCACTGAAACCAAATGAGGTCACATATTTACAATTGGTCATCATATGCTTCTGTTCAATTTACTCTGAATGATTTTCTGTAATATTTATTGACTTAAAAACTGTAAATAAACCTATTAAGTACAAGTCGCACTACACACTTAGTTATTTATATTAGCCTTTACTTCAAAAAAAAAATTATTATTTGATTCCATTTATACTACATATTGCCTATGTTGTAAACATGCCGGTGAAATGTACATTGTCGGTGTTCCAGCAGCAACGAAGACAGCTACGAAGGCAGGTTTTTCCACACGGTCACGAATGCGGTATACGCACACTCTAGCAACCAACTATAGCGTATGCCATATGAGTGTTTGTTCAGTGCCTTGTTCATTTACGGGCCAATTCTGTCACATTCATTATTTTAGTATGTTTCCATAAGTCAGTATTTCTTATGCTATCTTTCAATGCAAGTCTCATCATGCTCCTTTGAATTGTTCTTTGAAATCTGTAGTTTTTTTATTACATCCTTGGTTAGTACTCGGTTTTGGCGACCATAGAATAGTTGTGACGACTGTATTAAACGCTTTCTTCTTTTGAGAAGTCTGTGATTTACACTTTAATGTGTTTTAATGACCAACACTTTTTTATACAATTTTAATTCTTCCATCTGTTTTAGCAAGTGTTTTATCGATAAATCATATTTGCTGTAAACATAGTTTTTGAAGTGGCCTAAAATATTTGATTCCATTATTATCGGGATTCCAAAACAATTGCGGAAAATATTCTCTGGAGTAAGAATCAATTTTTGAGTATTTTTAGAATCTTTATAAATGTATTACTTGTTTTATATATATCTTTTAAAATGTTTATCTGCGTTCTAGGTAATCCTTGATTTCATAAGGCTGAATATTTAATGGAATTAAATGCTATGAAATAATAAATAAATACAATATGTAATGATTTTTCATATTCTAAATATTTTTCAAAAACTTGGGTTATGGTCGTAGACTATCCTCGATGAAAATCAGCTCGTTCCTTTTGTCAGTAAAATTTTAATGTCTGTGCTATCCTTCTTAAGATTATCGGCGTAAATATTTTGAATGTTGTTTGGTGTAATCTAATGGGTCTATAATTGTCAATAATTTTTAATATTTTCTGTCTTGTATAAAAGTTTTATATCTCCTGATCAGGAGAATATTTTCGAGCATAGGAGAAATTATTCTCATGGAGCTTTCAAGATATTATCCATGATTCCATCTTCATCTCGAGTTTTCAACAATTTGACTGAGTTTATAACCTTATTTATTTCTCTTATTATGGATAAAGGTACCTCTTCATTGCCTTCATAGTTTTTTGACTTGTCTATGTTGCTATATAATTGCTAGTAAAATACTAAAGCAGCGTCCACATGCTCATCTCCTCAAGCAGAAGTCCAGCTTACTGATAGTTGTATTCAATGAAGGGGTGATGTTGGAGTGACTCTTAAAATCTCAAATCTCTTTTTCACAAGTGTTGTTTTTAATAATACCTTATTTTGGTTTTAAATTTTCTTTTTTAGTTCACACCCATAACACAATTGTATAATAGATTTTTGGCAGCGTTTAGTGTCCCTATAATGGAAAGTGGAGCAGATCACAATAATTTTTATCCCAGGAAAAATCCAGAACATATTAGGTCCTAAAATACTTCCAAAAGCCTCAAAATAATGAGAATATAAACCATAACCACGCTTTTTCCAAAAACTAACAAAGAAAATTTAATAGCAGAAAACCAATTTCAATGCAGGCAAAAATATAGCATTATATAAAACGAAATGTAGAGTTGTAAATTTCAGACTAAAAAAAAACTGTTTTGTACTGACTCCTGGTTATGTTGCAAATAACTGACGACATCATAACCTAGGAATGGTCACAAAGAAAAAGATGACAGCATGAATTGTTGAATATAAAATCTACTTCTTAATCACCCCAACAAGCTTGCTGATGCGCTTGGACAAAAAAAATTAGCTTCATTAGGTTAAAAAGAAAAGTTCCACGAGATCTAGTGTAATCAGTGAAGAACATTGTGAATACTAATGTATTACAGGACATATACCGTTCAACACTTTTCCTATAATTTTAACCCAAGTTTCTTTTTGTTTTTCCCTTCATTTTCTTACATAAAGCGGTTAGTTTTAATATTTTCTCCATTTTTAATAGCATTATTTCATTTAAAATGTTTGCTATATCCAGTGTAATATTTAATACTTGTTTTGTGAATTTCCTTCTTAAAGATAAAATTGTTATCTTGATAATTTTTATTCTACTTAAGTATATTTTTGGTACTTGTTCAGTTTTAGTTATTCCACGATCCGTAGGTTGAGATGTGTTTATTATGTTAATATTTTATTCCCTATTTTCGTTTCTTGTTATGAATTAATCAGTTCCAATAAAGTCTTGTGATCTGGCAAGCACCATATCCACTTTTGCGTCTGGTATTTTTTGAAGAACCAATTCATAGTGTAGACTCTCTTTTCCAAGAAGAATTTTCTAAGTAACATTCCCCTATTGCTTCTTTTCCGGAGACAATCACAGAGACCCATCACAAGCAACCGTAAATTATATATTTACATGTATATATATATATATAAATATATATTTATATATATATATGTATATAAATATATATATATATATATATATATATATATATATATATATATATATATATATATATTTACACATATATATACACATAAAATAGTAAAAATCAATAAAAATAGTTTTTTACAGTTAAAAAAACAATTATTTTATGTTTAACAAACATCCCCAATATCACAACCCAAACGCAAACACATACTCACTAATACCACCAACATACTCACTAATGTACATAGAGCACTATAATATTATTCAAACATAAACCATAGACAAATAGACTTTATTGTTTCCCAAATGTTGGTACCATATAAGCAAATTGTAAATATTGAAATTGGCATGTTAAAAACTAGAATTTGATAATTAAATTTATTTTTCTATTATTAATAGTAAAGTAAAAAATAATGCTTTTAATTGTCTATCTTCTAAAGTACAGCCACCAACTTCGCCATTAAAATCGTCCCTAATAATTATGTTTGATCCAGTATCATATAGAGCTTTGCCAAGATGATGATAGAAATGTTGTACATCGTCGTCCTCAAACTTTCCTTTAGGTAAATAAATCATCTTATATTGTTTCTCATTTGCATGTATAATTTGGAAATTCTATGAAAACTCGTTGAAACTTCACAATAAGAGATTTTGTGTGGCTTTTCAGCATGAACCAAAACTACAATTATATTAATTCCCTATTTTATTTCCTTCTATAATTTTTTTGTATGTTATTTTAATACCTGGGAGAATGAAATTATTCACAAATATTGGAATTACATCTTTTGACATGTAAACAGAATGCTTGGCATATATTTCATGCATCTAAACTAATATTGAAATTACATTTTTCGATACGTAAATAGTATGTTTGGCATATATTTGCTGTATCTAAACAAATATTGAAATTAAATTTGCTGTATCTAAACAAATATTTAAATTAAATTTTCGTTATGTAAATAGAATGCTTGGCATATGTTTCGTGCATCTAAACAAATATTGAAATGACATTTTTTGTTATGTAAGTAGATTGCTTGGCATATATTTTATGCATCTAAAAATATGGTGAACATCTCAAAAACAACAAAAAATTTAGAATTACTGCTATAAACGTTAGAATCATTGTTTCTTGTGATCTTCTACTTAGGTTTTATCAACTGAGTTTTTTCACGATTTTTAGATGAGTTATTTCAGAAATAGAGCAGAGGGAGGAGGGTTGATGCACTTTTTTGTGGTAGGTCACATCAAATTCTAAAAAAAAATATTTTTGTGTTTGTTATAACTAGCCCTTTCAAACATATATATATAAAAAAATATTTTGGTGTTTGTTATAACTAGCCCTTTCCACACAATGTATGAAACTAAAGACAAATTACAATCATTATAATCCATACTTTAAATTTCAAGTGCATCTACATTCACAAACTCTGTTATGATTTCAATTATCTTCATTAAAAACTCAACCTGCATTATAATTTGGATGTAAAAAGACATGTGAAGCGGTAATTTCCTGGGTTCGATTCTCTAACTGCAAGAGGTCCCAGGCGCCAGCACGAATCAGTAGACTGTCTTCATTCTCCACACAGTGTGCCACAGTCAGCACCACCTGATAGTGCACGAGTGATCCCCCACATAGGTACTTATAATTATTATGTCTGGAAAAATACATTTTTGATATCAAATAAACACTTTCGAATGCCTTAAGAATGATAAAGAAGTTAAAGAATTAATTTTATTGATATATCTACATATATATATATGTCCATTTTAAAATTGATTTGTTGTTTATTATTTACGAGTGTATCAAGTCTCCAAGACTAAATATATGGCTATACAAAAATCTCCACCAAATAAAGCACATAATAGTTTGGAGATTGGCTCACATACATTTGAAACGGTTGACTGCTTTACTTACCTTGGATCTTGTGTTAACAATAAGAATGACACTATGTCTGAAATTCAGAATCGCATATCATTGGCCAATAAAGCATTTTTTGGACTACACTCCATCCCTAAATCTTCTTTTCTTACAAGAAAAACAAAATTATTAGTATATAAAACTCTTATTAGGCCAGTTCTGGCATATGGTTCAGAAACCTGGCCTTTGACTAGAACTGGAGAGAATAAAATAGCAGCCTTTGAAAGAAGGGTTCTGAGGAGAATTTTGGGGGGTGTCAAGGAAAATGGTATTTGGCGAAGACGAAGAAGGTTGTTTGGTGAGCCTCATGTCATAAAAACCATTAAAATCAAAAAAATGAACTGGGCTGCCTAGAATGAAAGATGAAAACCCAGTAAAGAAAGTTTTCATCGCAAAACTTCTAATAACTCGTAGAAGAGGTAGACCAAAATTACGATGGATCGATTCAGTGGAAGAAGATTTTAACATTCTCAGGATAAAGAACTGGAAAACCCAGGCGAAGAGTAGAACCTCCTGAAAGAGTCTCCAACAGAAGGCCTTGGCCCACCCTGGGCTGTCGTGCCAAATATGATGATGATGATGATGACGATGTATCAAGTAACTTACTTGAATAAAATGAGATCAAATTAAAAAAAACACATCATCATAGAAAAAAGAATATTAAGGAAAATTGAAAGAGGCCCAATGACAACAATGCCACCAATGGAGAACTATCACACAACTGCGTCATGTTGATTTGTTCAGTTGTACTTTTTTGAAACAGATCAAACATATATACTAAATGTTTGAATAGATGGTGTTACTTGCCTATGAATAATTTTTCAGTTTGTAATTGAACTTAATGCAAATAATATCAGATAGATCTTTTTCTACAGGATAATGTAATATATAAACAATTAAATGAAACTACGTAATGTAGTATTATTTCTACTTTCTTTAATTTCTTTACGACGAGCTAGGTTTCGTTGTATTACAACATCTTCAGGTGGGATATTAGCAAAGATCTTTGCTAATATCCCACCTGAAGATGTTGTAATACAAGGAAAAAAAAGTATCTTTGCTAATATCCCACCTGAAGATGTTGTAATACAACGAAACCTAGGTCGTGGTAAAGAAATTAAAGAAAGTAGAAATAATACTACACCACGTAGTTTCATTTAATTGTGAATAATGAATTTCTATAAAATTAACGCCAAATATATTCAATATCAGTAATATATAAAATTGTATAAAATTCAATCAAACTTTGTAATTCCACTATATTCAGTAAGAATATACATAAAAAGTTGTATGACCTTTAACTGAACTTTGTGATTCTACTATATTTGGTAAGAATATAGTAGTATTAAAAAGTTAAGTTAAATTTTATACTATTTTGTATGTTATGTTCTTCTATAGAAAAAGATCTATCTAGAAAATGAAAAATTGAAACTTATTATTAACTTTATTAAAAGTCAGACTGTACAATTTATCTAAGAACATATTTTGCAAATAATAAAAATAGCTTCTGCAAAAATTTCCTTGTGAAATATGGCGTTACGAGTCTGCGATAGAGAGATAAATACGTATAATGAAATTATACAAGCTTTTTGTCTTCATGAAATCCTAGAAAGTGTAAATAAGTTAAAAAGAAAAGGAAATCTCATGTGCTATGTATTTGCTGTAATGTGTCCTTACATAAATAATTAAATAACTAGCGTGACCCGTGCGAAGTCTTCGCATTATTTATTCCATTATGAAGCTCAGATGACAGATCAAACAAATATTTTACTAAAATTGACATATAGAGGCGCAAGTATCAAAAGCATTGAGCTAAAGCGCCACTTTATTTATACGCGAGTGGATTTGAAATTAAACAAAAATTTTACCGACCGTCAATCATATTGACGTTGAGCCGTTAGATGGTAGCATTGCTGTTTTGTGTATATAATTTTAATAATTAATTAATTTGCAAAAACAATAGCAATAATAAATTTTATAGTTGTGGATGCCGGTAGAGCAAGCAATTATCTATAAAATGATATATAATTTATGTGGATTAGTTGTGAGGTTTTTTCTAAAAAGGGTGAGTAACATCTTAACCTTAGCGTATTAATATATATGATGATGATGATTGCTGTCATAAACTTTGGAGTTTATTTTTGAGTTATTATGTGTTATAAAAAATGTTATATAAAGTGAATAAAATATTGTCATAATACATATAGCGTAGCACCAAGTTTGTCAAATATATTCACTCACTTGACTATAAACTGCAAAATATTCAGATTAATATGATCTGCTATAATGCCTAATTTTAAGTTTCTACGTCAAAGGTTTGGGAGAAAATTGGGTGGTCTTATGACGGTTTGATTTGTTTTCTCAGCATCCCTATGATGTAATGACGCTTCCCTATATGTGATAATGCTACACTATAAAATGGATAGTGTTATTAAAAAAGGAACCAACCCCCATGCACTTTTGTATAGAGAGTGGTTCCTTTCTGCTTAATGTCATCTAAATAACTATCAAAAATATTTTCTGTTGCTTCAAACCCAATATAATACTTATTTCAAATACAAGTGTATCATTAAAAGTTTTTGCAGCTGGCCATTTTTACTAAAGGTAATAAAAAATCAAACTTTTTTGTTATGCAATGAGGTATTTTATTTCAATTTGTCATTTGTCTTTTACAAATGTCATTTGAAAATTCTGTGTTCTATGTGAAGATGAATTTGACATGAGAAAATTTTGGTTCGATGATTTCATATATTTCATTGTGGTTTCAATCAACAAGAAAGGCACAATCAACTTCGATTGGCATTTCATGACAAACCCACATCCCGTAAAACTGTTCTCAATTGGTTTAAAAGTTCAAGTACGACCGTAACAATCTCAGTTATGATCTCCATGAGATACATCTCTCAACAGCAGCAACTGGAGATACATTCAATGCTCTATGACTCATAATAAAAACTGACAAAAGAGTAACCTGTCAGAAGATGTGGCAAGTTTAAGCATTGGTGGAACCAAATACAGAAAATTCTTCATGAACATTTCTTTGTTGGGAAGCTTTATACTAGAAGGATACCCCATAAGATGACCTTCGACAGAGGTCGCTCAAATACTATATTTGACACTATCATGGGTGAAAAAAGTTGGACTGTTATGTTGTACTGCTATGAACTCAAAGCAAAAAAAACTTTCTGCGCAGTAGGTATTTCCTTCTAAGGGTTGCCTAAAAAACTGAAGAAATGACAAACCGCTGGAAAAAAGATGGTCGCCCTATTTTTTTAATGGATGGGTTATTATACAATGATTGTTTTGGAAAAAAAATAAAAATACAGATCATTTACTAGTATACACAACATTTTCCAAAATAACAGGCAAACCATTGCCGTTTGCATGTTATTTTGGAAAATGTTTAAGAGTGACGCTCTAGCACTAGAACTCCTTCATCACTGCTACACCTCTGCACATTCCAGCACCAAGCAATTTGAATTTATCTCCACAAATAAAGATAAATTTCGTGGAGTACAATTCTCGGATACCAAAAAAGCAGTGACAGCCCTTAAAAAGGGTGTGAAAGAGATGTTCAAGTAAGAGCAGACTGCTTCTCTAAACAGTTCTATCGAAGGGAACAATATACAGAGTGCCATTAAGACTACTTGGAAAAAATACTAAATAAATTAAAAACTTGCTAATTGCTTCGATTCTTGATATTCTAGAATCTTTCAGTATTACTTCTCGTAACATCGTAGAAAATATCATTTGCACTGCCATATTAATTCTAAAATCATTTGTTCAATAAGGTAATTACATTGTGTATGGTTATATACATTATCTTTAGATGGAACTGATCCTATAATCAGAGTTCAAACATAAGCTCTAAAATGACAGTCTGACCATCTAAAATGACATAGTAGGGACAGCTTCAAGATGCGAAGAGTAAGGTAACATTAAAAATTTTTGAATATATTTGGCGTTCATTTTGTAGAAATTCATTATTCACAATTAAATGAAACTACGTGATGTAGTATTATTTCTACTTTCTTTAATTTCTTTACCACGACCTAGATTTCGTTGTATTACAACATCTTCAGGTGGGATATTAACAGATATAGCATATATATATATTTAGCAAAGATTTCTGCTAAAGAAGAATCTTTGCTAATATCCCACCTGAAGATGTTGTAATACAACGAAACCTAGGTTGTGGTAAAGAAATTAAAGAAAGTAGAAATAATACTACATCATGTAGTTTCATTTAATTGTGATTAAAATTAGTATTTATTCCAATATATATTTAATTAATACAGATAAACAGAGGTTAAAAAAATGAAAAAACAATGTTTAATAATCAAGTTTATTTGTGTTGTTTATTTACTTAAGTTTCATGAAGTGCCCAAATAGTGTTGTATTTATTATATAAAACTTTTGGTACTCTAATTTTGTACAATTACTTCACTAGTTATCACCTAAATATGATTTTGTAGTACATAAGAAATTGTGATATTTATGTATTGCTCTGTAATAAGTTGTAATGTAAATTTAAAATTCTTATTTTATTGAAAAAAACAATTTTTAATGGGATTCTAATATAATCCAAATCCATAGTTTAGAATTAGGTGAGAATCATTTTTATAAACTTCCTGTAAATTTTGGCTAACCTACCAGTGATGTTTTTTCATAATTTTTGGCTTTAACAGTTTCTAAGATGTGGGAGCCGCGTAAAATCATCAGCATGGTACAAAATTTAAAAAAATTTGGAATACTTTGTTTCCCCTTTATAAAAATACCATATAAGTATTTTTGAAGTTAAATATCATAATTTGATAACATATTTAAAACTCATTTGATAATATTTCATTTAAAAAATATAAAAAAAATTAAAAATAAATATACAGTATGTATCGTCTCTAAATAGACCCACTTCAACTTTTTGTCCAATTAATTATGTGCAACCCGGCAAAATGTTACTTTTTTAAATCAGTCGCCTAGTTTATAATATATTTAAAGTTTGAATTTTGTGAGAAATCATAATTATGTGCTTAATTATGATTTCATACCAAATTGCCAAACTGATATTTGGAACTATTCACACAGCACCAATTGTCAGATTGCTTTTTACACATAGCACCAATTGTCAGTTTGGCAACATATAACATTTCAAATGTCAAGTGTCATAATGGAATGTTATTTATTGTCATCTGATAGCTGTAAAACAGAAATATAACATAAGAAAATAAAATTTGTCCGTTTGTTATGATTATAATAAATTATGTACTTTGGTAACATACACCATGGTATGTATTATAATATAATTAACACTTGACAGTTACTCGCCTCTACGAGAGAATTTCGTTGTCATATTACATTTCGAACATCTTGCATTTATCTGCTTGCATCGTATTACATTTCGAATATCGATTCTAATTGAGTGTCTCCTTATTCGAAAGACATTCAAGCCACAATTAATGCACCAAATATTGTCCATTTGAACAGGTCATTTGATTGGATTAGAAAAATTAGTCCTTGAGTAAGCCAAGTACAGCGGGTTCAAATTCGAAAACAAGTTAAATACAGTGGGTTCAGATCCGAAAACAACATCCAAAGTGTTTGGAAGAGAATCAAACTAGTCCATAAAAACAGTAACATAAGAATTATATGATAATTCTCCATGTATCAGAAAGTGATGTCATTTTCAATTTTAATATTTGAAAATACATTTGAGAGTGTTGCTATATCAAAATAATAAATAAACCGTGCTGATTTATCCTGAAATCATAATTGAAATTCAACTAATATTATCTTTAAGAAGCAAATAATAATTTATCTAAATGGTAAATGAAACAACATCATATTAATAATTATTTTTAAATAATTTTGCTTTAAAAGTCAATGATATTATAATTAATAATCTTAAATATTAAGGTGAGTCATGAATATTATAGATTTTCAAATGGTAATAATTTGACCTTGAAATGAAATTGACCTTGAAAGTGAATTTTCTTAACCTTTATCCTTTTCTTTTTTTAACTTTTTTTTGTAAAAATATACAAATGAAAGGGATAGTTAGAAAAGTCAAATTCACCATCGATCGCTAAGAAGGGTATTTATGCCATATTGCCACGTGATTTACGTTTGTCGAAATAAAAGACACAGATTGATGCATTGCCATGTTAATGATTTACGACAATTTAAAAATTTCAGAAAAAAGTTATATGATTTTTTTTAAATATATGCGTATTGCAACCTACCCATGATGCACTATTAAAGATTGAAATGGCGCTAATTAGTGATGATACATACTGTACATGTATATATTTACATATATGCATTTATTTATATATATATATATATATGTATATATATATATATATATATATATATATATATATATATATATATATATATATATATATACATACACATTAGTAAAAGAATAGCAGTATTATTAAGTAACTCTACTTATTAATAAGAAGCATTCCTAGGGTTTATGAAAAAAATGTTGCCAAATGTGAATAGAACTTGCAAGCCGAACATTTGTTATCCAGGTCATTATGAAGTGACGTGACTAAATTACTGTATTCTATCATTTTATGCATAACTATATGATAATGGTCTGAAAATTAAATGAGTCAGAGAAAAAGATATGAACAACTTTTTTAGAAAGACTGTAAATATCCAGTAATCGTTTATTTTTTCTGTAATGTTTACAATACATTCTACCAGTGGGAATTATTTTAAATTTTTTGACTAGCGAACCTGATGTACCGTTTATACAAAAACTACCCAGAAACTCAAAAAAAAATGCTGATAAAAGGAATAAAAGGAATTGGTAAATTTTCTTTTTGTAGAGTTGGTAGGATCATTCTTAATTACCAAGCCAAACATGAGCACAATCTGTCAACTAGTGTGCTTACAGCAGCTGTCGTAATAGATCAACCTCAAAGTCGCTCTACAAATTTTATTATGGATAAATTAGTTAAATAAAGAGTTTTCCTTAAACGCTGTGTTTCAACCAAAATTTCTTGTGCCGAATCATAAAAAATGTTAAAATATATATATATCATATGGTGACTCAACTATGTCAAAAACACAGGTATACGACTGGAACAAATCATTCAAAGAGGTACATGAAGTAGTCGAAAATTTACCTCGTCCTGGACAATCTTCAACGTCTACTGCTGACGATAACATTGAAAAAATCAAACAATTAGTGCTTGAAAATTATTATTATTATTTTGATTCATCATTTCAGTATCAGATAGTTGGCTAGGTTGAAGATTGATAAAATAGCTGTTCACAAAATTTTAACCAATGTTTTGTGCATGACATGCATCATCAAAAGATTGGTTCCGAAAGACCTTAATTTCTTGTAAAAAGACATCGATTGAAGACATCAACTGATTGATTAATTTCTTGTAAAAAGACATCGATTGAAGACATCAACTGATTGATTAATTTCTTGTAAAAAGACATCGATTGAAGACATCAACTGATTGATTAAATCAATTGAATTGAATTGATTGAAATGTTCGATTGAAGATATTGATTGATCAACTTAAAACTCGATTGAAGATATCTAACGGAATTCGCAGCAGGAATTAAAGGTCATACCACTTTCAGCCTATTAGAAGTGTATTGCAGATAATAGGGACAATGACAAAATAAATTTTGATGAATAAACTTAAATTTGTGTGTAGCTTTTATACAGAAGGTACGTACAATGAAAGACATTTTTTGTTATTTTTGGACATAAGGTCAAAAACTATGGCACTTAAAATAAAAATAATTATGAAATATGTAAAGAAACCATTTTTGTACAAAATCCTATTTGCTTTTATTATCCCACTTTTACATTTTCAAACCTTTAGAAGCCTTAAAAAATTTTAGACCCCTTTTAAACAATAATATTACCAAAATTATTTTACCTGGAATAAAGGCAGGCAAAAAAATTATACAACTATGTCATATATCAAGTCAGTAGCAATGGTAGCTGAGAAAAAGACTTTAAAATGCGAACATACGCTGAAGTCTCGTCACAATGATTCCTTTTTTACTTTTTGGGCAGAGAACCCTAAAAATAACATGTGTAGTAAATAATTTTTGGTATTTTCTAAATTCATCTTCTGATTTTTGAAAAATAAACAACATCCTTATGTACTAAAATCTGCAATTAAATGAAACTACGTGATGTAGTATTATTTCTACTTTCGTTAATTTCTTTACCACGACTTAGGTTTCGTTGTATTACAACATCTTCAGGTGGGATATTAGCAAAGATATCTATCATTTTATGCATAACTATATGATAATGGTCTCAAAATTAAAGTAAAGACATCTTTGCTAATATCCCACCTGATGATGTTGTAATACAACGAAACCTAGGTCGTGGTAAAGAAATTAACGAAAGTAGAAATAATACTACATCACATAGTTTCATTTAATTGTGAATAATGAATTTCTACAAAATTAACGCCAAATATATTCAATACTAAAATCTGCTTAATATTTATTTAAGTTCAAGACTAAAAAAAAGCCAGTGCCAACGACATTTCAGGAAAATTAAAATTAACAATATAAAGAAATGAGCTACGTTTGTAAGAAGAATATAAACAGAAATAAAATCAATTGTATTAAAATATTCATGAATATTTTTTTAAGAAATAAAGTATTAAGTAGAGATACCAATATGGGTAACTGCAAAAGTAACCATACTGGTTTGCAGGAGGAATCTACAGCATGATATGCTGCTATTACTTGGCAAGATATACAAATGTACTTAAACATAGAAGTGTATTCATATCGGCTTACCTTATGATGGCAACCATCCATGAAAACTGACGTTTCTCATATGACCTGTGCGTCTTCAGAGCTTTTGATCCATCTGACCCCTTAAAGCCACATTGAGATAGATCATACTTTTTTCCAGCAAGATTCATGCTTCCATAGTGAGAGCCCTCTCTCCCAACCTTCGTCAAGGAAGGCATTGGTGGTGCTACAACTTCAGCTCTCGTATCACGGCAGCATATCATTTCATATCCACAAAGGCTGTCCATACAAAAAAAACTTGTTTATTTATATAGATCGAGTTACATATGGGTAAATATTTGAAAATGTACAGACTAGCGATATTCAAGGAACATTTTAAAAGTAAGTACATTGTATATTTTTATTTTAAATTATTATCAGACCGCTATTAGTGTTTACTATTACTTGATATTTCGGGTAGGAATATTAATTATTTTATATGTTGATTAGCGATATTATCCCTTGATATGCCGTGTAGGAATATTATTCCTTGATATGTTGGGTAGGAATATTATGCCATTATATGTTGGGTAGTAACATTATACCTTGACAAGTTAGATAGGAATATTATCCCTTGATTTGTTGGGCAGGAATATTATCCATTGATATGTTGGATAGGAATATTATCCCTTGATATGTTGGGTTACTGATATTATCCGTTGATACTTTGGCTAGGAATATAATCTCTTGAAATGTTGGACAGGAATATTATCCCTGGATATGATATGCAAAAATGTTATCTCTTGATATATTGAATAGGAATATTCTTCCTCTAAAGATCGTGCAAGACGGAAAAAAATGCAATGATTCTAATGGGCTTTCTATTACTTTCTGTAATGTTTCATCTCTATAATTACCATTATTATACATTCCAATTCAAATATTCTTTTGAATATAATGTATAATATGCATTTAAATTGATATGAAGTATACAGTCTGTCTATACTAACAAAGTCGATCATTTAAACCATACATCTTTACAATAACCTTACAGATTATTTAATTTATTTTATTTATATCCCTATTGTTATGTTTGTTATCGTTGCTGCCATGTACAAAAAAAAAAACAAGAAGATATACCTGCAAAGCAAATAATAACTCATCACAACCATTATACAAAAATTAAATTAATTCTGCTTAGAAAAAAGAAAGAACGTTGATGATATAGATGAAGAATCCAAGAGAAGAAACTTATTTCTGTAAAATGAATGACACTAAATGGCCAAAAACTGAAAGAATGAAGTTTATAAAAAATTTTAAAAAGATTTCAATGAAATACTAAGCAGAGGGGAAAAAATTACAGAAAGGAAAACGTCAAATCAGAATGAAACGGAAGAAGCTCTTCTTGCTTAATCATCTAAGTCTAAAAATATATTTAGGGATGTAATAACACAAAAAAGGTTAGGATGTATAAAAGAAGAAAAGCGAACAGCAATACAGGAAACAGAATGCAGTTTTCGGAAAAAAAGATTTTAAGACTAAAGAAAATAAAGCAAAGCTCAATCAAAAATGTAATGTATCCATATTGGAAGCAAAAACTCTCCTAAATTATAAATCCCCAGCTAAAGTGCAGTTAAAAGAAAAATTAGTCATTGAAAATGGAAAAAAGGAGATTGATTCTGTTATTGAGGTAACTCAGTATTTGTACAGTCAAATGAGGATTAAACTTCTGAATGGAAGTTGAAAATCTATGAATAGCCCTTTATTTTTACGTTTTATATATGGGCTAAAAAGTCTTATAAGATATTGGGTCCATTAGTCAAGATATCGATGGTCAAAAGTTACGAAAAACATTTTATCTTAAATATCACGTTTCGTATCATATATGTACGTCATAGAGACTTTGGAAAAATTGCAGAAATAAAAGGACGAATCTTTTTCGTCAACAATAACGGTTATGAACTTTATTTAGGAACAAAAGGAGAAGCATTATTATGCGTTATCTCTTTTTTGTTTTGGGTCCACGTCATGTAAGGTTTATTCATAATATCACAAATCATCGATTGGAAACTTAGTTATTTCTTAAGATAATAGAAAGCATTTTATGAAATATATATTTGGTACATTTATGTACCTGAGACCTCCTTTGAATGTAAAGTACAGATTTTATTGGCGTTTACAAATACAATATACATTTTATCAAATGGAATATGTAATGATATTTCTCAATATCTAATTTAATATTTAACATAACTTTTATAAGACAATTGTAAAAATAAGTCATCTTTTGTTTCAGTTGCACAATTAATGCAACTAGTAAGGCTAAATTTCCAAAATTATCGAAAGACATATATATATACATATATATATATATATATATATATATATATATATATATATATAACTTATAAAGTCAGCGGTTTTAGCTACCTTTACGTAAAATAAAATATGGCACATAACAGTCAGAATAAAGGTTTTGTTATGAAACATGTGAACATCTGCTTAAAAGCTAATAATTCCGTAATGTTTACGTTATTCATAAAGTAACATGATACAAGATAGGGCTGATGACCTATTTTACAGGTTTCGTATTAATTAGATGTAATTTTTTTTTCTGTAAGGATTTGTAGCACACAACATGTGATATGTATATAACATATAAAGTATATCCATCCCAATTGAAAGCCTTTTCGATTTCATTTATATTATTGGCGAAGCAAACTAAACTAAGCTTAATTTTTAAATTAACATTTATTTATTCAGACTTTGATACAAACATTGAATTTTTCAGATTAATTACTTTATTTGCAATGTGCGACCTAAAATTATATCAAATATAAGGTCAACTAGAAATAGATGAATCAATCAGTGAAATGAGTTATTTTCAAAGACCTTATGTCTTAGAAGCCTTAAGTTATAACTATGAGATTTTCTAGGAACAATTTTAGTATATATAATGTTACTAAATGAGTTATTTTCAAAGATCTTATGTCTTAGAAGCCTTAAGTTATAACTATGAGATTTTCTAGGAACAATTTTAGTATATATAATGTTATTAAATGAGTTATTTTCAAAGATCTTATGTCTTAGAAGCCTTAAGCTGTAACTATGATATTTTCTAAGAACAATTTTAGTTTACATAATGTTATTAAGCAGTATAAATTCAATATTTCTGCCTCAACGGTCAAAACGTTATAGGGATGTGAAATTTGGCTTGAAACGGTTCAGGCAAATGTGTATACAACGTGTACCTGCACATATTTGACTAGCAGACACAGTGCACATAGATTAACATGTGGTGTGGTTGCACATTAAATTTCAAGTCATTAAATTTTAATGTGCCATGATAGTTGCAACACTGAATACATATCAGGACATGCGAAGACACCCTATCATCGTGCCTAGATTGTTCTGCAACCATATCCTTCATTAAGTATTTCATCAAAATGCATTTGAAATTTTATTAATATTTATGAAATCAGTTGATTAGTGGGCGATGAAATGCAAATTGACCCTCACCAAAATTTAACATTACAATTTCCATGCCAAAACTGCTGTGTATAAAAGTTAGTATGAGATATAATATTTTGTGATCGAATTAGGATATGAATCTTTAGTTCTCAAGAAGAATTGATAAATAAAATTTTTTAAGGCTGGTAATGCTTAATGGAAGCCCAGTGTATTGCACGCCTAAAAACTTGAACATACTACTGGTAAAACCTGGCGGAAGCAAATACATAATACTGATACCGATGGAAGCAAATATATAATACCGGAAGCAAATACTTAATACTGGTAAAGCCTGGTAGAAGCCCAGCGCAGTACACGCCTAAAAACACGAACATACTACTCGTAAAGCCTCACAAAGCCCAGTGCATTGCACGCCTAAAAACATGAACATGTTGCTTGTAAAGCCTGATGGAAGCAAATACATAATACCGGAAGCAAGTACATAAATAGAAAAATGCTAATAAAATAATTATAAAATAATAGAAAAAATATAAAATAATAAAAAAAAATATTAATAAAATAATAGAAAAATGTAAGATGCAAGTATTAATAAAATAATAGAAAAATGTAAGTTTATTTTCTTTTAATTAGTTGATATATACAGATAATGTTAGACATATTAATCACATTATCTGTTTCATATATATTCTTAAAATCGTACTAGTATTACTACTAAGTTAATAACTAATCTACTAGTCTAACCAATTTAAAATAGTAGTAAAAATAATAGACCTGGAGTTGATTTCGTAATCATGATTTGTGCATGCTTCGATATTTCTGCATACACCTGGCACACTTGATCGCAAACGACATTCTATATCTGAAATATAAGTTAATAGTTAGTAGTTATAATTTTTTTCTTACTATAAGTTATCAATAATAAAAATAACCATAATTTGCTACTACTCAGACTACGCGCAATAAATAAACAAACTTTTGTTCATATTGGCAGAGAAACAAAATCAAGTAATATATGTGAACATATTATTAAATCATATTTTATAAAAAGCCACTCTGTTCAAATCAAAATATTTGTTTTCAAGGATCATCTGGAAAATTAAATCTCATCCATCATAGTAATTTTCCTCTAGCCATCTGTCATCTATTTACATCTTGCGAGATGAAATGACTCTCATATTTCAATATGCTTCTTCAATTTTATTTTCATGGGCGAGTACACTAAGCCTGAAAAATTAATAAACTTAGGACATATTTTACTGAATGAATTTTCATAATTTTTTTTAAATTCTTAATCTGTAAAATTAGCATAGCAATTATTATAATTAAAAGATAACTAATTTTAATAAAATGAAAATTATCAAAATTAGTTAATTTTTAAGAGTAATAATTGCTAAAATTTAGTTTTTAAAAAATTTTGATAATGCTGTCAAAAAATGCAGTATTTAACTATTAATACAAAATGACAACCACCATATAACTTATTAGCAACCTGCCTTGACTGTATGTGTGCAACTGAATTATTTGATTAAGATTTTTTGATACTCATTTTTTCTTTAGTTAATGTGATTCTGTGTTTTATTTTACTACAAAATAGGAATAATGTATTGCACCATGATGCATTCGTAATATTCCCATACCAAGCGTGCCCATTTCTACTTTCTGACTTTCTCTAAGCATGTGAATACATTGTACAGAATGTCATTAAAATCATGTCTCCCGTTTTGTTTATTTTCAAAATTCTTTTAATTTCCTTTGAATTAATGATTTAAATTAAAAAGTGCGTAAGGTAAATTTTTATCTACAGAAAACATTTAAAATTGATAGGTTATATAATGAAGATTAACCGTTTTAGCGCCATAGTTTTTTACTCATATATACTTAAAAAGGCCAAAGAAATCTTTTGTTTTTGATGCCATTTACTCTTGTCTCGAAAAGAATTGTATCTCTTCCAAAAATTATCCAATTTTAAATAATTTTTTCGGTGTTTTTTTAATAAAAACTTGTACAAGGATAATAAAATACAAAGAAAATTATGGAAATATATATTGTGAACAAAAATTAAAACAAAAATTGAAATCAAGGTCACATCGTATTTTCGCAGACCAGTACATCCTTCGTATCAGCAAAATATTTCTTACCGTCACTATTATCACTGTCACTCAAAATTTTCATTACGCCAAATGGTGAGCACACTACAATGTCACTCCCACTATCACTTTCTTCATAACTTGAAAAACGATCATTTTCACTCGAATTATTTTCATATTCCGACATTATGTGTTAAAAATTTTCTTTTTATATTGTAATTACTAATAATGTTATAATTTGAACTTTATGTAACACGTAGAAAGATAAAAAATTAGCGATGCGTGCGAGCGAGCTCCCCTACTACGTGCTAAACAGGAACTGATTTCGCAAGCGCCATTGCACTTGTGGCAAATTTAGTAAGTACGTGCACAAGCGCGATGGCGCTCGTCGGCACTCAAACGGTTAATGAATTGGCCAAAATGTCACCGCTCTTTTTCTCACGCACTTTTCTTACTTCAAAAGCAATTAGCAAAGCATATCCATAAAAATTGTCACGGACTGCTTTAAATCTTCTTATCCCATATGTTCTGTTAATGAATCTTTAATAGTTTTGCCTTTTTCTTTAATAGTATTGACTTTTTCTCCGATTACATTGAATTTATTAAATATATCTCTTTATTACAACTATATTTTACAAAATATGTACATACCAAATAGTCTGTGGTAACGTGGAAACTATAAGCTGTCATATTGTGAAAGTTGTATGTGAAAAACTAAAAACATTTAGCTCACCGAGTTGTTGCTGCTCCACTTTTTCCAATGACTCTGTCGAAGACTCCGGCTGTTGGCTTGCCGGGTGCATAGCCAGCGACTCCTCTGTCGGCATGTGGTAATTGGTGTTCGGACAGCAAACATATCCAGTAACACATACGTTATTCCCGTGCCTTTCGGAATGTAAATAGTATTTATCTTTATGTTAAGTTAAAGTTTACATTAACATATAATTAACGAAGAATAACTTAATAAAAATGGCATACTTCGAAAATAAGAAAAATATACTTCGAGAAATTGACTTTAATCTAATTAATATAAAAAAATTATAGTATTTCTTTGCACAATGGTTTTTTCAGCTTGATATTTAGATTATTCATGAATATGTTCCTAAGAGAAAATCAACCATTTTTCTTCATTGTCTATGTGAATATTTGAAAAAGTGGTGTTAAAACATTTGAGACTTTCTCAAAAAAATATAGCTATTGGCAAACAGAGCTTTAAGGCACTTGCCTTAACTTTACCAAACTGAATACTGAGAAACTGGTAACTTTACCAAACTGAATAAGTAAGAGCTACGATATATGTACTTTGCTAAAATAATTTAAACTGAACGCGAGCCAGCTAACTAGCATCAGTGCTGCTTAGCTGACTCGCATATGAAAATGCATATGATCTTCTTATATACACAAGGTGTGTAGTCAAATAGAAGCCAAAATCATTTTTTAAAATTTACTTTTACGTTTGACTGTCTGTCTGTTAGTCTGTATATTTGTCACAATAGCGTGCAATACTATTAAATTGATTTTGATACAACTTTCACTTGAATAATCCTAGAGATTCAAATAAAAATCTAGGTTACATTTCATTTGTATTGAATGTTGTGTAGTGAAATCTAATTAATATATATCATAAAATTATAGCTATGTAAACAATGTCTTAATTTCAACCTGAACCCCAATCCAACCACGTTCGGCAAGCGGCCGAGAATCAAACTAGTGTATTTATGGTACATTGCACTCCTAAAGGCCGCATGCCTTGTGATGAACCCAACACATGACGACAATGACATTTATCGGTTTAGCCTCTTTTTATATTCATTTCTTTGCCTGTTTGTCAGATTGTCTCAGAAAGAGAAAGTAAAGGAGACTTGTAACTTAATTATTGGTATGTACGCAGAACTGATTACAAGAGCTAAAGAATTTATGAATAGATATTGTTGAAGGGTACAGAGATTTAGTAAGATAAGGTAAGAGTTACTTTTCTGTCAGTTCTAAGATGTATATCTCTTTTTACATTGGTCCAGGACACTTTTAAGATGTAAACATTACACAAAGGAACACATCGGATGGATTTTTAAAAAATCTACACAAGCAAAGTTATTGGTTAGAGCTAATAGAAATATGTACATTCTATATATATGTATATATATATATATATATATATATATATATATATATATATGTATATATATATATATATGTATATATATATATATATGTACATATATATATATATATATATATATATATATATATATATATATATATATATATATATATGTGTGTGTGTGAAACTTAAAGAAAGTAGAAATAATATTACATCACATAGTTTCATTTAATTGAGAAATATTTAATAATTATGTGTTACGCACACATTTACACAATTATATACATTTTCTACTTTATTTGAAGAAAATTGATTTACCTTAAATAGATATTATGATTCAATCTATCGCAAGAATTGGTAGCAGTACAAATGCCATTTGACCCAGCTGATGTAACACACGATTGACCTGAAATGTATATTCATATAAACTTTAGAGAACTCCTGAACAATTTTCATGCCCAACATAATTTGATTAATTAATGATTTGTTCATTCAGTTTTGTTAGAAATGTGAATAAAAAGGCTGCTAATGATGAGTCAATTTAGCATTCAATGTTCGGAAAAAAGAATGTTAAACCATTGACACTTCCGAACGTGAATTAAAACGAAATTCAACCAGTTTCTTAATATATATTTACGCTCTTTCATCACTTGGTCGTTGCTCATTGTTTCTATGCACACAGTAACGTCCTAATACACTTTTATTTTAATTTTTATGAAATATTTCTTTAACCCTGCTCACTTTTGAATTATGTTGCTGTCTTATTACCATCAATAACCTTCAAATAAAAATAAACTCAAAGGCATAGCTAGAAATGAAAACATTTTTTATATTTTTGTTGTGCTCTATGGATCTCTGCTTTATGCGTGTCCCTACATGCACTTGACTGGTATTATTATAAAGCATGTCACATTCTATTTCTGACATATGCACCTTCGCATAGGTATATGGTTTATTTAACATATTATCTTAAAAGCACGCTTTTAAGATAATAAGGTATAGGCCGTATATAAGATTGTCTATTTCTTATTAGGTCTTCAATTATTCATTGTGTCTACTTAAATTTTTTAACAGTAATATTTGTGAACATGATTTTTGTGATATTATTCCAATTTGTTATATTGGATACAACTTTTTGTTTTTAACATGTGTATGATATTTACTGGACGTGTTATACCATACTATTGTTTCTTTTTTAGTGAAATAAACTAAATGTTTGTTCGAAGTATTTAATAATTTGTACATATGTTAATGTATAGATCTTATATTCTTATATTGTATAACTTGCACTACGAGTACATTCCACTAGCCGCTCGCAATGCTCACGCTCACGACCGTGATCATACCTATTCCACTAACTTGTCAACATTGTAACTGTCAGTCCAAGTGGAACGAAATGTTGAGTATTGGACGAAAATCAAGAGATTATATTTATTACATTAGATAATGATTTAGACTTACAGTAATATAAAAGTGCAATTTAATTTCTATGTATTAATAATCAGACAATAATTTAGACTTACAATAACTGTAAAAGTGTAATTTAATTTCTGTAAAAGTTTGATGATTGTACGTTTTGCATCTTTTGGTGTCACCTTTGTTTCTATTACGTACGTATCAAAATTGCATAAAGTGACTCTCTCCGTCACTATATTTAATCTTCAAAGATTATATAAATTTATTTACGTAAATTTCACGTATTAATGTGTTAAAGTCGAATTGACAGTTAAACAACCTCGTGAACAATGACGATTGACAGTCGTGAACAATGACGGCATCAATGACGTTTTGATCACATCCACAATGACCGCGATAGCCAAGTTGAATGATACAGTGAGTATTTTGACTGTTGTGATCTCCTAGTGGAACGCACTCTATGTACCCTTTTTTACATACCAGGACCTAGCTTGTTGGGTGGTGGAGGAGGCCTCTGAGGGGGTGGCACCTGCACCAGCTGACTGTCGAAGCAACAAATCTGCTGAGGCCCGCATTGTCTGTAAAAGGATTATTGTTGGTTTTTAAATTTAATTGATTTTAAAACAGACTTGCAGGGTTGATGAAATTTATTATTTTTGTAAAAAATTTATGGAGATACTTGTTGTTATCCCATGGTTGACTGAAATATTATAGATATATAATATTTTCTATTTGGAGTGAATGATGTACGAATCTTTGGTGCTTATGTAGAATTGATACTTAACAATCTTTATTAACTGAACTGGTAAAATCTGGTGGTGGAACAGTAATGTGTGGCTATAAAAAAACATAATATATGACATAAGTGATTGATTGAATGACATAAGTGATAGAGTGAATGACATACGTGATAGAGTGAATGACTAAGTGATAGAGTGAATGACATAAGTGATTCATTGAATGACATAAGTGATTGATTGAATGACATAAGTGATAGAGTGAATGACATAAGTGATAGAGTGAATGAAATAAGTGATAGAGTGAATGATATAAGTGATAGAGTGAATGATATAAGTGATAGAGTGAATGACATAAGTGATAGAGTGAATGACTAAGTGATAGAGTGAATGACATAAGTGATTGATTGAATGACATAAGTGATTGATTGAATGACATAAGTGATAGAGTGAATGACATAAGTGATAGAGTGAATGACATAAGTGATAGAGTGAATGACTAAGTGATAGAGTGAATGACATAAGTGATTCATTGAATGACATAAGTGATTGATTGAATGACATAAGTGATAGAGTGAATGACATAAGTGATAGAGTGAATGAAATAAGTGATAGAGTGAATGATATAAGTGATAGAGTGAATGATATAAGTGATAGAGTGAATGACATAAGTGATAGAGTGAATGACATAAGTGATAGAGTGAATGACATAAGTGATAGAGGGAATGAAATGCCTCTACTAATTATTCCTATTTGTTAAACAATTTCAAAAAATTTAATTACTACTGAATTTTGTGTTTTGTTTAATTGATTACAAATTATTTACATCCTTTACAAGAAATGAACTGACTGTATTAGTAACAATGAAGACAGAAAAAATTTCGTCTACTCTGTAAATAGGAGTATCGTCTGGTACAGACAAGTGCCAGGTAGCAGAGGAACATAGAGCATTCCTGGAATAATTGCCTGGTGCACCGAATACACCTACCTATTATACTGATATGTAGGGTCATTTTGCTAAGTCAAATTATAACAAACCATAAATCTATGGGAGATAACTGGTGATGAGCTATGTTTAGAGCACCCATGACATCAATCAGTCTTTCAAAAAAATATTTTTGTCTAACTTTCATGAGATTTGTTTCAAAGAACCCATGACATCAATCAGCCTCTTTTTTACATATTTCCCTGTTTCTTGCTACAAAAAAAAATTTTTCCATTTCCTAAAAATCCACTCCATCTTTATATATATTTCATATCAACGTCATTTCATTACCAAATATGTAAAATTTGCAATGCGCTTTGCATGACAAACATGCTTTGAATTTTGCCTCATATTTACCAATAAATTGCTGACAGTATTGAGGCAGGTATCAAATATATATTTTTCTTGGTTGTTCCGGTTGTTACTGGAAGAATACTTCTCATCAACCTGCTCAATCAGCTTATTCTCTGGCATCGTGATGCCAGAGGAGAGAAACAAGACAAATCACGTTCCTTTTAAGCTTGCTTTACACCATGTCCATGTGGAAACCCCTCCAACCCTAAGCCCAAACACTAAAATATATCAAGGGTTATTTACTAATAAGGTGAGTCTCCAGATCGCTGGCCAGATACATCTGTTAGCCTTCACTAGTAGTATCAATAGGTCAATAGGTAAATTTAATCTAATATTAAGATAACAATACTTCATGTAATAGTACTGTTATGTCAAGGAAAATTACCTTGAAATATATAATTATATTTACAACGTTCTCCCCTACCTATATTACTCATATAATCTTTGTCTTTTCGTAGCCATCAATGCATGGCGAGTGTATTTTCATCTGTCATAATGTTGTGTTATTTCTATCATCAATACAAGCATTCATGCACTAAGTTAATGTATTTAAGATGATTGTAAAAAATAACAGACCTAGAGTTGGTTTCTTGATGTGAATTCATGCATGACCCAATTTTTCTGCACACACCCATCAGGCCCGATTGTGAGTAACACTCTGTATCTGAAATATAAGACAATAGTTAAAATGTGCTAATTTTTCATATTATAACATTTCAATAAATCCATAATTTCTTACTACTTAGTCCTAAATACACACATTTTTTAAATTGGCATTAATTTTGTAGAAATTTTTTTTCACAACTAAATGAAACTATGTGATGTATTGTATCTACTTTATGTAAATTCTTAACCATGGCCTAAATTTCGTTGTATGAGAACTTCTTCAGATGGACAATTTGAAGACCTAGACAGTCTCTTC
This sequence comes from Druceiella hillmani, assembly GCA_039881145.1. NCBI lineage: Eukaryota > Metazoa > Arthropoda > Insecta > Lepidoptera > Hepialidae > Druceiella > Druceiella hillmani. The sequence continues at coordinate 8,294,731 of JAYKKI010000024.1, forward strand.
AAATTGCCCACCTGAAGATGTTGTCATTCATCGAAACCTAGGTCGTAGTTAATAATGCTCAACAAAACCTAGATCGTTGTTTTTATTTAATTGATAATAAATTACTTAACCGTTTTAGTGCCATTGTTTTTTACTCATATATACTTAAAAATGCCAAAGAAATCTTTTGTTCTCGATGTTAATTACCCTTGTCTCGAAAAAAAATTGTATCTCTTCCAAAAATTATCCAATTTTAATAATTTTTTCGGTGTTTTCTTAATAAAAACTTGTGCAAGGATAATAAAATAGAAAGAAAATTATGGAAATATATATTGTGAACAAAAATTATAACACAAACTGAAATCAAGGTTACATCGTAGTTTGGCAGTCCGGTACATCCTCCGTATCAGCAAAATAATTGTTATTGTCACTATTACCACTATCACTCAAAATTCTGAGCGCACCACAATGTCACTCCCACTGTCACTTTCTTTACAACTTGAAAAACGATCATTTTCACTCGAATTATTTTCGTATTCCTACATTATGGGTTAAACATTTTCTTTTCTGGATCCTTTTTATATTGTAATTACTAATAATATTATAATTTGAACTTTATGTAACACGAGGAAAGATAAAAAATTTGCGATAATTGCGAGCGACCTCCCTTACCGCACGCTAAACAGCAACTGATTTCACGAGCGCCATCGCACTCGTGGCAAATTTAGTTAATACGCGCACGAGCGTGATGGCGTTCGTCGGTACTCTAATGGTTAATCCTTCATCCGTATGCTCTTATTGGGAGCATACATTATACAGTAAGAAATAGCTTATATTGTGACGCTATCAGAAAGAGACCTACCTTTCAAGGCACGGTTGAATGATAGGGTTTACCTCATAATGGAAATTTCTTACGACTTCTGGAAATTATAAACCAATCTTATCCATTTCTGGTGGCATATATAAAGAAGTATGGAAGTAAAAGAAGTGGAAATAACTCATATTTATCTAAAGCCATTTGCGAAGAGTTGATGGCATTAACAGTGCAAAAGATTCATTAAGAAATTTTAAAAGAGATAAAAGGTTCCGAATATATCAGTGTATTTGTCGTTTCTACACCATATTTAACACATATAGCCAAGTATATAGAGACCAGCCCGGCCAATAGAAAATTCTCTAACATATAATAAATTTAAGAAACCAGATATTACATTATCTACAAAAAGCATGTAAATTGAATTTTCAAAAATTGTCACTCGTATGATAAGCTACAGGCATGTTAAAATGTTATAAGAGGATTCAGAAAAAGATATTGGACGTAAATCCATTCGCATTGTATGTACCATGGCCAATCTACACCGGGAACTTTGTAGGTTGAAGTGCTGCCGCCTGCTGAAGATGTGTGTGTGCTAAAGATATATTTTTTTCAATAGGTCTGACACAATGTATATTCTTCTTCAATAAATCAGTAGAGGACGTTGAAATTTATTTAGAAAATGCAAACATGATAAAGGCTCTATCAGAAACGAGATGGGAAGCTTATGCGAAATAAACTGCTGTTAAACAGTGAATTTTACTTACAACAACAATGAAGAGACTGCCATTTTTAAGTCACTATATCTGGAACTCATAACACCAGCAAGCAATAGAGGAATAATCATAATATATAGCTTACATTTTTACAGGAATATGTTTTATAATATATTTTATAGAAAATTTAGAAATATAATAGTTTTACAATGATTTCTTAAAGAAATGTGTAATATTTGATTGTTTCGTTTTGTTTTTCCATAACAGCATATGATGTAAAGGATATTCAATGTTAATCAGCCTTTTGATCTTTAAATCCTTTTGCTTTTTGCAAAATAAACAATATTTTTTCAGTGCTGTTAAACTGGTCGAGGCATCCTCAATTGCAGGAAGTACTTTTTTGTCTTCTTCTTTCTCATCTTCTTCATCTCATAATCGATGGCATTAAATATTTGATAATTTCACCATAATTCAGGTCACTAGTAGTGGGTGGCTATATTAACTGAACTTTCCCAATCTGCAATGCTTGTTTTCTCTGCAGATATCGTAGTCATATGTGCCAACAGTATTCATCAACAGAATCGTAATCAGTTGTTGTAGTAATCAAAGATTTATAGAACCCCGCATGAGAAAAATATTTTTTATTTTGTTTTGGGGGACTCTTCCCCAGGCTGTCCTAATCATTTCAATGGCATCCAGAAGATTAATGGAAAATCTGGTAGTATTCTTTTCACTATGGTCAGTAATTTTTGGTACTAGAATCTTTAATAATAGCTCTCAAGGGTTATATTTATCCCTTGCTCAATGGGCTGAACCACAGTGTTTGGTGGTAAAAATGCAATTTTTACATTGGTCATATTATAAATTTCAGGATAATTGTCAATAAATAAAATGGTCTTCTTCGTCTTAATTCTTTGTTCAGAGTCCCATTTATGTAAAACTTTTTCAAAAACTTTTGACGTCATCCACACTTTTTTATTAAATTCATAATCAACAAACAAACAAAAAGTCAATCAAGTTCTGGCACATTTGGTTTCTTTGAAACCAATATATAATTAGCGTTCGATTTTTTTGAAGCATTTGCTTTCTTCGCCTTGCCTATCACCATTAACTTCCGTTTTTCTCTATTATACTACAGACTACAAGTACGGTCTTCTATCTTCCAATAGTTTCCCACCTATGCATTTTTCGTCTTTTTATTTTAATATCCTCTCAGGGGTTACTTTAAAATAAAAACATTTTATCGGCGATCCATTTTTGGCTGTTTGTATGTCCTTCAGTCAATACTGGTAAAACTGTTTTCAGATAATTGCTACAGTAATTTTGAGAAATACTAGTAGTTTCTTCATAAACATTGCCGGCTACAGTATTGTAATATTGACGAAATCATTATATCCAACTTCCAATTGAAATTATTTTATCAATTACAGCATTTTGAATCTTCCTATCATAACATATTACAATGGTTTATCTTAAGAAAGAATATGCTTTTCAAACTTTAAAACAATTTTAGTCCCCGAATTCTATTAATGCTTTCAAAAATCATCTGGCAAAAAAGCTTCATCAAACTTAATATTTGTTCCTTTGTCCATCTGCTAAGCCACTTAAACTTAAGAGATGTCTCTAGTTGAATTTTTTTATTCCGCTTTATCTATATTATATTTTTGTACGATAATGTTTTTATCCATGTTTAATTTTTATATACGAAATTGTATCTCAATGAAACTTTTTTCCAACTTTTACAATCATGACCTAAATAACAATTACTCCTATATCAAACTACTGAATGCTGCAGAAACAAAATTGCACTTTTTTCTTTTTTTTATGCAAATTTTTATAAATGTTTGTTGTACAGATTTCATAGTAATGTAAAAAAACACTTATATATACATATGCTTTACTATAGGTATAATTTTAAAAAAAGTTAATTTTCTTAATTTTTAAAATTGTACTTTGATATGTATTATAATAAATGATAAAAGCTTGAAACATTTTGGGAATGAAAACCTAAAAATATTAAGCTCACCGAGTTGCTGCACCTCTACTTGTCTTGATGACTGTGTCGTCTGCACAGGCTGCTGGCGTGCCGGACGCTCTGTCAGCGATTCCGGCGTTGGCACACGGTAATCGGTGTTCGGACAGCAGACATATCCCATGACACATGTGTTGTCTCCAGTCTTTCTGCATTTTAATTAGATGTTTACATTAGGTTTTACATTAATGTGTAATTACAGAAGCATGATTTTTATAATTTATGTGTTTTAGTGGTTACTAACATGATGTTAATAAAAACAATATATTCTGCTAATAAGATCGAAATACTTAAAGGAATTTGCTATCAAATAATTAATTTTATAAAATTGTAAAACCTAACTGTACGATCATTTTTTCTCTTGGTATTTAAAATACTGATAAATTTTATGATACTAAGACATAATCTTTGCTTTACTTACTTTTAATATAAAAATTTAAGAAAATAACTTGTACTTTGCTTGACCAAAATGAGATAAGTACAAAATAAGATATTTGTAACCTGATCTGAAATATATTATACTGAATGCATCGCTCTTTGGAAACGAGCTACTTAGTGTTCATTTGCACCGCTCCCCTTACTCATATGTGTAAATGCCCACCCTCCTTTTATACAACTGGGGAACAGCAATTTGAAGCCAAACTATCTTTTTAATCACTGTCCTTTTGGGCTGTCTGGCTGTTAATTGATAAAAATCAATTAGTCAAGACAGCATATAAAACTATCAAATCTATGATGATTTTTTCTCTTGAATAAGACTTGAAGTTTATTAATCCATTAATCTGCTTTTCTATACATTTCTTTGTCTAATTATTAGATCTAATTATTAAAATCCATTAATCTGCTTTTCTAATTATTAAAATCCATTAATCTGCTTGTCTAATTATTAAAATCCATTAATTTGCTTTTCTATACATTTCCATTAATCTGCTTTTCTATACATTTCTAATTATTAAAATCCATTAATCTGCTTGTCTAATTATTAAAATCCATTAATCTGCTTTTCTATACATTAATCTGCTTTTCTATACATTTCTAATTATTAAAATCCATTAATTTGCTTTTCTATACATTTTTTTAATCCATTAATCTGCTTTATGGAATATAATTTCTATACATTTCTAATTATTAAAATCCATTAATCTGCTTTTCTATACATTTCTTTGTCTAATTATTATATCGTAAGGCAAAGGGAATTGTAATGTAATAATTAAACATATGACAGTACTGAGTTCGTAGGTTTAAGAAGAGAATTTGCAACATTCTAAGTTATTTGCTATTTTTAACTTCGTTCAGGATACTATTAAGATGTAAAGATTATTAATGATGGAAAACTCGGTCTCATAATTATAAAATCAAGGCAAGTAAAATTGCAAGCTGCAGCTAATAAAAATTATATTCCATAACGTGATTGCTATGTCCAGCAATATACACTTGCTGGATATGTCAGAATGCGCTTTTAAATAAATTCTATATATGAAATATATATTCTGGATTCCAGTGGAATGGAATGGATAGATTATGACCTCTTCCTTATTAATGAGATATAGAGCAAGAGAATCCATTACATACAATGGAAAGCTCCGCATTTTCAATATGTAACACTAGTGTTTTATGTGATATAACACCGTACATTCAATTATATTTACGCTTGTCCATAATATTTCGGCAAATCTTTGTCTGTCTAAAACTTTTTTTTATTCTTAGAATGAGAAGTAGTGTTGACTCCACTACACATCACCAACTTTACTTTTTGCTCCAACTTGACAACTTTAAACAGATTTTAATTCTCAATTACACACTTCCGGTTAATTCTAGTTTTTTGCTGTCTGTTCATCCTTTATTTTTAAACTACTTTAATAAAGTTTTAATAATTACATCTACATATTTTGTATCAATTTATTTTTCCTGTTTACTTGAAGAAAATTTATTTACCTTAAATCAATATTATGATCCAATCTATCGCAGGAGTTTGTTGCAGTACAAATACCGTTTGATCCAGCTGATGTAACACACGATTGACCTAAAATGTAAATTCACATAAACTTCAGAGAACTTCTGAATAATTTTCATATGGAACACAATTAATTGGTCATTCAGTGGTCTTAGAAATATGAAAAGGAAGCCTGTTATAGCTGAGTAAGTTCAACATTCAATGTTTATAAAAAATTATGTACATCCATTTTACTCCAGTTTCCTCTGACGCATTTTTGTCATATCATCTATCAGTTCTGCCGACTATAAATTAAAATGGAATGCTCTCTCGTCACTTATTTTACTTATTCACCGTTCATTCTTTCTATGTACCAATCGTCTCAACAAATTTTTATTTTTATTTCTTCAAACTTGCTTACTTTCGAACTCAGGATTGAAGAATCCTCTCGTTTTTGACACATTAATAAATATCAAATATAATTAAAAAAGTTGTAGTGGCTGGGATTGAAAATACTTTTTAAAGTTATACTTCTTAAAGCAAGTTATGAAAAAAGTGATAAGAGTGAAGTTTTACTGCAAGAAAAAATTGACATGCAACAAAAATCGACAGAGTGAAGTTACTCATTAAACATATATTTACCTGCTTGTTGTGACTGATACTATATTCATGGTAGTTATTGAAATATTTGTAAATACACAAAACGTGTTTCATATTCATACAAATCAAAGTTATGTCTGTGCTTTTAAATAATATTTTTTAGTAATGGAATTTAAATAACGGTCCATATAATAAAAAAAAACATTTATTTATTCTGAATATTTGTGACAGAAATAGTGCTTATAAACTTTTTAAAATATATTTTTAGTGTATTTCTCTAAGTGAGGTTAAGTTTCGGTTTGTTTTTATTTACATTATAAATCATAAATTATTACTTTATGATTTATTAAATACTTAAAATTGATAAATTAAAATGAAATTTCAGCATATTCATTCATTTTCATTATTAATTAAACTTTATTTCAATTCTTTTAGTAAACTTAACTATTCATTATATACATGTATTTATATTAAATTGAATGCTGAATATTCATATAAATTTAATTAATAATCTATTAATAAATAAATATATATAATCAAATTTAATTTTAAAATTAAAATTAATATTGTATAATAATCAAATTTAATTTTAAAATTAAAATTAAATTTAATGTAATTAATTTAATAAAAAAAATTAATTTAAAAAAGTCATAAATAACAACAACCTAATTATTATTATTTATTTACTAAATAAAAGTGATTATAATTCTATATAAAAAGATCAAATTTTCTACTATTCTTGTTGTATTTGTTGTACTAAGTTAAATTTGATTGAATTTAAATTTTATCAACCATGTTTATAATCACATTCCAATCCTTTTATTATTTTATTTCTATTAATGATTTGCGTGCCAAATAAAGTTAATCTTGTGTTATGTCAATGAAATGTAACTTCAGATGCGTGTACACTCTATAAGTAAACTCACAATTTTTTTTTATATTATTGCGATACATCACTGTAAAATGATTTCTATTCATAAAATTTATTTCATGATTATAATGAATAATAAAAGGATATGCCTAAGATTAATCATTAAAAAAAAGAAGAGAAGCGCTCGTGGGTCTGGAAAGTGCTAAAAAAATTCTAGATGTTATTTAATTAGAATATCCAATTAAAATTATTTCAGCTAATTTATATCGAAAATTCCCAGAGATAGAAACAGCTATGGAATCCTGTTTATTTGTGACCCGATGAGCAGTTGGCCCATTTAATGGAAAATGAACGTTGTTCCGTCCCTGACCTACGTGCCTTCACAAGCATACTTGGCAACAATGTACGCTTTTAGTAAATATATGAGCTGGTCTGTAACTTAGTGGATCTTCAAACAATCACTGTGTTTGTATATTTTACGGCAACACTTTTCAAAGATGGTTTGAGTTTTTTACTCAAAGTACGAATTAGGGTTGCAATAAAAATGGAAAAATTATTATCATTTAATAAAACGTTTTTATATTTTATTTATTTATGTATTACGTGTAATTAACACATATGGCAGACTTATTTGCTAGGAACGCAATTTCTTACCGCCAACATGATACAGCGAGCCGTCAAAGGTTGCTTACCTTGTGATCAACCTAGCACAGCATAGTAACAAGTTTTTGTTACCTCTAAGATATTTTTGGTAACTTTTATACAAAATATATATATATATATATATGTATATATATATATATATATATATATATATATACATATATATTATACATTTTGGTATTTTATATGCAATTTGCGGTATTTGTTTTTAAATATTCATGAAAACATAATTCTTCCAGTCAAAGGTACAGTGATTATTAATAGAATGGAAAAGTAATTGTTGCATGTAACAAAGTCATGAAATCTTTGATAATTACACTTAAATGAATCTCGAAGAGAATACTAATTAATTGATTTTGATTAAAATTAGTATAAGAGGCACTAAGTAGGTTTATTTACATACCAGGGGCTAGGTCGCTGGGTAGCATAGGCTGCTGCTGGGGTGTCGTCCGCGCCGGCTGCTGGTCGATGCAACAAATTTCCTGAGACCGGCATTGGCTGTTAGAGAAACATTATCATCTGTTTTTTTAAATTTCAATTTATTTTAATACAAAGATTTGCAGAAATGGTAAAATTGACTATCGGTATAATAAGTTGACAAAGATACACATGTTATCCCTTAGTTGAACAAAGTATAATATAAGATATAATATTGTCTATTTTATTACCTACATTGATAATATTTGTTATTAGCCTAAAAAACTTAACAGTATACAATTAAAAGGTTTAATACTAAAGTATTCTTTCAATTGATTTTCTTTCCTATTAACAAATTTTTACAAAATTCCATTGCTCTCAAAATTTTACACTCATTTTTATTATTTCTGTTCCAAATCAATTGCTCTTTTTAAAAAAAAAAAGTGACTATATTAGTAACAATGAAGGGAATTTTAATACAATTAAAATTTCACCTAACTTAAAGTAGAAACATTGTTCGGTACGGGCATTTGCCATAGAACACATCAACATAGATGATTGCCAGGAGCATTGTCTGATGTACTGCAAATTTATTTTGCATGAAAGCAACTAACAACTAACATTTTTTAGTACAAAAATTAAATTCACAATATATAACTGGAAAGAGTTTTTTGTTACCATAATTCCATAAAACTATAATTAGGTGGCTATCAATAGGTTACTTCGTCCTGTATATATTATAAAAGACATGTTTTAGAGAACTCACAGCATCACTTTTTTCCTAATCAACCTTTTTCACATTTTTCCCTATTTTCTGTTGCAAAGAAAAATTTTGCAAAACATTGCGAAATGCTTTCACGTGACTGCTTCAAGACGACTGGAAATATTTGATGTATTGATAATAACTGTTAAGTAAAACTACAGGTATGAAGAAATGTACAAAATAATGCTCAGACAAAAACGCCACAATTACGTCCATCAAGATCAGCTAAGTGTTTCATTTTCCGAAGCTCTCTGTTACCTATGTTAGTCACATAATCTTTGTCTTTTCTGAAGTGGCAAGCTTGTTATCATCTATAACAACATCATGCTGCTAATAAAACCAATAAAATTACATAAATTAATTATAAAATTACTGATTAAAAAACACAGACCTGTAGTAGTCCGCTACCGAATTCGTGCATGTACTGGCTTCTCTGCACGCACCGGTTACGCCCAATTGTGAATAACACTTTATATCTGAAACATAAGATAACAATTAAAACGTGTTTATATTTTTTTAATTAAAAAATTTTTTTATATAAAAAAGAAGAAATATAAAAAAAATTGATATCTTCTTACTACTCAAAACTCCAAATAATCAATAAACAAATTTTCATTAATTTTGGACGAATAATGTCGACAAATATACAAATTTAACAATATGTTTGATCTAACGGTAATGAAATTTGCTTATTTAGTATTATTCAAAATAAAATAAAAGTCAATTTTGTTTCGTCACGTCTGAACCTGTAGTATGTTTTACAATTAATTGGACCTCCGAATGATTTCAATTTCTATTAATGCTCATTTAGAAAAAAAAATCGTATTATTCTAGATCATCATTCCTCTGTCTGGTTGTCCTCATCCCATCTTGTGAGATGTTTCTAATTTTATCGATTACTTCTTTTCTCCTTATTCTTAATATATTTATGAATTACAACATTTTTTCTAGGTATATATATTGCAAAAACAAAATTGTATAAACATTTTTTTTTGTTAAAAATATCTACAGCAGCAATTTTGTATTGATGAGAAGACAATTTATTGTTATGCTTGACAATAACTATGACAAAAATAATATAACATTTTTAAAACTTCTTGTGATTCTACTATAATATATAAGTTCATAATAAGTATATATATACATATATATATATATATATATATATATATATATATATATATATATATATATATATATATATTATATATATATATATATATATATATATATATATATATATATATATATATATATATATATATATGTATATCAAATGGTCAACGGTCTGACATATTTTTATAATAACAACTTAGAAATATTAAATTCACCAGGTTGTCGCTCCGTCACTTGTTTTGATGACTGCGTTGTTGTCTTGGGCCTCTGGTTTTCCGAGTGCTCTGTCAGTGACTCCTCTACTGGCACGTAATAATCGGTATTCGGACAGCAAACAAATCCATTGACACATACGTTGTCCCCATTCCTTACGCAATATCATTAGTTGTTATCTATATGTCATGTGTTATAGAACCATATCTTTTAAAAAGATAAATCATTTACTAACATGGCATTAAGAAGAATGGTATACTTTGAGAAATTTACCTTCATGTAATTAATATAACAAAGTTGCAGTATATTTCTGTACAATTATTTTTTTGCTTGCTTGATGAATTACATAATTATAAGACAAAATCCCTGATTTTTTAATTGTTGTGTCTTAATCTCTTTGAAAAAATTATAATTAAACTGTTCAATATTTTTTTTAAAAAATTTTGTTGTTTGTTTATTTAAGGTATTACCTTGTACATTACTTCATAAAAATATAATAAACAAAAGATATAAATAACTATATCTGAAATAATTTAAACTGAACACCAGTCACTCTGAGAGTATGCACGACTTACATCGATCAGCACCGCTACTCTCACTTGCACATATGCTTACTCATGATCCTTCCACACAAAACTGGGTATTGAATGGAAGCCAAATTAATTTATTCTTAAATTATCGTCCGCTTGTCTGTTTTTCACAATAGCAAGTAAAACTGTTATTTCCACGTCTAAATTAAATCTAGGCTATATTTTATCTCTGTTAAATGTCCCCTAGCAGCATATTTAGCTGTTTTTAAATAAATTTGTCGATCTCTGTGTTAAGTCTATCAAGCAAGGAGGAAGAAAAGGGGATTTGTAATTTAATTATCAGCAATACTAAGTGACCTTAACAAATGATGTACAGAAATTGTCAAGACCTGCAGAAGTTCAGAGAGCTAAGGTGTAAATTAGCTTTATAATAATTTTAAGATATTTCCTATTGTTTTCTCGGTGCAGAATACTTTCGAGATGTAAGCGTGGCTACTGAAGAAAAACTGAGCAGCAAAAAATGTTTATAATTGAAAGTGATGCACCTACAAAAATCTACACACACATTGAGTGAGTTCCACTAGGCGATCACAACGCTCAAAACACTCACAGCACCGATTGTGGTTGTTGCAGTTGTGATCAAAATGTTATTAATGCCGTCATTGTTCATGACCACGATGACCCACGTATCGAGGTGGGTCGTTGTGATCTGTCAATTTGACCTTGACACTTAGACATAAATAAATTTATATAATCATTGACATAAATAAATTTATATAATCGTTGACATAAATAAATTTATATAATCTTGACACTTAGACATAAATAAATTGATATAATCGTTGGAGATTAAACATAGTCACTTTATGCAGTTTTGAGATGTAGAAAGATCTCAAAACTGTATAAACCATAAAAATAAAGGTGGCACCAAAAGATGCAAGACGTACAATCATCAAACTTTTATAGAAATTAAATTACACTTTTACAGTTACTGTAAGTCTAAATTATCTAACGTAATGAATATAATCTCTAAAATAGTAAAAATACAATCTCTTGATTTTCGTCCAATACCCGTCATTTACTCATAGTTACGAATATGCATCGTTTCTATCTCGTTCCACTTGAACTGACAGTTACAACGTTGACAAGCTAGTGGAATAGGTACGATCGCGGGTCATGGGCGCGAGCGTTGCGGGCGGCTAGTGGAACATACTCGTATTCATTTTAATTTAGTTATTCTAATTACCTTTCCCGTTCATTAATTTTATTTTAGACATCATGGGTTATTTAATAATAAAATTTAAGTTTCACTCTGATTACTGTTACTTTTGATTTGAAAAAACAGTAATCTCATTATTTTTCTTGGAAATATTAAATCAAAAGACTCTCAGTTCCAGTGATTTAAAAGTAATTTAAAGGAACCACATGTTACTTATATTTATAGTTCCGACAATTATAAGGCATAGTATCAACAGTTATATTGATAGTATCGATGACAAATAAAATAGATAAAAAAATATAGTTAGACAAATGCTTGATAAAATATTAAGGAAAAGTGTAAGAATTGTAGTATTTGCAGCGTTGTATGACATATAATACTTGTATTAGATGTCGATTATTGTAAGGTACTTTCATTGTGTTCACTACATTATTAAAACATCTATACAAGAATAGTTGTGGGCTAGGGATAATAGAAATATGTACATGTATATTCCAGGATGTTGTAGAATGTGCTTACAAATACATTTAATAAACACGTTTTACCGGACTCCAGACAGCAGAGAGCTGGATTATAATCACCTCTTAATTAAAATAAATAAAATTTATGGCAAGTGAATAGATTAAACACAATGAAAGTACCTTACAATAATCGACATGTAATACAAGTGTTATATGTCATACAACGCTGCAAATACTACAATTCTTACACTTTTCCTTAATATTTTATCAAGCGTTTGTCTATCTACAAGTTTTTGTCTATTCTTACAGCAACAAGTGGCAAGTCATCCATTATGCTCTTTAAAATATATTTCAGATCTCAATCGCATTCTAGGGCTTAACGGCCGACTTTTACCGTCTGTTTGTGCTATATTTTCAAACTATTGTAACAAACTTTGCATAATCAAGTGTATTTTAAATAATTTTTTTCTTCCGTTTACTTGTAGAAAAATTATTCACCTCATATCGATATTATGATCCAATCTATTACAAGCGTTCGCTGCAGTACAAATTCCATTGGTTCTAGCTACTGTAACACATGACTGACCTGAAAAGAAAAATCATATAAACGTCGGAAAACTTTTGAACAATTGTGATGCATGATGCAATTTGATTCAACAATGATTGTTTCTCGGTTTTGTCAAAAAGGTAAATAAAAAGGCATAGTAGCCTTTAGATGAGTAAATTTAGAATTTGTTGTTTATAAAAAATTACGTTCACCCATTTTATATCACTTTTTTTTTAAATATATCCGTACTATCATTGATTGGTTCTGTCAACTGTAAACTGAAACGGAATGCTGCTTTCAACCAGTCTCATCGTGTATATCCGGTCTTTCTTGCCACTTGTTCACTGCTCATTCTTTCCATGCATTCTATTCATCTCAACCAACTTTTGTTTTTCTTTCTTCAATTCTGCTGATTTTTGAACTATACTGCTTGTTATTAAATTTAATGAAATTTTGCAGCTTGGAGCTTGTAATGATATTTTGTGTTAATTTTTTTGTCGTATTCTAAAATCATTGTGTCAGATCTATAAAAGGATTTCAATTCATGGAATGTATAGCATGAACGACGCATGATTATAATTCATAATCAATAAAAAAATAAATGCAAAAAACTTACAGTTAAAATTATTTCAATTAACTTTTATCAAAAATTCTAAGACATAGAAACAACTAAGTAATTTTGCTTGTTCTTGTCCCAACATGTAGTTGGTCCATTTACAATAAAATAGGCGATGTTCAATCACTGACTTGGGCTTTAATATCTTCTACACATAATATAGCTAGACAACATTGATACTGCAGTACACTTCAAATGCTTTCAGCTCGGCTACACATCTAAGGACAGATCATAAAAGAAAACAAAAAATGGGAGACATCTATAGTTAGTTGTATAACCTTGTTCCAACCATCAGATATCCTTGCTATTATATAAATATGTTACTGAGAATAATATCCATTTAATTGTATTACATACACTGGAACATTTGCATTGTATAAACTCATAGAATAACATCAATTTAATTTGTTACCCTCACTAAAATACTTGTATATTGTACAACTTTCATAAATGTAATAAAAACTACACTGCTCCCTTAATATAAACTCACTGACACAAGTGGGAAAACCCGCACAAACCCCACATCCGTTATTGTTTTTTATAATACTTAAATACTATTGGAAAGTTCCTAAGAGTTAATATTTGCTAATTTCACACCTGAAGATGTTGTAACACAATGAAACCTAGGTTATGGTAAAGAATTTAATTAAAGTAGAAACAACTATATCATACAGTTTCATTTAATTGTGAAAAATTAAGTTATTGTTGCGTGGAATGAAGTTATATAATTTCTGATTATTACAGTCAAACAAATCTCAAGTGGAATATTAGTTAAGTGACTTTAATTGAAACGAGTATAAGAGGCACTATGTAGGTTTATTTACATACCAGGGGCCAGCTTATTGAGTGGCATGGGCTGCTGAAGGGGTATTGCCTGCACCGGCTGTGTGTCAAGGCAACAAATTTGCTGAGACTGGCATCTTCTGTTAAAGAAACATCACTGTTTGTTTTTAAATTTCAGTATACTTTAATACACAGGTTTGCAGAAATGGTAAAATTGACTATTTGTGTAATAAGTTGACGAAGATACGTATGATATCCCTTAGTTGAACAAAGTATTATATAATATATAATATTGCCAATTTGAATTGAATAATGTATGAATCTTCGGTGCTTAAGTAAAACTGATACTTGACCGTTTTTATTATCTACACTGATAAAATTTGGTGTTAGGCTAAAATAATTAACACCATACGACATAAATGATTTAATGTAGATGTATATTTGTTATTAGATTTTCCTATTTGTTAACAAATTTTTACAGATCCCACTGCTCTTCGACTTTGCATTCATTTTTCTTAAACCTGTTCCAAGTTAGTTGCACTTTTAAAAAAAAAGAAACTGTCTGTATTAGTAACAATGAATGCGATTTTAAGACAACTATAATTTCACCAACACTTTAACTAGAAACATTGTTCGGTGCAGACATTTGTCAGGGAACACAGCAACATAAAGCATTGCCATTATACGATATATTTTAAGTCCATAAGATATCTACAATTACGTGGCTGTCAATAAATTATTTCGACACTTATTACTTATACAAAACAGGTTTTTAAGAAGACACGGTATCACATCTTTCTTAATCTAGCTTTTTTTATATTTTTCCCTATTTTCTGGTGCAAAGCAAAATTTTGCAAAATGTTGCAAAATGTATTCACGTATGCTTTAAGACAACTCAAAATATTATACAGATCTTTTAATTACTATTAAGTATAACTGTAGTTATGAAGAGATGTGCAAAATTATACTTGGGAAAAAGTCCTGCCTTCACATCCATCATGATCAGCTAAGTATTTCAATTTCCAAAGCTCTCTGTTACTTATGTTAGTAACATACCCTTTCTCTTTTCCTAACAATCAAAGCGCAGCAAGCATGTTATCATCAGTAATAATATTATACAGCTAATAAAATCAATACAAGCACTGATGCATTAATATATTTAATATTATATTAAGAAACACATACCCGTAGTAGTCCGCCACTGAATTTGTGCATGCACTGACTTCTCTGCATGAACCTGTTACTCCCAATTGTGAATAACACTTTATATCTGAAATATAAGATAACAGTTAAAACAAGCAATTTTTTTCATTTTGAAAAGAATAAATATTAAAAAAAATCATAACCTCTCACTACTCAAAACTCCACATAAAGAATAAGCGAATCTTCATTAATATTGGACAAATAATGTTGACAAAAATACAAATTTGTCAATACGCTTGATCTAACGTTAATGAAAATTTGTTTATTTATTATTATTAAAAATAAAACAAAAGCTAATTTTGTTTCTTCACATCTGAACCTGTAGGATGTCTTATAATTGATTGGGCCTCCGAATTCCATTGATGCTTTCAAGGGTCATTTAGAAAAATAAATCGTATTATTTAGATCATCGTTCCTCCGTCTGTTTATCGTCATCCCATCTTGCGAGATGTTTCTAATTATGATAATTATCTTTCTTAATACTTTTTTGAATTATGACATTTTTTCTGGGTCTGATTTTCTTGTGGTATGTACTGTTAATAAAATCTTTACAAAAATTTTTTTTTTCATAGTCTGTACCAATGAAATATTGCAAAAACAAAATTGTATTTTTTCTTTTTTAAATTATTTTTGTTAAATATATAAATATATATGTACATATATATATATATATATGTGTATATATAAATTTTTTTTTTTTTGGTAATAAAAATTTAGGGATATTAAGCTCACCAGGTTGTCGCTCCTTCACTTGTTTTGATGACTGCGTTGTTGGCTTGGGCCACTGGCTTTCTGGGCGCTCTGTCGGCGACTCCTCTGTGAGCATGTGGTAATCGGTGTTCGGACAGCAAACAAATCCGGTGACACACACGTTGTCCCCGTTTCTTTCAAAATATAATTAGTTGTTATCTATATGTCGTGTATTATAGATCTATACTTTTTATAATGACAAATCATTTACTAACTAATATTAAGAAGAATGATATGTTTGCAGAAAATTACCTTCATCTAATTAATATAATAAAGTCGCAGTATATATCTGTACTATTGTTTTTTTGCTTGTTATTCAGAATATTGATGAATTACATAATTATAAGACAAAATCCCTGATTTTTAGAACTTTTGTGTCATGGAATCACTTTGAAAAATTATAATTAAACTGTTCGATATTTTTTCAAAAAATTTTGTTATTTGTAAAATAATGCCTTGAGTAATTACTTTGTACTTTATTTCTAAAAATTGAAAAAAGAAAAGATACAAATAAATTTATCTAACATAATTTAAACTGAACGCCAGTCACACTGTGAGTATGCGACCTGCATCGATCAGCACCGCTACTCTCACTTGCACATGTGCTTACCCATGATCCTTCCACACAACGCTGGGGATCGAATGGAAGCCAAACTAATTTATTCTTAAATTACCATCCACTTGTCTGTTTTTCACAGTAGCAAGAAAAACTGTTGTTTCCATGTCTTAATTACATCTAGGCTATATTTTATCTCTGTTAAATGTCCCCTAGCAGATTATTTAGCTGGTTTTAAATATATTTGTGGGTCTCTGTTAAATCTATCAAGCAAGGAGAAAGAAAAGGGGATTTGTAATTTAATTATAAACAATACTGGGTGGCCTTAACAAGTGATGAACAGAAATTGTCAAGACCTGCAATGGTTCAGAAATCTAAGGTATAAATTAAATTTAAATCAATTTTAAGCTATTTCATATTGTTTTCTCTATGCAGAATACTTTTGAAATGTAAGCGTGGCTACTGAAGAAAAACTGAGTAGCAAAAAATGTTTAAAATTGAATGTAATGTGTCTATAAAAATCCAAAGACACATTGCATTATTTATAATTCAGTTATTCTAAATACCTTTCCCGTTAATTAATTTTACTTTAAACATCATGTGTTTGCCACCATCTATTATTTAATAATAAAATTTAAGTTTCACTCTGATTACTGTTACTTTTGATTTGAAACGACAGTAATCTTTTTATTTTTCTTGGAAATATTAAATCAAAAAACTCTCAATTCCAGTGATTTAAAAGTAATTTAAAGGAACCACATGTTACTTATATTTATAGTTACGACAATTATAAGGCATAGTATCAACAGTTATGTTGATAGTATCGATGACAAAAACGTTAAAACGTCTATACAAGAATAGTTGTGGGCTAGGAATAATAGAAATATGTACATATATATTCCAGTATGTTGTAGAATATGCTTTCAAACACATTTAATAAACACGCTGTACCGGACTCCAGACAGCAGAGAGATGGATTATGATTTCCTCCTAATTAAAATAAATAAAATTTATGGCAAGTGAATAGATTAAACACAATGCAAGTACCTTACAATAATCGACATGTAATATAAGTGTTGTATGTCATACAACGCTGCAAATACTAAAATTCTTACACTTTTCCTTAATATTTTATCAAGCGTTTGTCTATCTACAAGTTTTTGTCTATTCTTACAGCAACAAGTGTCATTAAACTTGCCGCAAGTCATCCATTATGCTCTTTAAAATATATTTCAGATCTCAATAGCATTCTATGGCTTAACGGCCGACTTTTACCGTCTGTTTGTGCTATATTTTCAAACTACTTTAACAAACCTTTCATAATCGTGCATATTTTAAATAATTTTATTTTGCTATTTACTTGTAGAAAATTTGTTCACCTCATATCGATATTATGATCCAATCTATCACAAGCGTTCGCTGCAGTACAAATCCCATTGGTTCTTGCTACTGTAACACATGACTGACCTGAAAAGAAAAGTCATATAAACATCAGAAAACTTTTGAACAATTTTAATGCATCATGCAATTTGATTCAACAATGTATTGTTCCTCAGTTTTGTCAAAAATGTAAGTAAAAAGGCATAGTAGCCTTTAGATGAGTAAATTTAGAATTTACTGTTTAGAAAAAATAACGTTCACCCATTTTATATCAGTTTCTTTTGAAATATATCCGTACTATCATTGATTGGTTCTGTCAACTGTAAATTGAAACAGAATGCTGCTTTCAACCAGTCTCGTCATGTATATCCGGTCTTTCTTGCCACTTGTTCACTGCTCATTCTTTCTATGCGTTCTATTCATCTCAACCAATATTTGTTATTATTTCTTTAATTCTGCTGATTTTGGAACTATACTGCTTGTTACTAAATTGAATGAAATTTTGAAATTTTATTTGTAATGTATTAAACATTCAAAATAATATTAAAAACGTTTAAATGACGGAGCTTGTAATGATATTTTGTGTTAATTTTTTTGTCATACTCTAAAATCATTGTGTCAGATCTATAAAAGGATTTCAATTGGGATGGAGCATGAACAACGCATGATTACGATTCATAATCAATGAAAAAAGAAGAGTGCTCATAGATTTAGAAAATGCTAAACAAATTGATGTTATTGAATTAGAACTTACATTAAAATTATTTCAGTTAATTTATATCAAAAATTCTAAGACATAGAAACAACTAAGTAATTCTGCTTATTCTTGTCATGGAGTTGGTCCATTTACTATAAAATAGGCGATGTTCAATCACTGACTTGTGCGCCTTCACAGGCATACTTGGCCAGAATAACAATACATACTTTCAGTAAAACTATGAGCTGGTCCATATCTTATTGTCTTTAAAAAATCGCACTGTTTTATATTTTTTGGAAGCAATTTTTTGAACATGATTTATGTGATAATATTCAAACTAAGCTTGCATTAAAAATGCATTAATTAATATGATCAAATAAAAGTTTTTTTTTTACATTTGTTGTAACTGTTACACCATATTAGCGCTTTCGAGATTCAATATGTAAGTTATGGCGTTTATTTGTTTTTAAATATTATCATATAATTGTGAAAAATTAAGTTATTGTCCGCGTGGAATAAAGTTATATAATTTCTGATCATTACACCCAAACAAATCCAAGTGGAATATTAGTTAAGTGACTTTAATTGAAACTGGTATAGGAGGCACTATATAGGTTTATTTACATACCAGGGGTCAGCTTATTGAGTGGCATGGGCTGCTGAAGGGGTATTGTCTGCACCAGCTGTGTGTCAAGGCAACAAATTTGCTGACGCTGGCATCGTCTGTTAAAGAAATACCACTGTTGGTTTTTAAATTTTTTTAAATTTCAATTTACCTTAACACAGAGGTTTGTAGAAGTGGTAAAACTGATTATTTGTATAAAAAGTTGACGAAAATACATATGTTATCCCTTAGTTGAACAAAGTATAATATAAGGTAAAATATTGTAATATAAGATATAATATTGTCTAATTGAATTGAAAAATATATGAACCGAACCTTCAGTGCTTAAGTAAACCTGATACTTGACCGTTTTTATTACCTACACTGATAAAATTTGACGTTAAGCTAAAATAACTAATACCATACGACGTAAATGATTTAATGCAGATGTATATTTTGTAATTCAATTTTCATATTTGTTAACAACTTTTTACAAATCCCACTGCCCTTCATTTCAAATTAGTTGCACTCTTTATAAAAAAAACTGTATTAGTAACAATGAACGTGATTTTAAAACGACTACAATTTCACCTATACTTTAAATAGAAACATTGATCGGTTCAGGCGTTTACTATAGTAAACCAACCAACTTACACATCTTTTTAGTACAAAAAGTAAATCACACAATAGATAATTTTTCATTACCTTAAGTCCATAAGACATCTACAATCACGTGGCTGTAAATAGATTATTTCGACAAGTGTTTCTTATATAAAACAGGTTTTTAAGAAGACACAATTTCACATCTTTCTTAATCTACCTTTTTTTATATTTTTCCCTATTTTTTGGCGCAAAGAACAATTTTGCAAAACGTTGCGAAATGCTTTCACGTGACTGCTCCAAGACGACTCAAAATATTGGATGTACAGATCTTTTAATTACTGTCAACTATAACTGCAATTATGAAGAGATGTTCAAAGTTATACTTGGAAAAAGTCCCGCCTCCATATACATCATGATCAGCTAAGTCTTTCAATTTCTTAAGTTCTCCTCTACCTATATTATTCACATAACCTTTGTCTTTTCCTAACAATCAAAACGTGGCAAGCTTGTTACGATCTAAAATAATATTATGCTGCTAATAAGACCAATACAAGCACTGATGCACTAACATATTTAAGATTTTATTAAAAAACACAGACCTGTAGTAGTCCGCCACCGAATTCGTGCATGCACTGATTTCTCTGCACGCACCTGATACACCCAATTGTGAATAACACTTAATATCTGAAATATAAGGTAACAGTAAAAACGTGCAACTGTTTTTCATATTGAAAATATAATTTATTAGTTGGCCCGTACGAATAATTCGTCAGTCACTGAACGGTAATATGATATCAAAATATGTAAGTGAAACATATTTTATTTAGTGGGTGTCCCGTTTCAAGTAAAATTGTCTTTTTTGTCATAAATTATTACTAATACGAACTTCCTAGCCCAATAAATATTTAATAATATCTAAAATAATTTAGTAAGGGGAAAATATATAATAATATTTACATAGATTGTCAACAGATGGCGCTGTTTACAATATAAACAGCTTTAGTGATAATATAAGAAGAGTTAAAAAATTAAAAAAATTATTTTGTTTTTTTTTGTTTATTTTTCATCATTAGTGGTGAAGCAATCTTCAAAATGATGGCCCCATCATTAAGTTTCATATAGTCTCAAGGGAGATATAATGTACCAACAAAAAACACCCTTGAGAAATAATATATAGGGATACCTGCTTACTACTTAGACTCCAAATAAGAAATAAGTGAAATTTTGTAAAAATCAGTTTTATCGAATAAGCAAAATCAAAAAATGTTTTGCAAACCAATTCTGCATCTGAATATGTGAACAAGTCTTATCAAAAGCCACTCTGCTTAAATCTTGTTTTAAGTTCAGCTTCCGAATTCTATTAGTGCTTTCAAGGATCATATGGAAAACCAAGCCTCATCACTATTAATCACCATTCTTCTGTCTGTCATGCTATTTTGTGAGATGTCTCTAATTGCTAAAATACTTTTTTCCTCTTTATTCTTAATATATTTTTGAATTATAGCATTTTTTCTGGGCCTCATTTTCTTGTGCTGTATCCTGTTAATAATATCTTTACACAAAAAACAAAATTTCTTTCATAGTCTGTGACAATGGAATACCGTGGAAACAAATTGTACTTTTTCTTTTTTAAATAAATTTTTTTGTTTTCAAATATTTACTGCAGCAATTTTGACATGAAAAAGATTTATTTTCACGCCTGACAATAAGTATGACTTAAAAAAAAATTAAATATTTTCTCAACTCTTTTTGAGTTAAGAAAATTTAGTCGCTTAATATGATAGATTATAATATTTATAAATCTTCATATCAAATAGTCAAAAGTCCGAGTCATTGTGGAATCGAAAATTCAGAAACATTTAGCTCACCCGGTTGTCGCTCTTTCACTTGTCTCAATGGCTGCTTTGTTGGCTTCGACCACTGGCTTGTCGGGCGCACTGTCAATGACTCCTCTGTTGGCACATGGTAATTGGTGTTTGGACAGCAAACAAATCCCGTGACACATAAGTTTTCTACAATCCTTCCACATTGTAATTATGTTAATTGTTATCTTAATATCACATAGGTAAAAAAACATAACTTTTGAAATCTTTTAAAAAATCATTTTCTAACATAATATTAAAAAGAATTATATATTTTGCAAATAACAACGATATATTTTGAGAATTTTACTTTCTTCTAATTAATAAAATAAAATTGTAGTGTATGTCTGCACAATTGTTTTTTCTTAGACTTGATATTTTGAGTACTGATAAGTTATATATTTCTAAGACAAAATCCACAATTTTTGGAATTTTTGTATACCTGAGTCTCTTTAAAAAACTTGGCCTTAAACTGTTCGATATTTTTTTCAAAAAATGTTGTTACTTGTAAAATAATGCTTTAAGGAAGTAACTTGTATTTTGCTTCATAAAAGTGAAATGCGTACAAGTTAATATGTGAGTAATTTTATCAAAAATAATTTAAACTCAATCCAAATCACTATGTGAGGATTGGTCGTTCTCATCTATCAGTACCGCTACGTTCACTTGCTTATACGAGGGGAAGCTTTTAAGTTCGCAGAATGGAAAGGTAGGCCATTAGTAAAAGTGATTAACGGAATGATAGCTAGTTAAGTAACTCATTATTAGTATAAATACCAAGTTTTATCATAATCGGATCATTAATCTTTGAGCTATCGTCGAACAAACAACTCAATCTGGAAGAAAGTCTGAGCTATGGAAAAACTTGAGTACCGCACCGTTATAAAGTTCCTTACCAAGCGAGGAAAATTGGTTCAAACCATACTGAAAGAGATGGCATCCGTTTACGGGGAACCTTGCCGGGTAAAACCATGGTATGCAAGTGGCATAGTCTCTTTAAATAGGGTAGAGACTCACTTGAAGACGATCCACACCCTAGTCAACCTATCGAAATGACTACTCCGGAAATTATTGAAAAAGTTGAAAAATTAATATTATAAGATTAAAACAGACTACAGAAGAAACAGCTTGCAGAGATGGTTGGAATATCGGATACAACAATTTTTACAATTTTCCGCCTCCACACTGCCTCAAAAAAAATGCCATGTGGAGTGTTTTCGCGAGAACACTCTATTCTCTGGATAAAGGTGTTTCCATTACCAGACAATACTATGTGTCAATTCTAGAGAGGTTGAAAGAAGCAATCAAAGAAAAAAGAAGTGGAAAATTGACCAAAGATATCCTGCTTTTGCACGACAATGCGCCCGTCCACACGAGCCGCGTTTCGCTGGCCGCCCTTCACAAGGTGGCCTTCGATATTTTGGAACACCCACTCTACAGTCCTGACCTAGCGCCCAGTGATTATTATTTGTTCCCAAACCTTAAGAAAGAACTTCGTGGAAAGAAGTTTTCAAGCTATGACGAAGTGATGGACGCAGTTTCAGCTTATTTTTCGGGCAAAGACGAAACATTTTTTATGAAGGTATACATAAGCTAATTGAAAGATGTGAAAAATGTATTAGAGTAGCAGGTGAATATATTGAAAAAGAAAAATAATTTTGTATTTTTATTCTCACTCCTTATCCTCCATTCCGCGAACTTAAAAACGCCCCCTCGTACAAATATCATGATACTTTTAGACAATGCTGGATGTCAAAAGGAAGCCAAAATAATTTATTTTTAAATTTCTATCTGCCTGTATCGTGCTATTGTTCTCCTATTTACTTAAAAAAAATTTATGCACCTCATATCAATATTATGATCCAGTCTATCACAGGAATTTGTTGCGGTACAAATACCATTGGTTCCAGCTACTGTAACGCATGATTGACCTGAAAAGAAAAATCATATAAATTTCAGAAAACTTTCGGAAAATTTTATATGCACAATACAATTTGCTTCATTAGTGTATTGTTCCACCAATTTAGTTAGAAACGTGAATAAAAAGGCTACTAAATATAGCATGTGTTGTTTAGAAAAAGTAACGTTCACCCATTTAATACCAGTTTGTTTTTTGAAACATTTCCGTACTCATTCATCGTTTCTGCCGACTAAATTAAAATGAAATGCTGATGTCGACAAGTCACATCATGTATATCCCGTCTCTCTGGTCATTCTTCACTGCTCATTCTTTCTATGTACCAAATCCGTCTGAACAACCTCATATTTGATATTTTTAGTTCTGCTTACTTTTGAACGACATTGCGCGCTTATGCAATTTGACAGCGTGATAAATTACAAATAAAAGAAAAAATGTTTTAGAGATACAGCTAGGAACAAAAATCTGTTATATTAATTTTTTGTCATATTCTAAATAATTGTATCTCTTCTGTAAAAGGATTTCCGTTCATGAAACATATAATGTCAATATAATGAATAATATTCATTACATTAATTCTGCAAAAGATACACAATTAATTCAAGATTCATGACTAGGTTTTAAAAATCATAAAAAAAATTCTAGGGGACAACATTTAATTAGAATTTTTCAGAGTGGGAAACAATTACAAGACTACTTTATTTTTGTCCCGATGTACATAAGTTGATCTGTTTAACGAAACAAGCTTTTAATTAATCTACGAATTGGTCTATATCTTAATAAGTCTTTAAACAATCGCTTTGTTTTGTATTTTCTGGCAGCAGTAGTATTGAACATGATTTAAGTGATATTATCCACATTTAGAATGCATTGAACAAGCAAGACTTTTTTCTTCAAAATATGTTTAACATTTATTATAACTGTCATACCATATTGTAGGTTTGTCTTCTGTGTAAAAACTACCTGAAATCATTAAAAAAATTAAAAGCTTAAAAGGAATTGGTGATCTGTTAACTACAGCAACTGTCATTACAGGTAAAACTCAAAGTTGCTCTGCAAATTTTATTATGGATAATTTAGTTGAACGGAGTTTGTCTAAAATTTTATGTTTCAAACAAAATTTCTTATGCCGAACCTTAAAATTATAAAACAGGCCTATGGTTGACTTGACTATGTTGAAAACACAGGCATACACGAGTGATACAAATCATTCAGAGAATGGCATGATGTGGTCGAAGTTTCACACGGAATGAAATCATAAACAAATGAGGTAATGAAATCTGCGATGATTCCGCTCAAATGAGTCTCAAGTAGACTATTAGTTATGTGATTTTAATTGAAACGAGTATAAGTCGCACTATGTAGCCTTGTTTACATACCAGGCGCTAGCTTGCTGGGCGGCGCAGGCTGCGGAGGGGGTGTCACCTGCACCGTCTTCTGGAAGAGGCAACAAATTTGCGAAGACCTGCATCGCCTGTTAATGGATCATTTTAAATTTTTAAATTTTAATTTATTTCAGTAGAGAGATACAACTAAGAGACATACTTGTGATCTCGCTTAGTCGAGTGAATTATTTTATCAAATACAATACATGATATTTGGATTGAATAATTTCCAAAACTTCGCTGCTTATGTAGCTAGTACTGATATTTGGTAGTTTTTATTACCTACACTGATAAAATTTATTATTAAATTTTGTTCTTATTTTTAATTATTAAGTTCTATTAAATATTTTGTATTTGGGAGAATACGGTGTTTAAGTATGCTGTGGAGTGGTAAATTTTCACATTTTGCTCTTGCAACAAATACGATTGATGAGTTTACTTGGATAAAGTACTCTAAGCAAGATACTCTCCTCTGCGACATTTTAAGGCTATAATGATAATAAGCTTGATTCTAGTTGCAAATATCAAAAATTTAAATTCACTCTACATGACAGACACTCTTTGACTTCTGCCTTGTATGTAGTGACAAATTATTGACATCGGTGGGACAGATGTCAAATTGAAACTTTCCTTGCTTGTCACTGGACGAACTTGCTTAACCGTTTTATTCTCTGTGGTCGTTGTTATGCTGTTGGAGGGAAAGAAGATGGCCAAAATTTCTTTTACGCTTCCTCCACACAACATCCAAAATGCCACTGTATAATTTTTAAAATCAAAATACATGATTTAAAGGTGGCAATAAAAAATTGCTTTAGATGAAAAGATGATGAAAAATAAAGAGGGTTTCGAAACACTTCACCATAAAATCTATAAAGCGTTTTATTATTATAAGGGGAGTGTCTAGGTTGCCGACTGGGGACATCAGACGTCAGCCGTCACATGTAATATTGATAAGAACCCAAACATCGTTTTAATCTAATATTAAGCCACCATTTCCTTGATTTATGAATTTTACTTTTGTGTGAAGTAAATTTACTGTGATGGATAATTCTAAAGCTCTCCACTAGCTATATTAAGCATGTAATCATTCTCTTTTCCTCATATTTATTATGTTGTGCTTCTATTACCACCGATACTCGTGTACGGGCTAATTTATTTACGATGACAATAAAAAATAACAGACCTGGCGTCAATTTCATAATTAAAACTCGTACATGACTTTCTCTCTGTGCACACTCCCAGTAAGCCTGTTTTTGAACGACATCCTATATCTGAAATGTAAAACAACTGTTAAAGTGTACATTTTTTTTAATGTTGTGTAATTAATAAATAATAACCCAACCCAAATAATACACAAATACATTTTTATTAATTTTAGATCACTCATATCAGCCAATG
Organism: Druceiella hillmani; assembly: GCA_039881145.1. Taxonomy (NCBI): domain Eukaryota; kingdom Metazoa; phylum Arthropoda; class Insecta; order Lepidoptera; family Hepialidae; genus Druceiella; species Druceiella hillmani. The sequence goes on from JAYKKI010000024.1 coordinate 8,321,360, forward strand.
ATCTGCACATGTTGCCATAAAAATTCCCTGTGTTCAAATTTTGCAAGGGTCTTTGCTATTTTCCGACCAATTTCCATTGGACTTTTCCAGAATCATCAGGAAAAACTTTATTGAAAAGAAAAAAGTAGGGCATTACAATAAAATTGTGATCAAGAATTCTAAGAGTAGACTGTTCCAAACTTTTAACCATGACATACCGTATTTAATTAAAAGTTGCATTAGTCTTCTATCACACAGAAATCTCAACTGTTAGGCAAATTTTAATTAAAGGACATAAATTTTCTTGTGAATAAGACAATATATTCCAGTTAAAAATTAAGAAAAGTCTACTGTTAGAATCTTTAATCATAAGTTTACTGTTAACTTATTTGTTTTTTTTTTCAGTCCTATTATTTTTCCAGCCTTCTTTTAAATTTTTTTGTATTTTACTTGTGTTCTTTTAGTGATGGCCTGTAATCGTAAAGATTTCTTTAATATTTTTTACTTTTTTCTGTAATGGATACATAGAACTTATAACAAAGCATGGTTTATATAATAAATATGTAATAAAAATCCATGAAAATATATTTCTTAAGAGATTCAATTCCTCGAGTCATTTTTTGCTGAATTAATCATATTTGATTTTCATTGACAGAACCATATTTACCTGTTATCATAGGTATCTAAACAACCAACAAATTTACAAAAAAAAAAATAAAATCCTATTAATATAAAGCCAAAGCCAATGTGTTATTCCTAGGATAAAAACAATAATAATATAACAGATCGACTATTCAAAATCACAAAAGTAAAACAAGAACCCTGTTAAGATTCCTGCCATCACCGGTTTGGAGTTATTTAATTTTATAGAAATGCCATCAGTAAATGAACTTTTAAAATAAACTTTTATTTTTGCAAGGACACACAGCTGATTTACGAATTTGTATGAAGTATATAACAAAATCCTTTATGGCAATTAGTTTTTTATTAAGGACTTTACGTACAACATTTTAATTTATATTTGAGAAAAGATGGGACCTGTCATTAAGAACTTGCCAGATATCAGTATAGCCATATAATTGGAACTGGAAAGCCAATGTACGGTGTTTAAAAACAAAACACATGACCCAAAGATTGCGATAAAGAAAATTGCTTCAGAGGAGAGGGTAATGAAAAGTAAGGGTTTCGAAACACTCTAGCGTTATATTATAACAAGGGAAATCTCTAGGTTACTGCCTGGGAATTTCCATCAGGCTTCACCAGTAATATCGATAGGAACACGAACATGATAGGAACAACTGGATTAGCAATATTGGGATTAGCCAAAAATAAATGCCAGTTAATACTTAACAATTTCATGACTAAGAGAATGATTAAATGTTAAAGTACCATATGTATCTTTGCCTTATGAGACGATAAAACCGCTTCATGGCCTATCATAAAAAATAAGATGTTGCATTACTATTTTTAAGACTAATTACTATTATTAATATCAGAAGAATATTAATTTTGTTTCATTTCAATCCTAGATTGTTATCACTGTGGTCTATTGGATTGTTCACAAGGCATACTGCCTTCCCGGCCCCTCGTCGAGTGGGGCTGGACTGGTGTTCTGGCTGGTTGTAAGAGATTGCTTTTGTAGCAATAAGTCCACCGTATGTATCAAATAAATACATCAAAGTATATAAATAAATAAATTGTCCGCCACATAGTTAAGTGAGATCTTGATATCTTGTTCCTAAGATGTGGCTTAAGACTAAATTATAAACATATAAACATAACATCACGATTGCGCACAATTAGGTTAAAGTCTAGATCATATAGGGTTACTTACTGAATCTGGAGGAAATCTGAAATATTTTTATTTTTTTTACAGACACTTTCTGCTCCCCTTGTATTCTCCAAACAAAAAAATTAAATTTTACAAACAAAAACTTTAAGCCTGAAAGGATTGTAATCCCACATCAAACAGTCAAAACCTCTGAATATTTTGGGAATGAAAAAGTAAAAAAAATTAACTTACTGTATTCGGGCTTCTCCACTTTTCGTGACGACTGCGTCGGTAATGTCGGCCACTGGTACACAACTTGTGGAGTCGATGACTCTGCAGTCAGTACGTGTGGACAACACATGAATCCCGTGGCACATATGTTGTCACCACATGTTCTGCAACGTTATTAGTCGTTATCTTAATGTGTAATTAGAGTTTAAAATTAACATGTATTTACAGAAGTGTAACAATTCAAATTTATGATATACGAGGGGGCATTTTTAAGTTCGCAGAATGGAGGATAAGGAGTGAGAATAAAAATACAAAATAACTTTTCTTTTTCAATATATTTACCTGCTACCCTAACACATTGTTCAGATCTTTCAATTAGCTTATGTATACCTTCATAAAACGGCGAAAAACACTGTGATAATGATAACTCAATGTGCGAGCTTAAGAAGCTTTGAAAAGAAATTGTTGGCACTCACAGTGATTCACACCACTAAAAAAGCTAATTTTGTACCGATTCTGAGACATACTTTTTCATCTCATTCAAAGATTCTATAAAATGCAAACAATATTACTGAATGCTAGGTTTCAATCCACAGGCTTTGCCGGACTCCAGATAGCGGCTAGCTGGATTATAATCTCCTCCATGCCAATGAGGTATTTAACTGAATTGTTCATTTTTTCTCTCTTTGGTTTAAGAAAATACTGTATGTACTATTTTTTTGTATATTTGTACATTTTATTTATAAATATATAATTATTTAGGTATTTGATATTATAATCATTTATAATTATTATTGATACAATGTAGAGATTAATAAATTGATTATCTAGGACAAAGTGAGTTTATGAATCAATTACTATTTTGCTAATTTTCATTTTGATCGAATAAGAAATGTAAATTTATAACTTACACGCATGTACCAAATGCAAGTTCTTTGCAATGAGTATATTTCTGTTGATATCAGAAAAAATAATATGTAAACCATACAATAAATGATAACAAAGGATACTGAAACGGGGTAAAATTAGACCGTAAAGTTCTATCAATCTTAGCTCAATAAGTCTATGTATACCATGTGCTGTATTTTAACTGTGAAGTCGTATAACTATAATTCAGTTTAGGTGTATTGTAGGAAGATTGCAGTGTGTTTACAGATAGTTAGGTACTTGCTTAATCACGTCAAACTAGATAGCGTAACAAGGATTCTAGATCGCAGTAAGATTGCAAATCGAGACCAAATCAGGTTTGTATAAAGAAGTAATATGTTCGCATTTGCCAAAGAGCTGAGTATTTTTAAATACATCATACTTTAGTTGGTTGATACCATAATATTACAGCCAGGTTTTCTTAAACTTTTAAGTAATTAAAAGGACATTTCATTTTAGGAACAGATAGATATGTATACGTTGATATTCTTTACAAATATGATAAACGAAGTGTGTTTAAATTAAAACGCTAAGTGCTTGAAATTGTAAGAATAGCAAATTACCTCGATACCATTAAATGATGTTTTCTTCACTAAGATGAAGTCTAACTTGGTAAAACTTATTTGTTAAAATAACCAAGTATCATATATTGCTAATAGCATAATGATATTATAATTCTTAAACCTGCTTTAACATTTCGCGAAGTGTTTGTCTGGCTATAACTATGTTTTATTCAAAGAGTGACAAGTTTTCCCTCTAAGAATAAAAAATACCATCAAACTGCATATCATTCTTTGTACTCCTTAAAATAGGGTTCGGATCTCATTTGTACTCTACAGCTTAATGCTAATCTTTGCTGTCTGTTCGTCTATATTTTCAAATTAACCCAAAAGACTGAATAAGTTTTTTCACATATTTTATGTTTATTTCAATTTAAGTCGAGAAAATTTATTTACCTTGTGTTGATATTATGATTCAATTTATTGCAGGAATTCGTTGTAGTACACGTGCCATTTAGTCCGTCTGATGTAACGCAAGATTGACCTGAAATGTGAAACCACATAGCATTTGGCTATTTTTTACCAGACACAAAACAAGGCAGACTCGTTTGGTCACTTTAAACTTTTATTGTAGTAGATTGCATTTGTTGAATGTAATTACTGAAAAAAAAAAATTTTATGGACAACTGACAGTTACAATGTGAAGACAGAATCTTAAATATATTTTAAAAAAGAATCATATATTTTTATTTGCAAAATTTAAAAAAATTCACGGTAATTTTTATGCGCAACACTATTTGATTTACCAATAAATTGTTGGTTAATTAGTTTTGTTAAATAGATGAATTGAAAGATATTACAGCTGAGATGACTAAGGTTAGCATGAAACATGTTAAAAAAAGTATGTTCACCCGCTTTATGCCATGTTTGTTATGAAGTATTTCCTTTCATCATAACATGATTCTTAATGACATATTTGTAGTTGACGATTTGTGAATGTAAAAAGTAACGTCTTCTATAACCATTATAAAATAAGGGGCTACTGTGAAAATCTCTAAACAATAATTTTATAATCCCTCATAAAGCAATAAGATTACAGATGAAATGATTAAAAAAAACAGCGATTGAAATTTATAAGTAACTGACTTCGCCCTTTTGCAAAATTCATTTTAATTTTTTAAAGTACACTATTTTCGGTCACTGTTGTGTTTTAACAACATGCCAGCTATTGCATTTCTTAACCATTTTCAGCAAATCCATAAGTTAATCTAATCCTTATTTGGTCTTTAGGCAAGCTTTAAAACTTTTCAAATTTGATCTTAGTTATAATATCGACTTTAGAATTCATGAAAAATAATAAATTACTTTAAGTCAGCTTTCGAGGTTTAGACCATCAATGACATTTGGCAAATAATTGATTTTGTCATTAGCGAGACATAAATATATGATCAATTTATTATTTTCATAAAAATTTTTTGACATTAATAAAGTTATTTACACTTTTCACAGGGTAAGTAAAATATTTTCTCAAGTAATTTGCAATTAATGTAGTCAAAGTAGTTAAAATTATCATTTGCAAGTTTGCGATTCTGCATTGACCTTTTACAATCATGAGGAGATAAAAGTTTTTTTTTAATTCGTTCAAGACATGCATTTGTAACTGTTACACAACATTATTATATCTTTTTTTATTTTGTACAAACAAGGATAACGAACCAAAGTGTTTTTTTCTCTATGTTATATTATTAATTCATGTATATTTTTTTAAAATATTATTCCTTTTTTTAAAAGTACACTTATTGTTAAAAGTGCAGAAAAGAAAATATCTAATTGGCACATGGAATAAAACGATGTAGTGTGCAATAATCCTACTTGAATAAATTTCAAGTGGAAAATTAGTTGTGTAATTTAAATTAAAATAAATATAAATCACAGTATGTAGCCTTCGTTACTTACCATGACCGGGCTTCTTGGGGGGTGTAGGCTTTTGAGGGGGCCGGTAGGGGCAACAAATATCGCAAGGTGCACACGGTTTGTCGTCTTCGTCGCGTTGAAAATCTATTTCAGTTCCTGGGTTCCTGTAGTTCAGTGAGTTTCAGGTTAAACGAGCGATAAAATTAATTTAACAGGTCTAATGTAACTGTAACCGTCTAATGTAACTGTAGAATAGGCGATTAACTTTGGAAATTTAGACGGTTCAATTAAGAGTTGAAAATAGATGTAAAATATCAGATGTTTAATAATAAAATTTGGACAAGATCGAGTCTGGGTCACATATTGGGATTTCCCTATTTCATTTGAAATGAAATTACTTTATTTATCATAATTCATTACTAATATGGACTTCCTAGTGCAATAAATATTTAGTAATATCTATTATAATTAAATAAACGGAACACATGCAGTACGTCAATCCGTAATAGTGCATCATGGGTAGATTACGATACCTATTTTTTTTTAAAACATACCACTTTTTTTTTCGATGTTTAAATATTGTCATATGTCATGAACATAGAAATGTATCAACCTATATCTCATATTCGATAAACGTGAGAAATGTGGCAATATTGCATGATTACCCTTCTTAAGGATTGAGAGTAAATTTGACTTGTCTAATTTTCCGTTTCATCGCACAGTTTTACAAAAAAAAGTTAAAAAGAAGAAAAGGATGTACTAATATTAGGCTTTTTTATTTTATTTATTTTCCTGTGTACACTGAAATGTTTATAAAAAAGAGGCTAATGGGTACGTAACAGTTACAGTTCTACTCACGCCTGACAGATTTTTTAATACATGGGGTTTCCGGTAATGAATGGATAACCTCGAAATAGCTTATAGTAGAATAATTTTTTACATAATTATAGATTTATATACACTGCCACTATAAATGAAAAAATTTTATAGGTTTTTGTTCTGATATTTTAGGGTAAGGTTCATATGTTAGGATAATTTTAGGATAGGTCCTTTCAATAGATAGACTGTAAATAGTAAAACTAACTTTAGTACTTTACAGAAAAAACAATATTGAATAAATTGTTTGGTATAAAATTTTACTAAAATATTTTTTTTGTTAAAAAAGGTATGAAAACATGAGTAGCCAATTTAAAAAAAAATGTACGATTAGTTTCCAATAAGATACAATTCATATATATATATATATATATATATATATATATATATATATATCTAATGTAAATGGTCAGTTATTGTTATAAATACGAGGATATTACTAACCTTAATTATGTAATTCATATTAAGTACATCATTTAAATGTATAAGTTATTAAATAATAATAATAATATCTAAAGTTCAAAGCTCTGAACCAACCTTTGTATGAAGTACTCGCAGTCGTCTCTTGGTTTACATATTCCAGAGAAGACTTTATTTATTGTACAATTACGACCTGAAATAAAGAAAATATACAGAGATTTTATCGTGTAAAAAATTTTTACACAGTAAAAAATTTTTTTTCAAATAATATTTTATAATTTAACTTAGAAATTATAACTTTAATTTGATTGCATTAGAGTTCATCTATAATTTATTCCACACCAAGGTCATTGCTTCTTTTGTCATGGGAAACATTACTTAAAGGCTTATTTGGAGACGTTGCATCATTACACCAATCAATTGAGGATAATGTTGAGTTTCATGAGAAGAAATCTGCCAAAGGTATGAAAGAAGAATACTCTTTAGTATTCTGTCCAAAATTATTCCATCCACATATACCCTTTTCAAGCATTGAAACTTGTCTTTCCTGATAGCCATAATACCCTTGGCAAAATTCTCAATGTCAAACTAAGTTCTGATGTAGACCAGCATGATAGTTTAAGAAAGATATTTCCTTAAATTTTGAAGAATTCAATGAGAGACACAGCCAAAGTGATACAATTTATGATAAATGTTTAGTGAAAGATGAAATCAAGGTAGTTGTTATGTGAAACTCGTTGCTGACAAAATTCGCTTAATTTTTGAAAAATTATTCGAACTGTAAATATCTAAGCCATTTTAAAATTTAAATAGTATTTATCGTTTAGTTTAAGTAAAATCCACTCTGAAGAATTGTATAATTACCGTTACAGGAAAATCAATAATTTCATCACACTTTTATTTTATTGAAAATATGAGTCGAGCAATTTGTCTATAAAACTAAGTCAATTTAAAATTATGTTATACTATAACAATTTGAAAAAAGAAAATTATTTACCGTTTAGTTTTGGTAAAAATCACTCTCAAAAATTGTACAATTAACACTACAGGTATATAAAAAGTAATAATTTCATCATACTTTTATTTTATTGAAAATATGAGTCGAGCTATTTGTCTATAAAACTAAGTCAATTTAAAATTATGTTATATTAACATTTTGAAAAAAAAATTATTTATCGTTAAGTCTTGTTAGAAATCACTCTCAAAAACTGTACACTTAACATTACAGAAATAAAAGTAATTTCAAAATACTTAATTTTGTATAAAACGCGCATTGAGCAATTTGTCTTAAAAACTAAGTTGACATAAATTGTTGTTTTACTAACATATTGATAAAAACAATTATTTTTAATAAGTTTTTAATCATAATGCCATGTAATAACTACCTTGATAAACAAAAAAGAAATGGCTGAGTTTCTGAGGAAAGTACTCGAGAAAGGTTAAGTTAGACCTGTTTCTTATTTTGTTATAACCATATCTGCCACATGTAAATTGGTATATGATATCAAAAAAATATACTTTTCTTATTTTCATATCCTTTAAATATTTACACAACGTATTGTATGAATATTGCATACAATATGTCGTGAGTGAAAATAAGCCTAAATGTAGTATACTTTTCCAAATAAATTGTTTACCGCTAATATTAAATATTATTTTAATTATATACACGTGTAAGCATACTCTTTATATGTGGATCATATGTAACAGAAATAATTCAATATATTATGATATTTTCAACACAAATTATATGAGGCTTGTCAAGATAGTTTAAAAAACCAAAAGCAAACAATTGGCATAAAATACAATAAAATAACAAGACATGGTTTGTCAATTCCAAGATACTTACACTATAACATAGATATCTATAGTTGATATTTATCATTTAATTATTTGAATTACCAGCGATTAGTGCAATATAATGACAAAAATATATAAACTATGGAAAAAAACTAAAGCTAAGTATTCCAAAAAGAATATACACTAAAAAACGTATTAAATCAAAATTATTTAATGCGTTTTTTAGTGTAAATTCTTTTTAAAATTCTTAATTTAGCTCTAGTGAAAAATTATAAGGTGCTTGTCAAGATAGTTTGAAAAACCAAAAGCAAACAATTGGCATAAAATACATTAAAATAATAAGACATGGTTTGTCAAATCCAAGATACTTATATTAAAACAAAGATATCTAAAGTTGATATTTATCATTTAATTATTTGAATTATCAGCGATTAGTGCAATATAATGACAAAAATATATAAACTATAGCTAAGTATTCTAAAAAGAATATACATTAAAAAACATATTAAATCAAAATGATTTAATGCGTTTTTTAGTGTAAATTATTTTTAAAATACTTAATTTAGCTCTAGTGACCTAAATTGTTTTCGAAACCTGTGTGTAATTTTTAATTGATAATGAGGAAATAAAATTATATAAAATCATACCATACTATCGTAAGTTGCTATTTTCACTTCCAACTTATTATTTCGTAAATAGTAATCATTATCCCATATTTTAAAAGAATGTGTAACCTATAAATTAAAGTTTACAATTATCAATATATTTAAAGCAAGCAAGTAAATAGATAATTGAAATTAATTATAATATAGTTAGGTATAGCTCATATAATCTTGCGGGTTTTAGCCTGTTTTGATTAATTCATGGATTCATATCCTTGATAATTAGCAGTATGATTTTTTCCCCAATAACATGTTGGTGATGTTGAATTTTGTTTATTGTATTCTGATGTAAATTGTTCACTGGCACATTCAACACATTTCAGTTTCTTATTACACTAATTTTAAATGTGGGATACAAAGCTATTTTTAAAATAAAAGCAAATTTACTTACTCAGATTATCATTAATATTGAATTTGTGGGATCTGTTGCTAATTTTACACTAATTTTAAATGTGGGATACAAAGCTATTTTTAAAAGAAAAGTAAATTTACTTACTCAGATTATCATTAATATTTAATTTGTGGGATCTGTTGCTAATTTATTACATCAGTCAAATAATCCATTATTGAACTGTTTGAATCATTTATTCTGTGGTTAGTATTATAAAATATTTATCAATACTAAATATTATTAAAATAAAAAGCAAAAAAATAAAGTTTTTAATAAATATTTTTCACTTTGTATATTTCGTGTATCACATAGTTACAAGTAGATACATAAATGAATAATTTATTTCAACGTTAAACATGGATATATATTCAGAAAAAGACTGTTCCATTAACTATATTTTTATATATACAGGTAATATATTAATGTTAATAAATCTCTAAATGTCGATGGAATTACATACCTAAATGGAATTTCTAATATTCCAATATATTTTTATATTCATTATTATTTGAACAAAACGCCATCATCTATATCTGCTATGATTGAATGAAACATGATGATCTATATTTCTTGTTTTGTCTGCCTTTCATAACATCACCATCGACATCGCTATCTATATATAATTGTTAAACACAGCCTTATAATATACTCAAAAAATTATGGACTAAAGTAACGAATAAATGATCTGATTAGAATTGAGCACTAGCAGTTTATTTACAGCCAAGGCATATATATTGCAGGTCAGTAAAGGTAATGAAATAGGTGTATTAATCAACATTATTATATTAAGGCAGTTTGAAAATTTAGACACATAGAGGCTAGAGGAGGGGACACTACGGTGGGGCAAATGAAATTACACGGATCACTCGTAAGGGCTGCAGAACCGTCGGAAATGTATGTAAATTAATCCATCTTTAAAAGTTATTATAAATATCTAAAAAGTCTCCCTCAACAATTATACAAACATTTACAGAAAACTCTATCAAATTTAATACATTCGTAAATTATATTACTGATCTGCTTAACATATGTTTGTAAAAATATGTTTGGACAGATAAATTAATCTACCGAGTTTCCTCAAAACAGATAATTGGGTACAGTTTTTATCACATGGAGGCAACTTGCGGAAATAAAAATCGCAAAAACCCAATGAGATAAGGGACACTGTGGGAATACCACCAATTTACACACCAAATAAAGCTGTGTGCAATGTTCAAATTAGTTATCTACTTATGTTCCATACCTAAATGGGAAAAAACAGTCAAGTGCAAGTTTAGCCAACAGCGATTATGCAATCCACCCTTGATAAGATAAATGGTGACATATTATGCTTGGGTCGCACAATATTATTCATATTCCATACAGAAATAAAGGAAATTTGTTTACTCTTGCGACACAGACGAAAATAAAAAATTTATTAAATTGAATTGGTTTTTGTATATCATTAGTTTCTATTGAATGTATCTAAAACAAACATACCTAGTTCTTTACATATTAGATTAAATTTGGTACAATTGTGGGCCTCAGTCAATATCAAATATTTTTGATAGTGACCATAATATCAGAATTAGAGTGTAGATTTCATTATATTATTCTCAATTAAATGAAACTACATGATGTAGTATTATTTCTACTTTCTTTAATTTCTTTACCAATATCCCACTTTTCTTTACCAATATCCCACTTTTTTCTTTACCAGATCTTTGCTAATATCCCACCTGAAGATGTTGTAATACAACGAAACCTAGGTCGTGGTAAAGAAATTAAAGAAAGTAGAAATAATACTACATCACTTAGTTTCATTTAATTGAGAATAATATAATGAACTCTCACGTAGAATTTCTACAAAATTAACGCCAAATATATTCAATATATTATTCTGCTTGCAAATTGTCCTTTCAGTTCATTGATTATCATAGAAATCAGATAAGATAGAAAATTAGATAAATATAGAAAGAATAAATATAGAAACCTGAAATAAATAGAATAGAAAATAAAGGTAAATGCATTGTTTCCGGAATCGTCATGAAATTTTAAATACAACAGGTTTTAAAATAATTTTGACACAAAATGAAAATATATATTAACTTGTAATAAAAATACAAGTTAATATATATTGTATTAAAAAAAAGGTTCCTGGATCTCATTTCTAAATGTAGTGAATCAAATAGTATTGAATTATTTGATTATATAAAATATTGATATATTTCTTTGTGTTTATGGTATTTTTCAACCATTAACTTATCTTTCTCATTTGCGATGAGAATAAAAGAAAACTGTATAATAATCTGTGAAATTATACGTAAAGAAGACAGCAAATCAATCAAATGTATAAAAAGAAAAAAAAATGCTAAAATGAATGAACTTTTCCAATATCTCTAGGAAGACATAATCAAACATATTTTTTTTATTTCATGAAACCCAATTAGTTCTGATAGCATGTACTGTTCTTTTCGCTAACCGATTGTTAATGGATGATCGAACAAATTGAAGAATATGATTTGCTTGGTCCAGTTCAGCAGCTGGATACATAATTTTTATGTCAAATATTTTTTTCAGTGATACTAATCAAAACATTTTTTTTCAGGAACAATGTTACTTCTGTAAACAAACGCTCTTACTTCTGTCAACAGATATAAGGTATCTCCAGTAAAAACGTATTTAGATCATTCAGACACATAAAATTGTTGTCTAGTGGATAGTGCAAAAGGAGATAACAATTTTCATCATGAAATTAAAAATGATTGACAGAGAAAACATTTTACTGATTTTTAAGTATAGCTAGTTTAAGCAGTGTACTCATACCGTGACTACAGCCATACTAAGTATAGCTGTAGTCATGGTATGAATACAGTGATTACTGACACTGCACAAGCTAATAGAGTAAACAGGTTTCTACATTAATTACCTAAAGAAACTTTCGGAATGTTTATGCAAAACAGATGCATGGCTTATTTCTGTGCAGTATTTGTCGCTAAATTATGGTCTGACAAAAAGCGCAAACCTTTGTTTTAAAATAGTTTATTAATTTATTGATAATTAAAAAAAAAGATACTCTTTGTTGCATTTTTACTGTCTACCCCTTAATATTATAATATACCTAAAGCAGGAAACACTGAGAGTGTTTTCAAAAATCAAGTTAAGTGGGAATATGCACAATAGCTTTAATGATCTACGGTCTCTTGAGAAATAGTGACCGAAACAATTTTGTTCCATTGCTAGGCATGTAGTATGTATAGGTGAATGTATAGCTGTTTCTGATTTCATAAATCGGATATTTTCTAATAGAAGTATTGTAGATAGTTTCGTATCTGTCACAGACGTTTTTCTCGGACACTATTTGACGTAGAAAATTTAAATTGGGCATAGGCATTGGCAAGCTTAGCGGCATGTTACAAAACTAACGCAAATAACTGAAGTTTGTAACATTATAGTTCTTTATGACAGCCCAGATTGGGTGTATTTTTTATTGTTTTATTCACAATGTGAAGACATAATGCCATTTGTTGAAAATATAAAAAACTACAGAAAAACTTTTAAAATGGCCATTAAAAAATTATATGTCAACTTCATAATACTTTAGATCTCATGAGGTACTGGGGAAATCTGTTTGTTCCCAATAGGACACTTCCTAATCCAATTAAAGATATGAAAATAAATTTTATCCCACAAAATCGAGTTAAAAACGTTTGAATCTCAATTTTTGGAATTGATTAAGATGTGCACTGTGTGTTACATACTTAAAAGATAAACAATTATTTTTAAAAACAATCAAAAACAAAAGTTTAATTAGCTCTCATTTGACAATTCACACATTGTCAAATGATAATAATTAGCTAATTAAAGCATAAATTAAAATATACATAAATATTTTTTTCTTCAGTAAATTTATTTTTAAACTTTTCCCAACAAATGCTAAAACATCCCCCTCCCTCTCTCATAAAAATCAGAAAAAATTGACGGATATTGCAGATAAAGATTCAATGAAAATTAGGAGGTGTGTTTTATCTTCCACATTTTTTTTTGCTACATAAAGAGAAAGATCCACAACAAATGTTATTTTGCAATTTGATACAATTTTAATACCATTATATAGTTTTATAGAATACAATAGATACAATTTTAATACCATTGACATGTATTAGTTTGATAAAATATAATTCAAACAGTACAAAATTTATGCATGAAGTTTTGGTTATCAATTAATTATCGAAAAATAAATACTCAAAAAATATTTGATTCAAAAAGATTTTCTTTTTTGTTAGTTAATGACAATTAGTCTTATAGAAATATTTGAAATATCCGTTATGAAAATCATTATTGAAAGACAGTTCTATGAAGTCAATAGTTAATCAGAGATGTTTTGGAATAAATTTAGATAAAATAAGAATTTTGTTCACTAACTACAGTTTCAAAAATATTACTTTGTCTTTTTCTTACACACAAAGTTAGTCAAAGATGAAGATATAAACTGGAAATGAGAGCCATAGTTTTTAGTTTTCTAAATAAACGAAACTTCTAAATATACATTTTTGATGATCCCTAAAATCTATGTTCCCTAAAACAACAGATCGTATCGGACACTAATTGCATAAGTATGATTTTCACTTGATCGGTTTTGTAACTTTGCTTGTTCATTTGCTGATTCATAGAAGTTACAAGTTTAAAAACGGCTGAATCATAATGTATATGAAAATGAAAAACGACATTATTGAAGAAATATTGTAGTAACATTAGAGGTCATTTTCATCACATCATGAAAACTGTGATTATGACCTCTAATGTTACTACAATATTTTATCCATAATGCCGTTTTTCATTTTCATATATGTTTTGAAAAAGTTTTAATGTGTAACTTAAATAATAAATAAATATGTATTTCAGTAACCTAGCTGTATAATCTGTACAATGCCAATGTATTTCAGTAACCTAGCTGTATAATCTGTACAATGCCAATGTATTTCAGTAACCTAGCTTTATAATCTGTACAATGCCAATGTATTTCAGTAACCTAGCTGTATAATCTGTACAATGCCAATGTATTTCAGTAACCTAGCTGTATAATCTATACAATGCCACATTAAATGCGGGCAGAATGGCGGAATGCAGTCTGTTTATAAAATGAGATTGGGAAACTGATAAAGTGCATGTTAAATTTGCCTGTAGCTAAAAATAAATTATTATAAATAAATTTAAAATATTATTATAAATATAAAAAAAAATCTAGAAATATGGTTCACCAAGTCACTAACTTTCATCTGAAATTCCTTTAAGAATAATGCATATTTCAATCAAGAATTTTCTTCCAATCTTTGAAAATCTTTCCTAATAGCTCACCTGAAGATGTTGTAATACAACGAAACCTAGATTGTGGTAAAGAACTTAAAGAAAGTAGAAATAATATTACATCACGTAGTTTCATTTAATTGTGAAAAAAATTAATTATTCCATTCCAGTTCCTGGCAAGCAAGGCTTTTTCCAAAAGCAGCCTCTTGTTCCTAATTACATACAAAACATTAAGCAGTAGCACATACCTGTTTGCTGGTTGATGTTTGCATTGCAAAGAAACACTTGCAGAAGGCAGACAGCCAGCAATGCCAGCAATACCCTCATCTTCTAAGAGTTACCTGCAATAAAAGTCAAAATTATATTATTCGCTTGTACCAATTGACAATAACTTGGAAACAATAATCAATACAATCGCATAATTAGTATCTACATTTTTTTAAATTACATATCGTTAGAAAGCCTATATGTTATAATTGTGAAGAAATAATGAAATTCATACATCATTCCAGATTATTTAAAAGAAAACAATTATTATAGTCTAAAATTTTTATTGTATTTCATTAACAAAGTTTTTAAAATTGAAAATCTTTTCAATTCTTAACTTTCCAGAGTGAATTTGGTTTGAAAAATAATGTGGTTGAAAATATTGAATTGGTTAATTAGTTGGACTGTATTATTTTTGGAAAGCTTATTTATTTATTGGAAATACTATTAGGTAAGTAAAATATTAGGATACAGAGAGCCTGAATGAATATATAAAAAAAATGATTGTATGCTTGCAACGCACAATTCGTTGAGATTCTGTGGGACCTCAGAAAGAAAAAAAAAGGGAATCTTATAAAATCACTTTGTTGTTCGTCTACTGTCTGTCCATCAGGAAACTTTTTGAAAAAGTTGAAATATTTGTTCCGAAAACTATTAATTGTTCACTTAATATGGAATTATTACTTGAAACCTTATACCAACATCACATTATTTCAATGAAAATATGTGGCATTAAATATTGTAGGCGCTGAACCCTCGTAATGTGAGTGAAACTCACGTTTGGTGATTATTATTGTTAACTTATTGCAGAAAATAAAATACGAAACATCAGTAGAAAAACGTTATGTTTTAGTTTGGTTCAAATTGAATTTTATTAATCGATTGATAAAATTAAATAAAACAATAAACAAAAACTCACAATTATTCTGTTAACATTAATTGGTGCAACGCAGTCAATAGCTTACTGCACACAGAATGACCCCAGATGTGTGTATCCGTACATGGCTTGGACGAATGGGCAAATCTATATAAACTCATGCCTACTCCATATCTGCAGTATTTGTTGACCTTTACTGATAAAATATTAACTTTCCCTATTATTATTCCTCAAAATAGCATGAGTGTAGTCGTAATCTTGACATTATGTTACCAGATTTTTGTTTTCGTTAAATATTTTTTTTTAACATTATATTCAATGACTCACATAGTTAATTTGAATCAATTAAATGAAAGTCATTAAGACTTCTAAGAAACAGCCTTGTTGTTGTTGTTTTTGCTAATTACCTTATTTTCTTTCACCACGTTTCATCTTTTGTCTACTAATTTTTTATATATTGCAAAAGGATGTAACCTTCCAATAAGGTGTTCGATTAATTTTTTTTTCGTAAATCATAAATTCAATATAGAAGCTATCAATGTTTTGGAAAACCTTAAAAATTGATTGAGTTTTAAAGGTTTAAATTTAACATTTAAATAAAAGCCCGCAAAACTAAATTATGACATCATTTTCATAGTGCTCTTTGTATTGTATGAATGCAAATGAGACAGTGAGACATTCCTATTGGTTTTAATTAATATGAATTTTCCTAAAAAAGTATTTTAAAGGTTTAAACTTAACATTTAAAACAATACTAGCAATACTAAATTATGATGTTATTTTTGTAATCCTCTTTGTATTGTATGAGAGCAAAGGAGATAGAGAGACATCTCTATTGGTTTTTAATTAACCCAAATTTTCCTAAAAAAGTATTTTAAAGGCTTAATCTTAACATTTAAAACAAAACTAGCAATATTAAATTATGATGTCATTTTTGTACTGCTCTTTATATTGTACGAGAGCAAATGAGACAGAGAGACATCCCTACTGGGGTTAATTAATATAAATTTTCCTAAAAAATTGTTTTAAAGATTTAAACTTAACATTTAAAACAAAACTACCAATATTAAATTATGATGTCATTTTTGTACTGCTCTTTATATTATACGAGAGCAAATAAGACAGAGAGACATCCCTACTGGTTTTTAATTAACCTAAATTTTCCTAAAAAAGTGTTTTAAAGGTTTAAACTTAACATTTAAAACAAAACTAGCAATATTAAATTATGATGTCATTTTTGTACTGCTCTTTATATTGTACGAGAGCAAATGAGACAGAGAGACATCCCTACTGGTGTTTAATTAATATAAATTTTCCTAAAAAAGTGTTTTAAAGATTTAAACTTAACATTTAAAACAAAACTACCAATATTAAATTATGATGTCATTTTTGTACTGCTCTTTATATTATACGAGAGCAAATGAGAAAGAGACATTCCTACTGGTTTTTAATTAATCTAAATTTTTCTAAAAAACAGTTTGGTTTAAAACATCAAAACTAAAAAATGGTAGACTATCACATTGCTAAGTAAACATTACCCAGTCTTTTTAATATATAAATTGAATGATTGAAAACATTATGGATTGATAAAGTCGAACCACGATCTGGGAATTTGTCTTTGTGATAGTGCAGTTTTAGGGTGCAAATACATAAGAATCTTACAAAATTCTGAAACATTTAATATGGTGGTTTTTTTAAAAATTTTTATCAACATTATTAAAATAGCTATTAAATACAATTATAGCACGTAACCATCATCATTACCTTGTTAAGTTTTTTTTTTTGATAATGATTTTCTTCTTAATGTGTTTAATTTCCATATTTCCTTCATTTTTTTATACTTTTTTTGTTAATAACGAAATTATAAGCATTAGTAACAGGCAAGCTTGTGAGAATATTTCATGATAGGACAATATTTTTCCAGAAAGGAAAGCTTAAATGAAATGCATAGCCCATTTATGGTTATACACATAAAGCATGAATTGTATAATTTTATAAACTAATGAGAATTTTAAAAATCAAGTGTTCCAAAGTTTTATAAAGAATGTCCCATTAATTTAAAAATTTATAATAAAAATCTAAATTATGCATTGACTAGCAAGGGGTTTATAAGTGCCACTGCTTGATATGGTGAACACAGCACTGGGTTTCTGGTTTTAATTTTTTTTCATATGGCGACTTGTATACGTCACATGTAAAATTTGAACATAATCTTTCTGTTTTTTCACCTGGAGAAGAAACATTTAATTTGGTGAATATAGAAATATTTCAAACACTATCTATACCTATGTCAAAGCGTACCCATGCGGAGTCGAATCGGTTCGCTAGTCACTATTAATAACAATATCTACATTCGATAGTTTATTTCTAGTGCCCTTGACTAATTTTTTTTGAAAACGTATTTAATTTATAGACATTTTATTCTTTACTGCTTTATAATATTTTTTTAGCGACAATTTTATTTATTTATTTATTTACGTACATTAATGTATACAATTAATATGTATGGCAGTCTTATTGCTATTAAAGCAATCTCTTACCGCCAACCAAAATACCAGTCCAGCACTGCTCGATGAGCAGCTGGAAATGGAAACCAAGTTCCCATAGTACACCAAGCCATCAAAAGCCATGCATCTTGTGGTCAACCCAACACACCACGATGAATTAATTTACCTGAATAGTTCTAAGCATTGGAAGATTTTGCGATACGTGTTATACCATGATAAATGGTTGTTCCTTCCTGGCAGCATTCATGTCCATTAAAATAATTTTCCCCTTCTTTTAGATTCCAATTATTATTTTTTTAGTACCAAGTTTGCAGGAATTTCTGCTTGCGCATTGTCCTAATTAGTTAACCATAGCACTTTATATAGATAACTTATTTAATTAATAAATTAATTGCAAATGTTTCTCGTATTAATTTTACGTCTTCTTCATACAAAATATTGTTTCACTTATTAAGTTAACAATGTGACATTTATAATTATATTTAATTTAATATTATATAAATATATTTATTTTTCTTTATTCTTTGTAGAAATGTTAGAATAAAAGTTTATTTCGTGTTTAGAATTCATAGAACATATCAAATAGTTTGTGATTGCTTTTTTTCCCTTTATATAAAATAAAATAAAGTAAAAAACCTGATGCATACCTATTGTATGGAAGCATGTTAACGCCAATGATAAACGTGTTCCTAATTTGATGTATTATTTAAACATGTCAATAGATGTCCTCTTATTTCCAACACCATAGTTATATTATTTTCAAAACCGTCCAGAGGATTATAATTAAAATATCTGTGTCGTATAATTTTATTAAAATATTGTGTTCAGTGTCCAAGTTTGTGATTTATGCAAAACAAATAAATAAAACATTAAATTTAATTACATTTGATTATAAAAACTCTCCCATGTAAACACATTTATACTGATACTGTTTTCACTCTCATAAAATTTTTATATTATCGTGTCGGATATTCCTACATCCCAGAAACCTTTAGACTTTTATTATACTTTCTATATAGGTCAATTTCACATACACAATTTGAAACTGGTCACTGCTATAGTTACTATTTGAAACTAAAAAAATCTCGGTGCAATCCTTTTCTCACATTTAGAAATATTTAAAATTGAAAATTACACTGTTCACAATTAAATGAAACTACGTGATGTAGTATTATTTCTACTCTCCTTAAGTTCTTTACAAAGATCTTTGCTAATAGCCCACAAGATATTGTAATACAACAAAGCCTAAGTCGTGGTAAAGAACTTAAAGAAAGTAGAAATAATACTACATCACGTAGTTTCATTTAATTGTGAATAATGAATTTCTACAAAATTAAAGCCAAATATATTCAATTACACTGTTGTTAATATATGTTAATTACCATTTTTTGTACTATCAGAAATATATAAATAGGTCTGTCTTCCTGTCTGTTACTTTCCTATTTGATTAGTATTAAATCGTCTATCTTATCCTTTTAGTTTTGTAAAAAAGGCTTATTCAATTTGTTCGTTGCTCTTACACCGCAAGAGAAGTGTTCCCTTCTCATCATAAAAGTGCATGTATCATCTTCTAAATATCATTCTGTCACTCTCCTCACCTGGTTCGCTAATACATTTTTTCAATCTTTCAATTAGCTTATATCTGTCTTCATAAAAAAATAGTTTATCTTTGTCTGAAAAGTAAATTGACACTGTTAATTGTCACTTCTTAATCGCTTGAAAATTTCTTCCCACGAAGTTCTATTTTTAACTTTGGGAATACATAATAATCACTAGGCCTGTAGGGTGGGTGATCCAAAATATTGAAGCCCACCTTATGAAGGGCAGCCAATGCAACATTACTCTTGTGAACAGGCTCATTGTTGTGTAGAAGGAGGACACCTTTGGTTAATTTGCCCCTACTATTCTAGAATTGAAACAGAGTATTCTCCAGTTATGGAAAAACCTTTATCTTTATAATCAATCAACAGGATCCTTCTGACTCCCAAAAGACTGTCGCCATCATTTTTGCAGCCGACTGTGACACCATAAACTTCTTGGGTGGTAGTGTGCCTTTTTTGTGCTACTGCATAAACTTCTTGGGTGATGGTGTGCCTTTTTTGTGCCACTGAATAGAGTTCTGTTTGGACTCAGGTTCATAATGATGAACCCAAGTTTCGTACTCAGTAATCATTTCACTCAATAGTTTATCCTTGTCTTCACTACAGTCCAAAAACCCACGACAACCCTCCGCAAGGTATTGTTTTTGAGCTGACCTTGCGCTGACCTTACTTATCCCAAGAAGAATTTTAAAAATGGTTGTATGTAACACTCCAATCACTTCTGCAAACTGTCTTCCAATATTAATTTTTGGACTTTTCGAATGATTTCTGGAGTAGTCACTTTCATCGACCATCTGGGCCTATGGGTCGTCTTCAAGCGAGTCCCTATCTTGTTTAAAGATACTGTGCCACTTATAAATCATGGTTTTACCCGGGCAAGAGTCTCCATAAACGGATGCCTTCTCCTCAGTATAGTTTGAATTCATTTTCCTTGCTTGGTAAGGAAATTTATAATAGCACTGTACTTGATTTTCTCCATATTTCTCTTGAATGACTTGGTCGATGATAGTTCAAAGGCTAATGGTCCAATAAAGATAAAACTTCCTATTTATACCAACAATGAGTCATTGAACTCATTACGGCTCATTTAAGTACCTTCTTTAATGACCTAATTACCAATTCCACGATCTTAGAAACGTCCCCTCATATGAGTGAATTATGAAGTATGTTATTGTCTTTCTTTCTTCAAGACATTGAACTAACTATAATTAAATATCACAATATAAGTTAATCCAAAACCGTAGTTACAAATACAAAAGTAAACAAAACTTGATACTTAAGATTTCTGATATTATGTTTCAATCAATAATTTTGGTATGAATAGAAAGTAGAAATAATTATCTGGTTTAGAATCATTATAAGAAATATTGATTTTGGTAAATTTGACACCTAATAATTATTGAAAATTAATATTGATTATAAATATTAATTTTCAATGATTTCAAAAAATTATGGCTTTACTGAATAAACCACAGGTTTATCATTTTAATGTGTATCTTTACTGTAATCGCCATGAAAAGTAAACAGCACTGTCCACGTAAATATTAAAAATACAAAATCAAATTGAAGACTGCTTCTTTAATGTTACTTCTCCATGTGGGGGATATTTTGTATCCTGATATTATTTTTTTGACTTATTGTATTCGTTGTGATCTTAAACATTTCTATAGTTTACAACTCTATAGTTTACAACATAGATAAGGGAAGTATGAAAAAAATGAAATTTTTTTTTTTAAATAGTGATTTATTTCATGATTAAAATAAAATCTATTATTAACTAGCTTCTATTCACTTGTGCAGTTAACATGCCACCTGCAACAAAGAAAAAAACATTTCATGTAATATATTAGTGTTATAAGATTTATAATGATTTTTATAATGAATATTCACCTTTATATTAAGTATTTGCCCATATATTATAGTTCAATTATATAATGAATATTCGCCTGATTAATTTGTAAAACCATTTGTACTTCCAGAAAGGTCTAATAGTAATATTGAATCATTGTAAAATAATAAATATTAAAAAAAATATAATAATTAAAATTTCTTAGTGTTTATTTCTACAGAAATACCCACAGCCATATCTAGTTTCGAAACTGTGAGCAGCCGACCTTGTTAAACTGAACCTTTATGGCCATTATAAAATACAAATAAAAATTTTGTTGTGAAAATTTAAAAAAACATTATAAATTGATATTGTTTTATACGTTTCGTAGAATCCATGAAACATCGTTAAAAACATCCAAATCACTGTTAAAAATCTTTGGTGACTTATTAAAAACGTTTGACTATAACGTTAAGAAATGTAAAGAATTGTACATCAATAGCGCTTCTAATATCAGTGGAATGTGAACGGATCACTACCATTGTGTGGCTCAATTTTTGAACTTGATTGTATAATGCAAGATACCATGAAAAAATGTTGCTGTTTGTGATCTTTCAGCACTAGTAAAGTTAGCTCTGTACATAGTTCCTCAAAGTACCAAAATTGTTTTGAATCATTACAGACAACTAATAAAAGTCAAAACATTGCTCTGCGTTTTCTACAAGACGGTGTTGTCAATTCGTTCATTACAAAATTGTTCTCACCAAATGAAAATGTGATTGCACAAGGGATATGTAACAAAATCATTTGGAAAAAATTGCACCGAAAATTATTTTAATTGGAAAAACTACCATGCGAAGGGTGTCATATTGGTTTTTATATAGAGTATAACAAAGAAAATGTCAATTGTTCATACTGATAATTCTGTGTATGAAACTAAGCAGAAAATGTTATAAACCTACTAAATTTTCTTACTTACTTACTTTGATTCTACTAAAAAAAAATTTATTTTTTTTAACGGAACATGTTTCTAATATTTATAGTTTGATGCACAGAATCGCCTGGATGAATAATATAAATTTTCTTTGTTATACCTGTAAAGGTGTAAACTGTAATAAAAATGTATCTATTATTCATATAGATGATTCAGCACAAAAAATAGAGTAGAAATTATTGGGTTGGTGGGAAAGTATTAAACATCATAACTGCAAACAATTTATTTAAAAAATCATAGTTCATTGTTAGTTACTCTTGCACATAATAAGAACCATTGTTATCTAGAATCCATTCCAACATGCAGGTAAAGCGTAGATTCCTTCTACGTAAATTCCTGAATGTGATTATTTAAAGACTGGAATAAATAAAAATCTGAGTCCGAGTCCAAGGAATATAGTGAAATTGGTAGAATCTCCTAATATAAATCCAGTAACTTTTGGTAGACGATTTTACCTATGTGAAACTGGGCGTTATCGTCAAGAAAATATACTTTTGAGTGGCCTTTACGTTTGTTTTCTATTTCAGTGTGTGTAAATGGGTTAAGTTGATTTCATTATATTATTAAGTCTACTGTGGTATTTTCTGGTAGTAGTTCGAGGAATATAGTGAATTTGGTAGAATCTCCTAATATAAATCCAGTAACTTTTGGTAGACGATTTTACCTATGTATAGCTGGGCGTTATCTTCAAGAAAATATACTTTTGAGTGGTCTTTACGTTTGTTTTCTATTTCAGTGTGTGTAAATGGGTTAAGTTGATTTCATTATATTATTAAGTCTACTGTGGTATTTTCTGGTAGTAGTTCCCAATGTAAAATTCTTTGTAAATTCCACCAAACTGATAACAAATCTTTGTATCAACTTTTTATGTGAACTGTTTCTTTTCAGTTGGTATCAACTTTTCATGTGAGTTTCGCCATTGTGCTTTCACATATGGTTTATATACAAAATCTACTTTTCGCCTCCAGTTACCAATTGCTCAAGCCAGTATTTGGTGCATCTCAGGGAAAGAAGATTCATACATATATTGAGTGGTGGTCAGGATATGTGGTAACCACCCCCTAGCTTACACATTTTATCCCATCGATGTAATTGTTCCAATACCTGAACATGACTGCAACTGAGCTCTGCTGCCAGGCAACGTAAAGTAAGGCGGGGTTCTCTATCAATTAATTCTTTTAAAAGTCTATGTTTATTTCCACTGGTCATCCGCTATGGGAAAAATTTTTTCAATCATAATTCTCATTTCTTAACCTCTGGAACCAACATCTTGCAGATGTGTCAAAAACCGCAACTTGACCTTCTGCATTATATATATTTTGACGAGATACTGATGCTGAGTGACCTAAACGAAACTTTTACAAAAGGCAATGACATATATGGTCTCTTGTCGCTTCCATGTTCTAGTAAATACTGAAGCGATATGTAGTAGTACACATATTTATATAGTTTACTTCAACCACTTTACATTGTTGCACTCCAGATAGTTCTATCACTTTCTAGAAAAAAATAGAAACTTTATTAAAAACGCTTATTACCGTATAAAGAAATGTTCATTACTTTCCTATCAACCCATAATCATATATCAAAAACAAAAATGGGACTTTTCAACTTATGCCACCTTGAACCAGCCTTGATGGCTCATAACAAACTCCTTAATTTCTTGGATACAGAAAGTGACAAAAGTGATTGGTGGCAGCGAAAGGATTCTGAAAAAATTGTTTATGCACTTTTTATTATCAAGTTTCTCATTGAAATACTTTATCGTATAAAAACCCTTCATGCTCTTTTACAGAAGATATTTTGAACACAGATACAAAAAATTACTATAAATTTTAAATTACACATTCGAAAAACATCTCTAGAATTTCCTTTTATTGTGAAATTGAATATAACCAGAATTGAACCATGAAATTGAATGAAACTCCAAAATTATGACAGATGCCCAGAAAACTCGATGACAGCAGCAAACCGTACAAATTTGTTACACCACCAGCTTATAATGAAAAATGATATCCAAGTTAAAGACAAAGTAGTGAATAACTAACATGGGTAGCGCAATAACTGACTTGGATAGCGTGGAACTGTTTTTAAATGGATGAAAAGATTTGATTCTTCGGGAGCCGAGTTAAAAAGTTCTAAGTTCTAAGCAGACGACTTGAATGTGGACCATCAGATTCTTCACCGTGACATTTTAATATTAAGTACCAGGTGACCGAGCGATGCTTGGTGTATTTCGAGTTTCCCATAGGATCGTTAAATTGTTTCATGGTATTAGATTTAGTTTTGGATTTTTTCCCTTCCCCGTCCCTTTCTCCTTCCCCTTTGCTTTTGTCTTCGCCTTCGACCTTCGGTCTCGCCTTCGCCGTCGCCTTCCCGTTCGCCTTTGCGTTCGCGTTCGCTTTCACCTTCGCGTTTTCGCCTTTGCATTCGCCTTCGCTTTCGCCCTCGCGTTGCTCGTTTAATAGTATAAGATAAATATTTATCGTAAAAAAAAATATCAATTCGAATAACATTATCTACATAGTTTCTTTTATATCTTTATATATCAACTAAATGATACCCAATGTTATGAAACTGGTGATAATTCTTTAATAAACCTCTCTTACATGCTTGCACTTTTTACAATTTTTACAGGCTTATAAGGAATCAAAATATTTTTATGAAGCACAATTAGTCAGCAAAGGTTAAATTAACATGTGGCTGTCCATGTTTACTAAGAAATTGCAAACAATAGGAATTATGAAGGAACCGTTGATATTTTTATAGATGGAACAATGATTTGTAAAAAAACATTTTTTTTTTGAACAGGTAATTTAATTATAACATATATTTTATTATGTTACATTACAGTAATTTTGTTATTTAATAGGTAAACAACAATTTAATAGATAAACATAAAAAGAGTGGTATCTATAAACTTAAATGTAATGACTGTAATAGTGTATATATAGATCAAGCAGGAAGAAATTTTACCACAAGATATAAAGAACACATTGCCAGCTGGCGAAATAATAAACCGGACACATCTCACTTTGCTAAACACCTCATTGAAAATAACCATCACCCCCATACTGATAATGCCCCCTATATATTACAAATAAATACAAAAGGCAATAAACTGAATATCCTGGAAACATTAGAAATAAACAGACATAAAAAAGACACCAAGGTTAATATATTAAATGAACAACTAAATATAATATCATCAACCATACTGAATATCTTCCAGACATAATATAGTTAGACAACATTCGTACTACAGTACTCTTCAAATTGTTTGAGCCCAACTACACATCTAAATATAAATATACATAAAAATTAAAAAATATAAAAAAAAGAATAAATAAATAAATGAATAAAGAAAACGGGAGATATGTAGGATTAGTGGTATAACCTTGTTCTAACTATTAGATACCCTTGCTATTGTATAAATATATTACTAAGAATAACTTCCATTTAATTTTATTACATACACTGGGACATTTGCATTGTATAGCCTCATAGAATAACATCAATTTAATTTATTACCCTCACTAAAATACTTGTAAATCGCATAACTCTCGGAAATATAATAAAAACTTACACCACTCCCCTACAATAAACTCACTAACATAAGTAGTGGGAAAACCCACACAAACCCGGCTTCCGCTATTGTGTTTGAAACATATAAATGCTGTTGGATGTTCATAAGAATTAATCTTTGCTAATAGCCCACCTGAAGATGTTGTAATACAACGAAACCTAGGTTGTGCTAAAGAACTTAAAGAAAGTAGAAATAATACTATATCACATAGCTTCATTTAATTGTCAATAATGAATTTCTACGAAATGAACAACAAATATATTCAAAATTACCATAGAATAAGAAACTATTATTATTAACTAATGTTGTTAATGGATTGTATACTTAGTCAAAAATAAAGTATTTTTTTATGTTTTTTCATCAAATTGTTAGAAAACATATTGTTTTTTTATAAATTTATAAACATCTGAAGTTTATTTAATTGTCAACAAATAAATAATAATATTAACAGTTTCTCCTGATGCTAGTTCATATTAAATTACCATTTTTAAAAAAAATATTTATTTCTGACAATAATCTTCACTTTTCATAACACAACATTAGCCGACATCAATGATTTTTTTCAAAAGATGACCCCTATTATGACAATCATATTCTAATCCTTAAATGAGATTCTTTAAATTATACTATTTTATAATATATACAACATTCAAACAACAAACCTGGCTTGGTAAGATTATGACTTTTGGTAACTACATGCTTGAATTTAGGCAATCTTATATTATGGGTGTCAAAGCGACCACTTTTCTTAAATAAGCCTTTGTCACAGGTCAGCTCACGGAGGAAGGTTTGCAATTCTGGAGGTAATTCTGCAATGAAACAGTACACATTTTAAATATTAGTTATGTTGTAAAATTACTTATCGTAATGATTCTTATACATCAGTTATTTAATTAGAAACAAACAATTATTTGAGAGGAATTTTATGCGATAATAAAGAAATAATGCGGCTACTAAAAGTTTTTTTCAAGCGTCCAAGGGCCCAATATTGGGTTCGAAATACAAGCTTTCGCTTGATTGGGGCATTGTAAGTCGATTCACTTATTAGTGCCGAGGCATTTGAGGATTTATGTTTGTAATTTAATATATTGTAAGATAAGAAAAATAAATATTTTGTTAAACTACTTATTATCATAACATAGAGACACGTATGAAAATACATTAGTATATGGTGTAAACATATCTTGTGTAAACATTGGTTAAATTTTTGGTTGGTGTAAACATATCAAGCTTATGTGTATGATGACATATGAAATTTTTCATTTTGAGACTATTACAAATAATGTTACGGAAACAACATTCCAAAGATTTTTAATTACATTTACAGTGAAGGAGCTGAATAAGAACCAGTATAAATAGCAACAATATAAAGAATGACATGGTTTGCATGAAGAAAATTACAAACAAACTGCAGATTCCTTCTCAGAATCTCATATAAATGTGTCAATGTTCATCTAAAACAAATATATAAATGTGCCAAACTTAATTTCAAACTTCTAATATATGTTTACACCATCTAATCTAAAACATATAAGCATGCATATAGATGAAGTTTGAAGAACTGAAAATGTTATCTCTAAATATTATAATCTTATAAACTTATTCAAAACTAAGTCAAAAGTCTATGTACAAATAGACATTACATTCTCATTTTAAATGATATCTCTTGTGATAAATAATTTTAAAAATTTATTTAATTTAAGAAGTTGATTGACCCTAGTCCTACACTGTGCATTTTCATTAGCTGTCTAAACATAGCCCAAGCAAACATTCTTTTCTTTCTATAGTTTACCACTATACAATTATTTAAGTTACGAAGTTGACCTGACCCTAGTCCTACACTGTGCATTTTCATTAGCCGTTCAAATATTGCCCAAGCAACCATTAATTTCTATCTGTACTGTACCACTACATAATTATTTAACTTAAGAAGTTGACCTGACGCTAGTCCTACACTGTGCATTTTCATTAGCCATTCAAATATAGCCCAAGCAACCATTAATTTCTTTCTGAACTGTATCACCACATAATTATTTAACTTAAGAAGTTAACCTGACCCTAGTGCTACATTGTGCATTTTCATTAGCTGTCCAAACATAGCCCAAGCAACCACTATTTTGTTTCTATAGTGTATAACTACACAATTATTTACTTTACGAAGTTGACATAACCCTAGTCCCACATAGTGAATTTTCATTACCTGTCTAAACATTGTCCAAGCAACCATTATTTTCTTTCTATACTGTACCCCTATATAATTATTTAACTTATGAAATTGAGCTAACCCTAGTCCCATACTGTGCATTTTCATTAGCCGTTCAAATATTGCCCAAGCAACCATTAATTTCTATCTGTACTGTACCACTACATAATTATTTAACTTAAGAAGTTGACCTGACGCTAGTCCTACACTGTGCATTTTCATTAGCCATTCAAATATAGCCCAAGCAACCATTAATTTCTTTCTGAACTGTATCACCACATAATTATTTAACTTAAGAAGTTAACCTGACCCTAGTGCTACATTGTGCATTTTCATTAGCTGTCCAAACATAGCCCAAGCAACCACTATTTTGTTTCTATAGTGTATAACTACACAATTATTTACTTTACGAAGTTGACATAACCCTAGTCCCACATAGTGAATTTTCATTACCTGTCTAAACATTGTCCAAGCAACCATTATTTTCTTTCTATACTGTACCCCTATATAATTATTTAACTTATGAAATTGAGCTAACCCTAGTCCCATACTGTGCATTTTCATTAGCTGCCCAAACATAGCCCAAGCAACCTTTAATTTCTTTCTGTACTGTACCACTACATAATTATTTAACTGAAGAAATTGACCTGACCCTACTCCTACACTGTGCATTTTCATTAGCCGTTCAAACATAGCCCAAGCAACCATTATTTTCTTTCTATAGTGTACAACTACACAATTATTTAACTTACAAAGTTGACCCGATCCTAGTCCCATACTGTAGATTTTCATTAGCTGTCCAAACATAGCCCAAGCAACCATTATTTTCTTTCTCTACCGTACCTCTACACAATTATATAACTTACGAAGTTAACCTGACCTGAGTCTCATACTATGCATTTTCATTAGCTATCCAAACATAGCCCAAACAACTATTATTTTCTTTTTATACTGTACCACTACACATTTATTTAACTTACAAAGTTAACCTGACCTAAGTCCCACACTGTGCATTTGCATTACCTGTCTAAACATAGCCCAAGCTACCATTATTTTCTTTTTGTACTGTACCACTACATAATTATTTAACTTACGAAGTTGACCTGACCTGAGTCTCATACTGTGCATTTTCATTAGCTATCCAAACATAGCCCAAACAACTATTATTTTCTGTTTATACTGTACCACTACACATTTATTTAACTTACGAAGTTGACCTGACCTTGGTCCCACTTTGCATTTTCATTAGCTATCGAAACATCGCCCAAGGAACTATTATTTTAATTTTAGATTGAAACTGTGATTATAATCTGCAATGGTTATAATATAATATTTAATTATTATTATAAATTACAAATCTCAAACCAAATAGCCAGAAAAGTTATACTACTTACCTCTCTTTTATTTTGTGATAAAAAAAATTTACGAAAGTTGACTATCATGATTATAAATACATAAGAAAGAATAAACATTAAATGTATCTACATTTGTGACCAACATCCCTTAATTTCAATTTAAATTTAAATTAACGTTTGGATATTCTGAAATGGACCTAGAAAAATATGTGTTTTAAATACTCGTACCAACATCTGAAGTAAACTAGCATGCTAACTGATTGTGATTAATCAGCCACTCACTCAAACAAGTTCTGACATAAACCTGCTCCTCAATGAGCTGCAGTAGCTTTTCCTCGATATCACCAAGAATATGGGATGGCTTGATGCAACAGGAACAAGGAGTTGATACTTTTGCATGTGCTGCCATCGCTGGAAATATAATATTTTATTTTGGTTAATTTTAATATCTACAAAATCATCTGGATGTAAAAATATTCATGGACTTCAATACCAAATTAATAGACTAGTGCATCGAAACCATGAAAATAAATTATGATTGAACATAAAATAGCATCCAAAAAAATACAATACAAGACACCTACTGTAATTTTAAATTATTTTCTAAGCATTTTTAAATATATTATAAACGCAGAATATGACTTGCGAGATTATGGAAATGTACAGATACAAAATAATCCATTATTTACAAATTTTGCATACCAAATATTCAATACATATCTTACTAATCTTGCAGTTTAGTTGTAGTATGTGCAGTTGTATTTGCCTGCGCAGTGTCAACTGTGCACGGAGCCTATGGGCAGAGTTTCCTTAATTAAGCAAACTTTGCCCAATTTATAAAGAGTAAAGACAACACTAATAGACTAGTGAATGATGAAGTTTAAATATTTTCCATTTCTTTGGGAACTAGGCACAAATTAAGGTGGGCATTGTTGGCTGTAGTAACTTTATATAGACAAAGTTTTAGTATAGTTTGTGGAAGATCAGCGAGTGCGAGTTCAGGGGTTCTCAATCATGAAAGCTGACGATAATTCCACATGATAATTTCTTATTGAAGTTATATTTCTTTAGTTGCATTATGAAAAAATGATGAGAGTGAAATTTAACAATGTATGGCGTGATGCAACAAAACTCAACAAGATGAAGTTGCTCACTGACTGATATTATATTCATGATGGTTATTGAGGTATTTGTAATTCACAACACATGTTTTATATTTGTACATATCTAAGTTATATATGTGTTTTTAAATAATATTTTTTAGTAATTGAAATTTATTAGTGGTTCAAATAATAAAGAAACGTATATTTATCATGAAAATTCGTGATAAAAATAGTGCTTATCAGCTTTTTAAAATATATTTTAAGTGTATTTCTCTAAGAGAGGTTAAGTTTCAATATGTTTTTATTTACATTATAAATAATGAATGGTTTAAAATTTAAATATTTGATTGAATTTAGATTTTACCATCCGTATTTATAATCACTCTCTGGTCCTTATGTTGTTTTATTTTCATTAATTATTTGCGTGCTAAATAAAATTATTCTTGTATTATATCAAAGAAGTATAATTTCTAATAGTACATGCACAATTTTTTTTTGATGTTGTGTCATGGGTAGTTACATGTAGTTTGCCACTCTCTTGTGATCACAAAAACCATCAATAATTTAATGCCTTACCACAATGATTAGGAAAGAAATAATTATAGTGTAAATGCATGAAAATTTGGAAAAAAAAGTGAAACATATAATACATTTAATTTTTTTTATTTATTTTGAAAATTAGATTATGAAAAACTTTTGCACTTACTGTCAAAAAATAATTTGTGCATAACTTTTAACTGAAATAGGAGAAGTAAAGTGAAGATCCATGAAGACTAAGACTAACTGTATAAGAGAACAAGAGACTTATTTATCATTTTTTGAGAGTGAAAAAGTATTAAGTAAAAATATGAAGACCAATTTTTTGGTACCATAAACACTAAACACTCGACTATGGAACATGGTCGCAGACACAAGTTGAAAAATTCTATTAAAGTACGGTACTTAAATAATAACAATATAAGTTGTTCAAATCTATCTTGCGTTTAATTTTTTTTTGCAAAAAAAACCCACTCTAAAAGATGTCAATGTGAAATCTTTGAAATTCAAAGAAATTAATGACGGCATACAAATTGATACGATAAATATGCAGCTAAGTTGATCTGACAGACATTCACACAAGGCACTAAAGATTGAAAGTGATGTTAAAGTTGATTACAAGTCAATAGATATATTTAGGGTTAATGGTGTTCCATTTTTCTATAACAGGCAAAAAGTTTGCAGCACTATATACTGGAGGTAAAGAATATATGGCCAGATTTGATATTAGTTCACGGGAGATCAGTATGTTTACCAAGCTAAGGCAGCATAGAAAGAAAGAATCGTGATGTACATAATATAATAGTGCAAGAAAATAATTGTACCAACTGGAGTGAAGGTTTACTTACCAGTCAACAGAGGGAGAAAATAACGAATTATCAAACCAACACTATATGAACTGACTTAATTTTTATTCACAACTAAATGAAACTACGTGACGTAGTATTATTTCTAGTTAATTTTGTCTAAACGAATTCCTACAAAATTAACGCCAAATATATTCAATATTTGAAAACAGCCAATTTGTCTACATTGGCAATATTGTACCATCGACTCCGAATTGAATTTTGGAAGACGGTACAAATTCAGAGAACGACGGTACAAATAAGAAAGTACATTTAAATAAATTAGAAATAGTGCTACATAAATTTGTGAATAAAAATTAAGTGATAATGAATTTCTACAAATTCAACCCTAAATATATTCAATATGTAAGAAAATCCAAGGTTTTGGAAAGGAATTACAAGGTTTGGAAGAAAATCCTACATTGTATTCAAATCGTTCAACTTGCCATCATCAAAATAAGTAGTATGGTCAGAAGAATAATGAGAAGGTATGATAAATTCCAGAAATATTGCCGATTAAATGCTGTAATTTGACATATTCTCTACTGTGATTTTCTGTCATTTGACATATTTTCTCAAGTGCAGTCTTTTGCTGTAATACATACCTGCATTTGATGTATTGCATTCAATTTTTGTTGCCTTATTTCTATCTTCAACATACATTGCTCCTACATACTCTGCAAGGGTGGGTATTTCTGCTATTGCAACACGTTGATTCTCGCCAAACATCTGAAAATATGTTAATAATCTCGTTAAATCAATCTTCAATTTGTTTATTATTTAAATTTTACTTACCAATGCAGCAAAAATAATACTGGCAATGACCAGTGACTAGTCCAAACAAGCAAAGGATCACACAGCCAATTCTTATATTATCCATGATGCGATCATATTTAGAAAAAGTTTACCTATTGTGTGATAATAATATATAAGTGAAGCAGACAAGATATGTCATTATCAATTATTCGTAATCAAACTATACTACTCTATTGCGACAATTGAAGTATTGTTTAGGGTGCTATACTAATAATATCAATTAATATTATGAGCTCTCTCACTATACATACACACACACACACACACACACACACACACACATATATATATATATATATATATATATATATATATATATATATATATATATGGGGCATAATTATATATATATATATATATTTACTATTTACCCCAATCTCTGTCATCATTCTGAATTATTCACTATAAGCTAATTTTTTCAACATGTCTTTTAGAAAAAACATACGTTCACAAGATTGTTTCATAATGGCCTTGGTGTGTTACAGCTTCCCCCTTTAGTATTTAAAATAAATCTTAATATTGTTGTTAAACATATCCTTCTGTAATATTTACGGAATTGCTGTTATGGAACATTCCATGCTTATGTCCTAGTTGCTGGTTAACTAAATGTCGGTTTACTTCCTAGTTACTGGTCATCTAATCAGTACAAAGTTCTTTTGATGTGTATCCCACTAACGTTCAAGTTTGACTCCCCAGTCTGCTGCATGATTATGCCAAAGCCCTGTTCTCGCAAAACATGACCACGAGGTTACACCTTTGGGTTTCTCTCTAGTGGTACTAAAAAGGTCTCTTAAAAATCTCTTTCAATCAAGAGCTCTTCAACTAGATTGAATTTGGTTACGTAAATTTATCTTTCAGTGTGCATTGTGGGTCAACCAATGCACATCATAGTGTAATATACATTGTGTTTACAAGTAAGGATTAGAATTGGACTGGATAAGCCCAAGCTATTCATTTTTAACACCTTCACCTCCGATTCAACCATATTGAATGAAATTACATGATTACTGCTTATTTTCTTCCCTTATTTCTGAAAGTGTAGCGTGTGTACGTATATGTATTCTTCCTTAAAATATTTTTTCACAAGGCTAGTTTGCCTATCATTCTGCTAGTAAAATATCCTTAACCTTCTCAGTTCAAAATTAAAATAATATTTTCAATTTTTATACACGATGTGAGTTTTTATCAAATATAGAGCGGACAATTCTCAAAGTGTTGACATTTTGTTTTTTCCATGATTTTCATTGTACGTGTGAGTTGTCACATTATTCCGAAGAGAAACGAGTGAAAAAATTAATTTATTAAAAAAATGTTTGCGAGACAACCGTTTACCTTTTTAATATTCAGCGTGTATGGGAGGTGCATCTGTATCTACACCCTACACTATTAACTAATAAAATATAAATTATAATTAATAATAATTATTCATATATGTTATGTAAATTTATGACAAATTCAACTTGTGCAGGTATTTAAATATGTATTGCACATTGAAAACATAATCTCTGTGGTTGGTGATTCGCATTATTGCTCGGGGAATCCCTGCTTCTGCATAATGGATGCGTGGGATTTCCCACCTGTGCCACTTCACGTTTTTCTAATTTTACCCACTAATTTTAGTTATAGTATAGATAGTACGCAGATCAGTCACCTGTAAGAAATCTGCTTAACCAGTAAGTCTATTTAGGGTCCTTTTTAGGCAATTTGTTATGTTGTGGCTTATTAATTTTTTTTTAAATTATGAGTGACATAAGACGTTTTTTGTGCAAGAAGCGTAAGACTAATGAAGATAATACACCTCGTATTAAAACATATAGTCCAAGTTTGTTCTGTTAGTGTTCCTACACAAATCATTTACTGTATTGTTTATTGTTCATACACAGATAAAAATGAGACTCAAAAATATCTGAAGTAATAATAGAAAATACTTAAAATTTTGTCATACTAACTAGAAATTGTTCTTCCTTCATAATATTTCGCCGAACAAATATAGATTCAGAGTTCATTTGTATGATTAGTTGCAACAATAATTATTGTTAAGTTGTCTGCATATTTTATTATACTGGCTCTATACATTTTGTATATATACTTTTAATGTAATTAGATTTCTTTAATTAACCGTTTGAGTGCTGATGAGCGCCATCACGCTCGTGCGCGTACTAACTAAATTTGCCATAAGTGCGATGGTGCTCATGAAATCAGTTGCTGTTTAGCACGCGGTAGGGGAGGATGCTCGCACCCATTGCTTATTTTTTATCTTTCTACGCGTTACATAAAGTTCAAATTATAACATGATTAGTAATTACAATATAAAAAGGATCCAGGAAAAGAAAATTTTTAACATAACCATAATGTCGGAAAACGAAAATAATTCAACTGAAAATGATCGTTTTTCAAGTTGTGAAGAAAGTGATAGTGGGAGTGACATTGTGGTCCACTCACAATTTGGTGTAATGCAAATTTTGAGTGATAGTGAGAATAGTGATGATAACAATTCTTTTGCTGATACGGAGAATGTGCCGGACTGCGAAAATGACAATGTGACCTTGATTTCAGTTTTTGTTCACAATATATATTTCAATAATTTTCTTTGTATTTTATTATCCTTATACAAGTTTTTAATAAGAAAATACCGAAAAAATGATTAAAATTGGATAATTTTTGGAAGAGATACAGTTTTTTTTCGAGACAAGGGTAAATGACATCAAAAACAAAAGATTTCTTTGGCACTTTTAAGTATATATGAGTAAAAAACAATGGCACTAAAACGATTAAATGAATTATTATTGGAAATTGCTGACGGCAACAAATATTAATTAAGATCTAGTGTAGTAAATTATAAAAAAATTTTTTTACTTAAATTAATCTATTAAATGTAATAAAACATATGTACTGCTCAGTTTATTGTTTTTAAAATATTAAAAATTGAAATCATTAATTACGAATAATACAATATCAGCCCATTAAAATTTGCAACTTACTATTCATAGCTTAAAATCTTTGTATTATTTTTTCTACATTAAAAATTAAAAACTTTACAAATTAAAAAAGACCTTAAAAATTATTACTTAAATGTTAACTGACATGTTATCAAAAAATTTGTTACTTAAATGTACTAGTTCTATGAGTAAAGATTTTCAAGCAGATGTATCACTTAATTCTACTAGCAGAAGCACAACTCATTCATTATTGGATATTCGGTTGTGTTTAGACTTTAATTATCAAGTCGATGACAATCTACATTTGAAATTACTTAGACATCCTTGGAACCCTAGGAAAATGTACAATTTTAAAAATTACCTTAACCGTGATGCTAAACGAGCCTTCCGATATGAATGGCTTACGACCCATCCATGGTTGGTCTACTCAGAAAGGGACCTCTGTGTAGATTATGTGTTTCATGTGCAACACAATCTCCTGTGCAATGCAGTCTCCAAGGACAGTTTATAATTTCTCTTTGCCTTCAATATCAAAAGTTTCATGAAGCTCCAGAGTCTCATGCGACAAGTAAGTGGCATTGTAACGCACTGGATTCTTCAAATACATTTGAAAAGATCATGGACTAAGTGTTCATGAATTTTTAAATATGGCATATCACAAGGAAGTTGAAGGAAATCATAAGAAACTTCGGTGTATTGTATTAACAATTTTATGTTGTAGACAACATGATCTTCCGTTTTGTGGGAAAGTTGAAGATGGTTCCCTTTTTACAGACCTGCTACATTTTCGAGTTGACTCAAGATACGAGATTTTGAAAAATCATTTAGAATCGGGAGCAAAAAACTGTTTGTATATATCACATTAAATTCAAAATGGATTAATTTAAATTTATTCTGATGTTCTGAAAAGCAAAATAAATGAGGAGGTGAAATATGCTTTGGCTTTTTCAGTGCTGGCTGATGAGGCTGCTGATATTAGTGGCACAGGGCAATTATCGGTTGGAGTTCACTATCTACATGGTAATAAAGTTGATAAAAAACAATAATTTGTGAAGAATTCCTTGGATATATGCCGCTACAAGGCTTGAACGTGAAAGCTATTTCGGAAACTATTATTTGCTTTCTACAAGATTGCAGTTTTGATTTAAATAAACTTGTTTGTCAAGGAATGACAACTATGCTGCAATGGCAGGTCACATGGGTGATGTTCAAAAAATTATTAATGACATATATCCTTCAGCCCTATTTTTCCACTGTGAAAGCCATGTATTGAATTTTGTCATCAATGACCTGAATGATGTCAGTGAAGTGAGAAACACTACTGGGACTACAAAGGACATCATAAATGATTTTAGAGAGAGCACATTGCGGCAAAATAAAATTCCAAATATACCTCTCTTTTGAGAAACGCGTTGAACAGCAAAGTACAAAAGTATCGGAAAAGTTTCTTATTATTTACGAGTTTTAGAAGAACTTTCACAGAACGCACCAAATTCTAAAATGAAAACCAATGCGTATCAGCTCTACATAACTGCAACTACTCCAATGTACATTGTGACACTCGTAGTAATTGCTGCCTATTCTGCCAAACTTGAACTCATGTGCAACCAATTGCAAGAAGTAATTATGAATAGTTTGCGGTAATTTTCGAGAAAGCTCAAAAAAATAGTGAAAAACTGGATTTTGAATTTATGCATCCTCGAGAGTGGCAAAGCAGGCTTACAGATCAGATCAATCATCTGAAAATGTGGAAAAATTTTTCAGAATATCTATATTTATTCCATATTTAGATTCTATCATTTCTTTTCTGAAAAATTGATTTTCTTCAACACACAAAACGGCATTTTCACTTATGCAGCTCCATTCAGAAAACATGAAAAAATTAGACAAATTTTGTTTAATTTAGTTTATTTGTTTTAATTTTAGCTGTGGCAGAAGATATACAGAACCTTTACGGAGGTTTTCTAGATAATTTTACGGCCGAGGCTGCCACATGCTATGAGATGTTGAAGACAAATAATGCAAGTAATGCGGCTTTAAATGAATCCGTTGTCGAATGTGCATTTAATTGCTCAAGTCATTCTGTTTTACCGAGCAGTATGTTAGGGAATCTAAATTGGTTTAACTATTCTAGCAACAACATATTGCATTGAACATAGATTTAACACATTATGACATGTCAAGACGTGGAACTGGTCAACTATGGGAAATGCGAGTCTAAGCAGCCTGTACTTGCTAAGTGTTCACAGGAAAAGAGTAATGGAGAACACTAAATTTATTGACAAGGTGATAAACAAATTTGAACAGCAACATAAATGCCTTACATTTTTATTCAAACAGTAATTTAATCAAAAAAATTCTTATTCTTTTCTATGTATTTTCTTATCCGACAGGGAGGTGCAGGCGCACCCCATTGCACCCTGCTGCCGATGCCAATGTTATTTAGAATAATGGATTGAATTACCCTGCAGGGGAATTTCGTAAATGAAAATATACCCTGTAAAATATTCATCTGGGAATTAAAGAAAACTTAAAAAAATACTTTTGTTCGGTTAACCGGTGTTGTAGTTTGGTTACATTTATCCTATTTGGTCTTGTAATACCAACACATCTGTTATTAAAATTCCCTCTTATAATTTTACAAAGTATTCAAGAACTATGTTTTTTTCTCTTGATATAGATAATAAGCATAACATTTTATGGATAGCATCTAATATATTAAATCTGGATAACATTTATTGACCAATATTGTTCATAATTTAGAAACTGTTATTTTCCTTTGTACAGGTTTATCTTACTGTGTTGAGAAAATGATCATTCCTGGCCTCTTGCAGAATCTGATCTACAATCCTGGCACTCCGTTCACCTGTGAAGGCTTCACGTATAATGTCATCACCGCTATAAGAAGAAGTAGGAGTTGAGGTTGTCTCTCTGTGAATTAAATACGGACATCTTTTAAAGGAAATGTACTAATGTTTAATCTTTTATGTTGAGAAACTGATCTACTGAAATATGGGATCATGGACTCTAGAAATGTGGCTGGTAAATCATTAGATCATCTATTAATCTTGAGTCAATTTCAAGGATACCTTAAGTTTTTTATATAAATTGTATTTAAGCAACTGCATCTATTTTTTTTACCTAGTGCATAAAATGAGGCAACTGGTTTTAGAAAATAAGATGAATTCGTTGAAAGTTGACATCAAAGAAGGAAATGTGGAATCTTAGGTTTTTTGTAAACATTTTAAAAATAAATGTTGAGCCATTATTTATAATTAGTACGACAACGTAATAATTTAAAATTAAATATAATTAATTTTAATAAATTGTTTTATCAAAAGTATTTTTGAAAGAAAAAAATATTTTCACACCAATATTTTTGCCTTCAAAATATAGCCTGAAAATAAAATTATCCGTTTCCAGTAGTACCTCAGCTTAGAGTTGAAATTTTTACTTTGACTATCAGGTCATCGCCAATGAGGTTATACCTATTCTTAGAGCTCAGTGTAAAGCTAAGTTGTATGAGCTTTTGTTTCTTTTTAATAATAGGACTCTTTTTAGAATCACTTTAAACCAAGTACCTGATCAGGTATTATGGAGCAATCATGCGGCTTAGTCGGTTGCAAACAGCATATAATATGTTGTGTTATTGTTTTCAGACCAGTTTTATATATGTATACCCTATATATCCGTATGTGCTAAATATGTCTAGTGACATACACTTAATATGTATTAGGTCTTCTTTATCTTTATTAAGTTTTATTTATGCCAAAACGAAAATAAAATTAAAAGATACATCTTACCTCCTTCTTCCACTAAAAATTAGCTCTATATAACATATTTCTTTATTTGTTTATTTGTTTTTATTTTTGTAAAGATGTAAACAATTTAAAAATTACATTTAAATGTCATCTTCTATTGCATTTTTAACTTTTTTTTTAATACCTCTGTATTTTCCCTTAGTACTACTGTACTTTCAAAAGTATATTTATTGTCTTTCGATTTGCAAATTAAAACATAGCTAATTGTTACTTATAATCATTAAGTATTAATAATTATTGCTGTTTTTATTTTTGTAACTATGTAAACAATTTAAAAAAGACATTTTAGTATCATCATCTGTTACATTTTGACTTTTTTTTAATACCACTGTATTTTCTTTGAATACCACTGCTCTTTGAAAAGTATATTCATTCTCTTTCGATTGTAAATCTTTTTTGGTTATAAACATGTGTTTCAATTTGCAAATTAAAACATAGCCAACTATTACTAATAATCATTAAATATTACAAACAATTATTGTTGTTTTTATTTTTGTAACTATGTACCTAAACAATTTAAAAAAGACATTTTAGTATAGTCTTCTGTTACATTTTTACTTTTTTTTAATACTACTGTATTTTCCTTGAATACTACTGTACTTTGAAAAGTATATTCATTCTCTTTCGATTCTAAATGTTCCTTTATTTATAAATATGTGTTTCAATTTCCAAATTAAAACATAGCTAATTGTTACTTATAATTATTGAATATTATTAATAATTATTATTGTTTTATTTTTGTAACTATGTAAACAATTTAAAAAAGATGTTTTAGTATCAGCTTCTGTTACATTTTTACTTTTTTTTTAATACCATTCTATTTTCCTTGAATACCACTAGTCCTTCAAAAGTATATTCATTCTCTTTCAATTCTAAATCTTTTTTGGTTATAAACATGTGTTTCAATTTGCAAATTAAAACATAGCCAAGTATTACCAATAATCATTAAATATTACTAATAATTATTGTTGTTTTTATTTTTGTAACTATGTACCTAAACAATTTAAAAAAGACATTTTGGTATCATCTGTTACATTTTTATTTTTTTTTAATACCACTCTATTTTCCTTGAATACCACTGCTCCTTCAAAAGTACATTCATTCTCTTTCGATTGTAAATCTTTTTTGGTTATAAACATGTGTTTCAATTTGCAAATTAAAACATAGCCAAGTATTACTAATAATCATTAAATATTAATAATAATTATTGTTGTTTTTATTTTTTTAACTATGTACCTAAACAATTTAAAAAAGACATTTTGGTATCATCTTCTGTTACATTTTTACTTTTTTTGAATACTACTGTATTTTACTTGAATAACACTGCTCCTTCAAAAGTATAATCATTTTCTTTCGATTGTAAATCTTTTTTGGTTATAAACATGTGTTTCAATTTGCAAATTAAAACATAGTCAACTATTACTAATAATCATTAAATATTACTAACAAATATTGTTGTTTTTATTTTTGTAACTATGTACCTAAACAATTTAAGAAAGACATTTTAGTATCGTCTTCTGTTACATTTTTACTTTTTTTTAATACTACTGAATTTTCCTGAATACTACTGTACTTTGAAAAGTATATTCATTCTCTTTCGATTCTAAATGTTCCTTTATTTATAAACATGTGTTTCAATTTGCAAATTAAAACATAGCTAATTGTTACTTATAATTATTGAATATTATTAATAATTATTATTGTTTTATTTTTGTAACTATGTAAACAATTTAAAAAAGATGTTTTAGTATCAGCTTCTGTTACATTTTTACTTTTTTTTTAATACCATTCTATTTTCCTTGAATACCACTGGTCCTTCAAAAGTATATTCATTCTCTTTCAATTCTAAATCTTTTTTGGTTATAAACATGTGTTTCAATTTGCAAATTAAAACATAGCCAAGTATTACCAATAATCATTAAATATTACTAATAATTATTGTTGTTTTTATTTTTGTAACTATGTACCTAAACAATTTAAAAAAGACATTTTGGTATCATCTGTTACATTTTTATTTTTTTTTAATACCACTCTATTTTCCTTGAATACCACTGCTCCTTCAAAAGTATATTCATTCTCTTTCAATTCTAAATCTTTTTTGGTTATAAACATGTGTTTCAATTTGCAAATTAAAACATAGCTAATTGTTACTTATAATTATTAAATATTACTAATAATTATTGTTGTTTTTATTTTTGTAACTATGTACCTAAACAATTTAAAGAAGACATTTTGGTATCGTCTTCTGTTACATTTTTACTTTTTTTTAATACTACTGTATTTTCCTTGAATACTACTGTACTTTGAAAAGTATATTCATTCTCTTTCGATTCTAAATGTTCCTTTATTTATAAACATGTGTTTCAATTTGCAAATTAAAACATAGCTAATTGTTACTAATAATTATTAAATATTATTAATAATTATTATTGTTTTTATTTTTGTAACTATGTAAACAATTTAAAAAAGATATTTTAGTATCATCTTCTGTTACATTTTTACTTTTTTTTAATACCACTGGTTCTTCAAAAGTATATTCATTCTCTTTCGATTCTAAATCTTTTTTTAGTTATAAACATGTGTTTCAATTTGAAAATTAAAACATAGCTAATTATTACTAATAATTATTGAAACATGGCTATTTAAAACATAGCTAATTATATATAATGAAAATTGAAATGAAAGTGAAGGGATATTGTAGATATGATATTCATTGAAATATATATAATTATATTAGGTACCTGTAAAATGGTCTTTTCATAAAAGATGCCCTTTCAAAATTATTACCGACCAAATTGAAATTGAACAGAGCATTCCTCTTTTTCATCGTCACTGGTCTCTTAAAGTGATGCCTTCTAACATATGACTTTCTTCCATACCTCCTGCGCATCCGTCTCTTCTTCGGAATGCCACTACGAAAGTTACGAGTATCAAACATAGATTCAGCACTTTTGGCCTGATTGAACCTTTGCATTTTTAGTTTCAAGCGAATAAACTTTGCATAGTCACGGGCCGCTTTCGAGTTGATTTTTTTCGTTATCGCACTAGACCTCTTCTGGCCCCAATCCCAGTGAACGTTACGTTTCACAACATTGTACAAGTCTACGCTGTCAGTAATATTTTGTTTTATGTGATTCACAGTGGCAGAGGATATAGTGACAGTTGACGTCAAATTTTCAGCAGATGTCTTTAATTTATCATTATGTTCGGTTGTGGTTTCTGATTTTTGACTGTCGCTTTTATTTAAATTTAATTTTGTAGAATCTGGATAAGTTAATGGTTTTTGATTAGAGGTTGAGTTCTTTTCAAGAGTAGGTATGCCTGTGCTAAACTTATTAATTTTATCGTAATTTGTTGTATTCAAAGTAATGCTATTCAAGTGCGTAAATGATTTTGTAGTCATGTTAGATTCCTCTACATCCAGATTGACAGACAATAAACTTCTAACTTTGAACATCATATCTGGATCTAAAATTTCATCACCGTCTTCGACATCATTTCCATTAAGATCTGCTATATAAAAATTATCTTCTTTACCATTATTTGGATTAGTTTTCTGACGTTTGTTTGCCATATTTTGTTGTATTTTGTATTCAATGATCTTTTTACAGATATCATTATATGAATATGTTGAATTAGTAGCATAGCGTTTAGTTTTCCTGCTTTGCGGTTCCGAGTTTGGAATAAGACGATCGTAGAGTATCGTCTTGTTTGCTATGGGTTGAAGTTTTTGAAGGGTGGCAAGCAATTTCTTCGGATTCCTTTCTCCAATGAGGAGCTTCTTATCTGTGAATTATAAGTATATAACTTTTAAAACTATATTCTTAAGTGTATTCAACAGAGGTAGATGAAAAATTTGTTTCCATTTAATGACATTATGGTATTTAGTAAACCTACAATTAATAGAACTGTTTTCTCCTATAAGAAGTTTCTTGTCTGCGAATTATATGTAAATAACTTTTAATATAATATTCTTAAGTGTGTTCAACATAGGTAGGAGAAAACTTTGTTGTAATGTAATGATATTATCGTATTTCATAAACCTCTACCATTGTTAGAACTGTTTTCTCCTATAAGAAGTTTCTTGTCTGCGAATTATATGTAAATAACTTTTAATATAATATTCTTAAGTGTGTTCAACATAGGTAGGAGAAAACTTTGTTGTAATGTAATGATATTATCGTATTTCATAAACCCCTACAATTGTTAGAACTGTGTCGCAAATTTAGAATCAATTTTTCGTTTATATGAATATTGCTTTGGAAGCTGCACATTTGACTGGAGGCCTAAGGACCTGCAGACTTTTGGTTAAGAATTCTAATGGTAGATTGTACTCGATTTTCACCCAGTTCATGGTGTACTCATCAGAG
This sequence comes from Druceiella hillmani, assembly GCA_039881145.1. Taxonomy (NCBI): domain Eukaryota; kingdom Metazoa; phylum Arthropoda; class Insecta; order Lepidoptera; family Hepialidae; genus Druceiella; species Druceiella hillmani. The sequence goes on from JAYKKI010000024.1 coordinate 8,365,766, forward strand.
CAAAATTTATATTCTCTTAACTGGAATTTGTATCAAAGTTATGGGGCAAAGGTATGGCAGACCTACATGACTTTCTATTATGGGGTACATGACTTTCTCTTATGGGGCTCATGACACCCTTTCAGTCTGATAATAAACACGTATATATTTGTGAAATCCTCTTAATGAGCTGTTTACGATGATGGCACATTAAATATATTTGACAATATATCATTTTTTTATATTAAAAATTAAATTAACATTAAAAATCCTTTTTTTGGAATGTTCAGTATATATAGAAAATGAATTTTAATAAAAATTTCAAATTTAAGAATAAAATATTTTCAAAAGACTTTTTTTGCATCATGTTTCTCTCATATTTATAAATAATTTGATTGACTTTAAGTATTATTTTATTAATTTGATTTTTCAATGTTTTAAAAATAAAGTAATGACTAGAGAGCCTAATTTGTTTGCCCAAGGTATAATTCTGGCTACCGCCATGGATGTGAGGGTTAAGGTAAATAAATATTTTATGTCATTTATTTTTACAAATTCTGTTACTGTTAAGTTTATCCCAAACCTGGCTTTGAATAATCCAAATATATTCATGGTGATAAAGTAAAACTACACATAACATTAAAAATTTAATTTATTCCTGTAGATTATCTTCTAATAAGTATTTACATTTAGTCAATATTTTCTTTAAAACTCTAAGACCTTTGCAAAACACATTTTAGCTTGAATCAATCAAAAAGATCCAATAACAGCCATCACCTCAAACACTGTCTTCAAATTTTATCTTGAGTTGAAAAAAAATAAAAAAAAACTAACTAAACCCTAAACTTTTAAATTATTTACCACCATTTTTTGGGACCAGATCTTAATATAAATTGAATTTTCGAACAATTTAAAGTCATCTTAATGAAGGGCAACCATAGCCAATTTGAAGTTAATGTGCTGGTACATAATTTTATTACGAGAAGTCCCGCCTACAATTTTCCTGACATTTATTTATTTATTTCTGTAAGCTTAGAAAACTAAGTATGCAGTGGCAGGCTTATTTCTACAAGAGCAATCTCTTACAAACAACCACAATGAATTGGATGAGAACGTTAAGTGCTATGGCAGACTGTGACTGATTTTTAAACATTAATTAATTCTACTTAAGAAATAAAATATATTTTTTCTGTACTTTAATGTATCTAATTGATACTACATATCGCGTGCTTATTGCTACGAGAGCAATCTCTTACAACCAACCAAAACGCCAGTCCAGCCCCGCTTGACGAGCAGCCGGGAATCGAACCCGGGTCCTCGCGGTGCGCCTCGCAATCAAAGGCCGTATACCTTGTGATCAACCCAATACACCACGGTGACGACTAAATTATGTGGTAATAAAATAATATTAATTAAAAATCAGAGCAAAATGATACTTTAGGAGTAGGGATCCCTCCCCAAGGATGGGTTATAATAGAAGGGATTAGGATCTTCCAAACTATGACAGATAATGTATTTTCAGACGACTTTCGAACACAGATAACGAAGGCTCACTTTGTATATTTATGGACAGTTCATTCCACAATTGAGTAGTGTATACGGTGAAGGGTTCGCCATAAAATTCCGTTCCATGTTGAGGGAGGGTATACTTATTTTCGGATCATAGTTCAAGGTCGTGAGATGATAGGTATAGGAATCTAGATTTAAGTTATGAAGGTGTAATGGGATTATTGAGGATATTATATGCAAAACATAGAAGATGAAAGTTCCATCGAACACGAATTTTTAACCATTTAAGACGTGAACGATACTCAAGTATATGTTCAAATTTTTTAAGACCGAAAATGTATCGAATACACAGGTTTTGAAGTTGTTCTAATTTATTGAGTAAATGTTCATTTAGATTAGAATATCATACATCCCCATAATCACGAATAGGCAAAAACAAAATTCGACAATTTTGTATTTTAATTCGCAGTGGAAAACAATTTTGAAGCCGTATGAGAGAGTGTATTTTGAAGAATATCTTACGACTAACATCATTTACTTGTATATCTCTGCAATTTTACATTTCTTATCTCTGCAATTTCACATTTCTATCTCTGCAATTTTACATTTCTATCTCTGCAATTTTACATTTCTATCTCTGCAATTTTACGTTTCTATCTCTGCAATTTTACATTTCTATCTCTGCAATTTTACATTTCTATCTCTGCAATTTTACATTTCTATCTCTGCAAATTTACATTTCTATCTCTACAGTTTTACTTGTTTGCCTTAATCTTTTTATTTGTAACACATAATCCAAGACAATATTAACAGTTTCCTTTTCTAAATATTGCATCACGATTATACTTTTTAGTGCATCCTGCAAAAATTACAGAATTTTTCCTACCAATTTTGAGAATTTTGAATTTTTTGTGCGATGGTAAACTCAAACTGAATGGCTTAAAGCACCATTTTTGCTAGTTTATCTCATGATTAAATTAATGAAGTCAGGTCTCATACTTGGTAACAGATCATACGAAAAAATGTATGAGTCTATGATTATAGAGTAATGAGTCTGCTCTTATTTACAGTTCACCAATAAGGATCCTTTGAATACTATGATATGAAAGCTCTATGACCTAAACTAAATGTGCTTCATTGTGACTCTTTGCTTAATTAACATCGGTTTTTGGACTTTTTTGAAAATGTCTGATGAAAAACGTAAATGGGCACTTTTCACAATACAATTATCAGTCAAAACTCTATGGAACATTTTATTTATTTATAATCTTATTTTATTTATTTATAATCTTTTATGTATAGTACATGTGGTAAACTTATTGCTACATGAGCAATTTCGTCCACTCAACCATACCAATTTGTATTGAAATCTAGTTGGTAGACTGTAAGAGATTTTACAATGAAAATTCTTTATAGCACATTAGACGCCCAAAAAATGAAAAAAAAATACAAAGTATAAGTAAAAAAAACTATTGACATGATTTGGGATGGGAAAGACAGGAAAGGACAAGGACACAAAGGAAAGGTTTCAGGAGAGGTAGGACTTTTTCACTCGATCTTTGAAAATATTTAGAGACACAATTTTTCTGATGTCAGGATCCAGGTGATTCCAAATTTTTGCTGCTTGGACAGTGAAGGATTTTTCATAAGTGGTACAGGTATGTTTAGGAATAAGTAGGGTGAGTGAACTTTCAGATGTAGCCCAAGACCGTGAGCAGACAAATCTTTAAATTTGCCACTAAGATAATTTGAGCTATGAAGATTTTTTAATATTTTAAAAAGAAGTGTAAGTATGTGAAGTTGGCATCAATCACGGATCTTCAGCCATTTGAGAAGCAACCTGTATTCAGAAATATGATCATATTTTCTGAGGTTAAAGATACACCAGATGCATAAATTTTGAAGACGTTCCAACTTGCAGAAATATTCTTCATTAAGATCAGGATAGCCACGTCTCCACATTCAATTAGTGGTAATAAAAGTGTTTGACAAAGGTAGATTTTCATTTTATTGGGTAGAAAATTTTGAAGACGTTTCAAAGAGTGTTGAAAACACAGTAACTAACATCATTTACTTGAGGCCACCAACTAAGATTTTGATAGATCAGTAGATCCAGGTTTTTAACAGTTGACATATATGACATTATTGTACTATTTAGCACTAATTTCTGTAACCTAGATAGGTTTACTTTAGAAGTCAGTCTTTGACTTCCAATGATAATAGCTTGTGACTTACTTGGGTTAACCAAAAGACATATTTCATTAATCCACTTACCAATTAAAGCAAGATCTAGATTAAGGATGTCGATGGTTTCTGATAAGGCTGGAACCTGGAAAAGAAACACACTGCAAAAAGGCACAAAAAACACACCACATAAGAATGCCAGAAGAAACCCTGTTTGACAGTATCAAGATCACAATATCCTCAACAGAAAACAAACTTGAAAACAAACTCTCGATCACATCATGAGGAGGCCAAAAATCGTTTAACCTGAACAGTTCTAAACATAAACATTAGCTCAAAGAAGCATGGAGGACCTCTAACTTGGATGACCCTTATGAATAACGATCTGAACTAAACCCAAATAGATGATTTGTTGACCCAAAACATATACATCTGGTAAAAAATGACAGGGAGAGCTGATCCTGAATGATACAAAATTGTACATTATTAAATATGCTAGATTTATCAAATTGTTTTGTAGTAGTTTCATTAGTTACATAGTTTCCATGATGAAGACGTGTTGTCCTTACCTTAAATATAATTTCTCCAAGTTCAGTTACTTGAAACAAACATAAGTGCAACACTTACCGTTGGGCAAATAAGTGATATGCTCTTCTCTTGCCCTCATTCTCTTCACGCCATTGACATCTATTGTTCCATATGACTTATGAACCACCACTGACATTACGGCCGCATGTTGGGCATCACTTCTGGTTCCATCTGACGCAGCTTTTAATCTAGTGTCGTGAAGAACACCATAGTCGCTATAATCTTGGGCATTTAAATTCACATCATGATCGAAAGGATGGATTTTACTTTGAGTTGAAGTTTCATCAGAAGGCTTAATAGTTATTTGATCAAAATCTACGTCTGTATCATTTTCACTTGAAGAGTCACATTTTTTTATTGATTCTAAGATTTTCTGTGTTTCATTCACTTTGTCTTGCACATTCTCTTCATCAGTTGAACCATTCTCCTCACCACGTGGATGTTCATTCTCATTTAGGATTTCAAATGATGAAAATTTTAATCTAGCATCGTCTTTTTCATCTAAGTCATTTCTCACGTCGATCGTTTTAAACTTTTGCATACCGGACTGCTTATTCCAATAATCGTTTGATAATTTTTTTAGGTTATATCGTTTACGGTTTCTGATATAGACAGGTTCTTTTTCTCCTGTACCATAGGACTGCTTTGCTTGGCGGTTATAGGCTTCTTTTGATCTGTCATTGTTAGATGGCGTATCTAGAAAGAGACTGAAGTATTATTAACTATAATTGTTCGAAGTAGACATAATAAAATATTACATAAAGTAGTAAATAGGAATTAACTATTTGCATAAATAAAATAGTGAAAATAAACAAATAATTTCTATACTTTTAGTATTTCATACTCGATGAGTTCGACGAGAATCTTATTGTTGCTACAAAGGCAACTATCCATTAAAGGCATCTAACTTCTAAATGACATAAGGTATAAATTATGTTATAATAAATTTCTAATTCCTTTGCCTAAAACTAAAAATAGTGTTTAAAACGACTTAAAATTATAAATAGAGGTCCAAACATCTAAAGGGCGGACTAAACAAATTTTTTTTTTCCGCATAGATGTGTGGAACAAGTGTGAAGAAAATTCTTTAAATATAGCGTCAATTTGTTTTTTATATTTTTTCTTTTAAAGCAGAAAAAATTAAAAAATAACGATTTGTGGTATCAAATTTATCTCAAAAATTCCATTACGTAAGACGCTGTAATTCTGCTTTAATACTCGTTATATCCCATATATAAACAATGAATAATAAAACGAGCTAAATTTAAGCGGTATTAAAGCTATCAGACATTAATCAAAGAATGTTTAAGAAATTCACAATTGTTGAATATATTTGGCGTTAATTTTGTAGAAATTCATTATTCACAATTAAATGAAACTACGTGATGTAGTATTATTTCTACTTTCTTTAAGTTCTTTACCACAACCTAGGTTTTATTGTATTACAACATCTTCAGGTGGGATATTACAATGAAACCTTTACCACGGTAAAGAACTTAAAGAAAGTAGAAATAATACTACATCACGTAGTTTCATTTAATTGTGAGAAATTCACAATAATATTACGTCTGTGAAAAATGCGTTAGGAAATATATTATACAATGAAAAATAATATTAATATTTGTAGTTTAATAGAAACACTTTATACATTTAAATGTCTAAATTGTTATATGTACACAAGCATGCATAGAAAGCTTGTAACGTGATTTCTGCTCACACATAAAAGTTTATTTAAGCTATTCAGGATTAGAAAGCGGAGAAACAAACAAAAGCCTGTTGACAATCTGAAAATGGTTAACCGTTGAATTGTTCTTATTTTACCATCATTAAGAATAGGTTAAAAAGGTTTTTGGGCAAACATTAGTTATTCAAATATTAGCCCCCTCCTAAAATAAATATAATACCTTAAAAAGGAACTTAAAGACTTTGTAATTTTATGTTTAACGAGTGTATAACCTGTAGACTAACTGAGTTAAACAAGTAAATCCACTCATAAATTGGAAACAGTTTGACACAAATGTATACACTGTTTTCTCTGTGACAATGCCAAGGGCAGTGCCAAATGCCAAAATACTCTGTGAAAATAGATCCACAGTGTCGTGGTGAGTATAAGCAGTAATAGATATTGCACAGTAATGGACAGTGATATGTTAATTTAATGTTTTATGATAACGCAGTAATATAGTTTTTAGGTCTTTGTGGAATTTAGTTTACATAATTGCACTGAAGTTTGAGTGCTTTTGACACTAGACTATGATGACTAACTAATAACTATTATTACTGTTCTAATACCTGTTCTATGAGTTATAAACACTAAAACAACAATACAATATTTTTAACTATCTATACAATGCTGTAGCCAGGTGAGAACAGTAAAATTTAATGCTACCCTAAATTTTTTTTTCGTACTTAACTCGTTATAAGTAGACTTAATAAAAAAAATTTATTTCAAAAGCTGAAACTGTGGTTTGGATTATTTTCCAGTACTTATTTAATGTTACAACTAAATGTAACAAGGCTATTCATAAATAAAATATATTTTTTCTACAGCCTTGCGTCTATACTCTCTTTCCTAGGGGGAGCGAAAGTTATAGAATATGCATCAGAACATAGAACATAGACATAGCACTTTTCACCACAGTCATAATACACAACATTTCCGTTTCTGTAATCTCAGAAACACCTGTATCAAATGCAAAATATTTTTCACCATTAAGAAGTAAATTTAATGTAGGTGGACAGAGGTAATCTTTTAATTTAGAAAATCATAGCTTTATCAAGAAGGCTGATATCTGTGAATAAAGCCTGAGAGTGATAGAAGTTCGTAAAGATACATTTAAAGATAAAAAATGTCTTCAAACATTGTTTATCTGAAAAAATTATCAAAAATTTACATTTTGATATGTCTGTAGCATAATAGCAGCCCGTATTATTTGTTTTTATGATAAATACATCACTAAAAATAAAAAAAACAATAAGATCTTAAAATAATCTTTATCAAAATAAATATATTAATAATTTTTAGTAATTTAACAAGCGAAAAATAATCTCTTTGATAAATTTTTAGATTTGTTTCTTCTGCGAGTCTGTCTATTTGCTCGCACGAGAGTTGCTAAAGGGACCTTAGTGAAGTCTTCACGGGTGGATTCTATTTGGTCTGGGGTAACATATAGGTATCATTGCAATCTATCATATGGCAATTTGACGTTTCAATACAAAGTATAGGTACTTACTTAAAAAAGTTTACTTTTATCATTATTATGATAGATATCGTTACTATTGTAATCTTACAATTAACTTATATTTTGAATAAATAAAGCAAGTATGTTAAAGAATAATTAAGCGTTAAAATAATATCGATTTTGCTTTTATATGATCTACATCTTTGTAATCAGACCTGTCTGTTCGTTTGTTTAATTGCAATGAACCTTGTAACTATTGGACTATTAGTGATGTGGTTTTTATCGTTATTTAAATAGGGGAATGATAAGTGACGTTATGACCGCCATTGACGGGCAGAGTAGATAATAATAAATATGTAAGAAATGAAAATAAATTGTTCATTACATGCATAAAACTAAATATACGGTGTAAAATTAACACGCTCCAAAATAACTTACCTGAGAAGTTAATCGCAGCAATAACGTTTTGTACGAATAATGGTTGTTCGTCACTAATTTTATATTTTTTTACTACGTATGGATAATGAGCATTAACGATTAAAATGTTTTTTTTTGAGTTAAACTCTTAAAACTTCATGGCTATTGTGAGGTAATGTATGAAAATATTGTAGACAATATGAAAATCCACAAAAAAGTTTAACTGTATACATTGATAACTATTAAAAAACCTCTGTTATGGTATGTACCCGTTTCTTTGCTGAAAAATTTAACCATAGAAGTATTTTTGAGTCAAATAAATTAAATCGCTATAACAATATTCTTTGCATGCATATTTCTCGAGATATTGCAGTATTATTGAAACCATAAATGACTTTGTTTGCTGGTCATGCAAGAAATTTTGATAAATATGCGTGCGTGAGCACCGGATATAATAATTGTTTTTATTTTCATGGAAGCTAGTATAGAACATTCGCATGCGAAATGCCGTAAAAATTCGGCAACTTTGACCTAATACCAAGAGGTTCATATTTATGGCATAGTTAAATCCATGTATAAGAATGCAGCTATATTAAATAAGAATAGACACAGTTAATTGGAAATCGATATATTTTTATAATTTTGTTTTAATATGCGAAACAGCAGAGAGCCTTTTTGGTAAATAAGGTTACTTTGAGATTTTTTTTTTAATATTGGACAATAATATAGTACAAAGGTTAATCTATACCCTGGTATTGTAATATAACGTCTAACTTTGGTTAACCCATTTTGGCCTATTTGCGAAATCTGCCCCTTACTAGATTTTCCAAGTATTTATTGTCACATAATTTCAAAATATTTATGAAGAAAGTGACAAAGCAATAGAGCAATGTTAAGTTCTGTTTGTAGATTAGAATTAAATGGAAATTAGTTAAATATTCAAACAAAATAATGAGATTAATTAATGTTATCTATTTTTATAATTTATTAAGTATAATACAATTTAAAATTTACAAAGATCATTGCATATGAAGTAGTTTGGGATTGGAGTTTGGGATGGATTGGGATCGAGCTTGCCTTTTGGTGAATTTTTAATTTAGACCTATTTTTTATAAATTAATGACATGTAAAAAAAGTTACACCATCCCAATCTTAAAACTAAATGAATCTGAAACTGAATACAAATGCGTGAAGAACTTAAGAGATATGACTATCTCACCAGAACACGGCAGTCTTACTGGAGAAGCCATCGATTATAACTTATATAGGTAGCACAGTTTCAGCTCAGAGAGGTTAAGTTAGCAGGAAGCCGAAGATACTGCCTGTTTTATTTTGGATTGTTCGATTTGCATTTATGTGAATAAGAGATAAACTAATATGAGAACATTTGAAATGCAAGTTATTTTACGCTGCCCACCCACCTAGCTTCTCTGTTAAAGGGGGATCTGTAGGTCCATGGTGGAAAACAACCGCAGGTAAAGACAAATCAATGGACAGACAGAGTTACTATAGTTATAGTAGAATTAGTATACTATATCAGTAGAAACCTCTTTGACCCATTGGATATTGAACCTTATATTCATGGATAACTTAAATCTGTTTTTGTTATAATATTATTACACAAACAAAGCCAGGGTGTCAACCAGATTGTACTAATAATCTATAATTTAAAAATGTTAATCCTTCGAGTACCTCCTTGATGATCAACATCATACTTCCTGTCGCCCTTTTCATGCTGCTTAGAAAACTCATGGACTTTTATGTCAGGGTCTGAATTGCTTTGATATTCTCCATTGTACTTGCTGTTATCTAGCTTGTTACGCCGACAGAATATGCGGATGCCTTCTCTGGATATTCGACCCTGAAATTTAGATTATCTAAAATAAATGTGTAATATATATTTGGGGGAGAATGTGATTTGTCTAAGGAAATCTATAAACACAAAAACATTGGAACAAATCATAAACGAATAAGGTTGTTGCACAGTGTTGTAACAGGTGTAAATACATTTTATCAAAAAGTATATCACCATAAATTTGAATGTTTAAATTATATGCAATAAGGTTTAAAGAATCAATGAGAGAATTTACTGAATTTATTTCGATGGGTTTTTAAATAAAATTTGTATAATACATAAGAATAAAAGAAGTTCTTTCAAATTAATATTTTTTCTTAGAAAATTTTATAATTATGTATTTTATATTTTTCATAAAAGATAACTTCAATAAAAAAAGTTTAAATTTCCACATGTCATCAATATATATCCCAACATCTGTCGATGTTGAAAATTTAAATTGTGATGCTATATGTATATAATGGTTTTGAATGTAGCTTCTACAACTGATCATTAATTGAGATTCTAATTTTAATATTGAAACATGTAAATAATTTGCTAAAAGTTCAGTTGATTGAGAAATTCATTTTGAACTTTGTTTATTATTGTTTCATAATAATAATACTTAATCAAAGTTTGTAAGGAAATTATTCACAATCATGATAAAAACAATCGATTTTACATATATTTACATAGTTTCTCTAATTCTTCACGTTAATGATAGAATTTAGAGGTTAATTATTTTGATACTCTAGAGAAATTTTGTTGAATACCATATTATAAATAAAATATATTGTGTACAGACAGAAAATGTTTCGTCTTTTAAACATTTTATTCTTAAAGTATTATGCTAATTATGCATAATAATATTCATGCCAATTATAAGGACTTATATTTAGCATGCTCCATATTGCATATCGTAATAGTGTATTTGACAAATTTTGTTATTTTGTAAATTAAAATTTCGAGGTACGAGCAGACAAAAAATGACAAAAGTTTTGACAAATCTTAAAAATTTATCACCTTATAATATTCCGCTGCGGCGTGATATGTTTTTAACAATGCTCATTATATTCTCTGAGAGTGAATGAGACAGGGAGATATTCCGACTCTATAATTACTATTCAATTTAGCACTTAGCTAGCTTGTTTTATAATAAATTTGTTTACAACATTCATTTGCAATATTTAACAACATAATTTTTTTACAACATTCATTTACAACATTTAATATTCATTAAAAACCTAAATTTACATAACGCTTTACTAATAACAGCAAATTTAGGAGCAGCTAATTATCCTATTATGATTAATTTATAATTTGAATGTAACATTTCATTTAATGTGCAATAATACAATGATGAAAGCAATATGATGAGGTTATACGGCAAATTCTAAAAGATTATTATGATTAATTTATAATTTGAATGTAACATTTCATTTGATGTGCAATTATTCAATGATGAAAGCAATATGATGAGGTTATAAGGCAAATTCTAAAAGATTATTACGATTAATTTATAATTTGAATGTAACATTTCATTTGATGTGTAATTATATAATGATGAAAGCAATATGATGAGGTTATAAGGCAAATTCTAAAAGATTATTTTGATTAATTTATAATTTGAATGTAACATTTCATTTGATGTGCAATTATACAATGATGAAAGCAATATGATGAGGTTATAAGGCAAATTCTAAAAGATTATCTTTCATGAAGTTAATTTACTTACTGTATCACCATCATGAGATAAGACTATTCCAGACAATTTTTCATTGACCGAAAACCGTCTCCTTTTACTACTTTCTGAATTATCATTTATTTCATTTTCAGAAACAGATTTTGCATGTTTATAATAATCACTCCGCATATCTGTTTTATAATTTTGGTCACCACCGACAACTTCATCGTCGACATTGTCCATCGATTTCTTTATTTGACTATTTAAGTTTGCCTTGTGTGTATACGGTCTTTTATCCCTTGAAATAATTTTTCCTCTTTGCGATCTCTCAGCTCTGTTATATTTGTTATCTTCTATTACTTTGTTTTTAGAAACGATTTTATGCTCACCTGACGTCTTATTCCTAATTTTGCTTTCCATCTTGTCTAATCTATTTTTAACAATTTTTTCATCTTCCTCTGAAACGTCTACTTCTTTTTTATTATAAATTTGTGATGAATCATTGTCGACCCTTAATTGCTCGCTGTCTGAAGTTTCTCCTTTACTGTCATATTCTTCATATGATACACCATTTTCAGCATTGACTTCATCTTGATCATCTATTTTTCTATTCTTAATGCTTAAAATTCCGTTCCCAACATTTGCTTTATCGTTGTTTTTGTAACCATCTAACATCTTATTTCCATTATGAAAGGCGTCACTAGATACTTTGTTATATTTAACATTGTCAATTTCTGATCCTCTTCTGCTTGAACGCCATCTACTTATATCTGAAGCTTCTTCTTTATATTTATCATCAGCTCTATACTGCTTTGACAGTCTTACTTTGCCTGTTCCAACAAAATTTTTATCCATACTTCTAGCTTCAATTGCCTCATCTTCAGTCATTTCTTCCTCCTTCGCATTATCTTTCAATATTCTGTTTCGAGTAATCACTTTATCATTATCTATATTATTATCATCATATACTATATCACTTTCATCTTCATTCTCCTGATGATTACTAGCATATTCATCTGCATTATAACTGAGTAATTTGCGGTTGTTGCCATACAGCTGGTCTTGATTTAAGGTAGACTTAATTGTAACCCTTGGTTGAAGAGTTGATGTCATCTGTTTGTTAGTTGATCTGAAGGGTTTTAACTCATAAAACTGTTCTCCTAGGTATAAATTTTGGTTGAATCTGTAAAATGTACAAAGACGATAAATTAAGTAATGAAATTATTTACAAGTTCTAATATAATTTTTTTGGTATGGTAAAAGAATGGTATGATTCGCTATTATTTCTGTAAACAATATATTTCAATAACAATTTCACATAATTTTTAATTCAGACACAAGCTAATACTGAAAAGCAGTTATTGAATTCTTTATGTATATTTTCATTAAATTTAGCATCCGAGGCTAGTATATAAAGTATATTTTAAATCTATACAAATTGAGTTTTGGCCATGTCACACTTTAATTGCTGTTATGAACCTGACATGTTATATATCAATTAAGTACTTCGTTAACAGACGATGGCCGATATAATGGAAGCTAAATTAGAGATAGTGTTTATACGCAAAACATATGCTTATATACTTATATAATTGTACCTAAAATGATGAAGGATAACAATTGTGATAGAAATAAACTGACTCAATAAAATATACAGAAAACCATTGAATGATAATAAAATTAAAAAAAAAACTGTAGAAATTGTGAGGAAGAAATGAACAAAAAATAAATTAACGAAGCTTAGATAGTATTATATGGATGTACAGAAAAGTTTAGTGGCATATACTTGGCATAAAAAGAAATTTATTTAAAAGGCAAGTAGAAAAGCCTGTAAACGATAATAAGGTGATGAGGAAAACAAATGAGGCTCAACAGAACTGAACAATCCATTACTCCTCATAAGGAAGTTTAACCCAGAGAGTGAATATTTTAGAGTAAGATCTAATGATCACCAGACTTATGGTGTGGCAGTAAGTTTCCTATTCAGTTGAGGAATACTAATCGACATGGTGTATACAGAATGGGGAGTACAAATATCGGCCGTTAATTCTTCTGACAGGATACGGTTAGGACATGTAGTAAAAATAAATAATCCGTCTTAGCAAGACTTACTTCAATATTATTAACCATACATTTCATAACATCTGGTTTATTAATTTTACAGATTTCGCCGTTCGCGCTGAGAGTTCAAAGAAATTTTATATATTAAAATTTAACTAATAATTATATTAAAATCTGTGCAATTCCTAACATACTCATATTATGCTGTTTCACTTATGCTTATTATGGATAATAACATACAGGTAACAGCGCAGTAGTTCTTGTTAATGCGACAGAGAGGCCAACGTATGATCTGACCGAGTGTTGGAATTGCATTAAGGGCCTGACTCTGAATAAATAAATAAAAATGATAAAATTTCAGTTTTATTATAAAAATGCAAGTGAATTACTTTTTTGAATTATCAAACTGATCAGTCATAATCTTAAAATCGTAACGAGTGTCTAAAAATAATTTTTTTAGGCAAAATATTATAATGGAGTTTAATATACTAAAGAGCAGCGGGCTCTTTAGTATATTAAACTATTCCATCTATCTTTACTACCTATCTTACTTAATATTAATGTAGTTTAATATACTAAAGAGCCCGCTTCTTCCATCTATCTTTACTACCTATCCTACTTGTGTCCCACTGAAGGAATTAATGACCGAGATCCATACTTTCCATCACCATTTGCCCACATTCAGCATTATATACACCGTTTGGGACAGTATTTCTCAACTGAATACGAAACTTACTGCCATATCCTAAGTCCGGCGGTAAATAGATGAGAAGTGGAAGTAGTTTGAGGTTATTATTTTGCATGGTTAACTTTTGCTTTTGGCTATAACTTCATCTCTGTAGGTATGTTAAATAATAAAGTTGAAACCTGCGAACGAGTCTGTCTTTTCACGTAAGGAAGATCTTTCAGAAATCTTTGTTTTTTAGATTGATTCATTAGATGTATGAAGAAAATTCATTGAATCATTTTCATCCCTTTTGAAAATAATCTTAATAGAAATAACATGGGAACAGTTTCATTTTCTCTCGACACGGTTTATGAAGGTTATGAAGGCTTATAAAGGGTTTGAAAAGCCCATCAGTGGTGATGGTTGAGTGTGATATGCTAAGAAGTAGTTTGGTATACATACATAAGAAGAATGTATCTCTTACGAATGCAGATTATTCCGTGCATCAAACTGATATATTTGAAGTTTTTGCTTGAAAAAAGTTTTTTTCCATTGAAACTCCAATTATGACATCGATTTTTCAGAAACGGTTGACAATTTTTATTTTCAACTCAGTTTGATAAACAGAATAATTTGTATGAATAATAAACATGTAATGAAGATGCCAAATCAAGGTCCTGAAACAAAACCAGCTGCTATTGTTCAAATTTATAAGTACCTCTGGTTTTCCCTTGTGATATGTTTCAGTCCATCTTTTCCAGCACGCTCATCTTTTGTTGACAAATAATTTGTTATCTTTTCAGAACTAGATCTTTCATTGGCTTGATTGATCTTATCTTCAGATTGGCTTTTAAAGCTGTCATAGAAGTTATCTCCATGAATTTTACTTACCGGTACCATACTGCTGTTTGAGAATGGAAATGGCTTTTTGTAAGAATACTCTGCTGGATATTCAAATCGCTTATCACTTTTCGATGTTGCATTTTTTGTAAAACAAATCAGGTTGTAGTATTCAGCATTGCATGGACACTTCTTGGACACTTTTTTAGCACTGTGGTCTAATGCAGCTAATTTAACATTTTCCGTTTCGCAGCACGTTCTATTTTGGCAACACACAGGGTAACAATGACCAAATACTTTTTCAAAAAGCTTGTGCATCAGAGGTTTCCTGTGCCGTCTGTAGTTATTGAACCTATTTTTCAAATCGCAAACACATATTTTGTGATCAGCAACATTCTCACTGTCATGTATATGTACTACATAATTCTTCGCTTGCGGTCTTAAAGTATTTAGATCTGTCAAAAATTTATATGGAAAAGTGTCATTATTCAATTTAGGGTTTTTAATTCTCAGATCATTTGACATAATATTATGGTTAGAATTGTCATTTTCATTTTCAATTAAATCTAATTTTCTTCCCATTTTATTTTTCATATTATTTAAATCAAGATGGTCACGGGTCAACATTTTCTTTTCGTCATATATATTCTT
The DNA here is from genome assembly GCA_039881145.1 of Druceiella hillmani. Taxonomy (NCBI): domain Eukaryota; kingdom Metazoa; phylum Arthropoda; class Insecta; order Lepidoptera; family Hepialidae; genus Druceiella; species Druceiella hillmani. The sequence continues at coordinate 8,381,362 of JAYKKI010000024.1, forward strand.
ATAAAGATGTTTCACATTACCCATAATCTTAGGATGGCCATGAAAATTTTTTCTTCGGCGTCCATAATTCTTAACGTCCTGTTTTCGTTCATCATATTCATTGTATCTTTCAATTTCTGGAATACCCCTTACAATATCATAATCATAATGCGTTTTTTGCAAATATCTTAATCTATCGTTGTAAGGATTCGAAAAATGTTGACGTTTGAGGTGATAATATTTTCTAGGATTTCTTTTTCCATCTAAAAGTATTAAATTATAATTGATTAGGTACTTAAAACAACTTTATTAATTATTTATATAGGTAGCGATAAGCTAAGTCAAACATCACTTCCCATTTCCTATAGATTGCTTTCTGAGAATGCGAAAGATAAGCGAAAAAACCACTTATATGAATGACTCTTAGAATCACTTATGCTACAATATTGTGATATGTGTACATTCCGGTTATTCTCTAGCGTAAATTAGTATTTAGATGAGATGTAGCATTTTTTTATATTCCAAATTTAAGAGCTGATTTGAATGCTGTAGATAGTTTAATAAATGAGATTAACAAATTGTATGTAATACGTCAAGAACAAACTGGGAGCTCACTGGAGAGTGTCCAGGAATTTCTAAATATTTCCGCAAATATTCACAAATATTATTGGGAAAATTCAGTGAAAGGCTTTTAGAGGTGTTAAAACTTACTTTTAAATCTGCTAAAAACTTTTTACTGACCTGGACAGGAATTTTCCGAATAACTAATTCGCTTGGCACTATTTGGTTTAGTGATATCTTTCTTTTTGAGTTGTAAAAACATATAGTTGCTCCATCATAATTTTGACTCATTTTAAAAGAGCATATACGTAGAACAAATTGACGATTTAACTATTGAATTCAACTTTTTCTTTGAGTGATTATTTAGAGATTTATATGAAATAAAGCTATTTCAATACCTTGTTTATACTCCTCATTCCAACGATTGGTATCGCGGTCGTTTCGGTATCTCCACACATTCACTCTTATCCTGCAATGGGACAATTGAACATATTATTAAAAATATTCTGACTATTACAAAAACATATTCGAGTAGCAACAGGTAGCAAAAGTTTAGAAAATAAATATTATTTTACTCAGGATTTTAAGTTTCATCAACTACATATTGGAAAACTTCCTTCCAATATTAGTATATTCATTTCTTAATTAAAAATATTACTTGTATATACAATTCTAATATACGGAATTTAAAGTTGAATACAACAACGCTGCAGAGATGTAATATTCTTCAATATCCTAAATACAACTGTATACACGGTTCTCTTCAGGATACACAGTTTTGCAAAGTCCGCGGTGGAAATTTTTTGCTAAATTGATACCATATTTTTCTGATTTTTCATTCTCATAATATAAAATATTACTCAATATTATCATTAAAAAATCCAATTTTTTTTCTACAAAACCAAAAATATTTCAGCATTTCGAAATATTTTTTTTTTCTATTTCATAAATCAATTTATGATTATGTACTTAACATTCAAGCGGACGACGGATTTAAAAAATTAGTCGTCCACTTGAACACTCAAGTCATAATTTTTTTCTTATGAAGAATTTTTTAGTCATCATTTTTTTCTTATCTTCAAAAAAAGTTTTCACTGTTCGTTTCAGGACATTGAAAATAATTACATCTTTGTCTTTAGATTTCTACGTTATATATATTGGCATGATGTTATATAAAATTAAAAAATCAGGGTATTACTGCATACGTTTTCAAGTGATGAATATATATGTTTTCTTTTTCATCCGTTATTACTGATTATTATGTAAAGACAAAATATCTTCAAGTGAAAGAATGCAGATAAATACCTTCAAGTGAAAGAATGTATATAAAAAAAAGTTATAAAAATGTTTTACAAGCGTGTTTAAAGAATTCCCGATATGTCATCTTCGCTTATTTGGCACATGATGGTAAATAAATATTTGGTATATGTGACTTTAAAATTTTCAGTTTTTAAAGACTTCCGTTTTTATTTTCAATTAATAAAACGAATCTAATGTAAAAAAATCGTCTGTATGTCCGTACAAAGAGATTTAACTCGAAAAAATTGAAGCTATTGACCTACATTTTCAACAGATTTAGATAAAAATTTCAAAACAAGTTCTTACTATTCGCTTCAGGACATTGAAACTAACTACATCCTTATGACTCTATTGTGTTTAGATTTCTATGTTATATATATTGGCATGATGTTATATAAATTTTAAAAATCAGAGTATTGCTGCATAAATTTTCAAGCGATGAATATATATGTTTTCTTTTTCATCCGTTACTTACTGATTATTATGTAAGTACTAAAGTAAGGTAAAGACAAAATATCTTCAAGTGAAAGAATGTAGATAGATAACTTCAAGTAAAAGAATATACATAAATACCTTCAAGTGTAAGAATGTAGGTAAAATACCTTCGAGTGAAAGGATGTACTTAATACCTTCAAGTGAAAGGATGTACTTAATACCTTCAAGTGAAAGGATGTACTTAATACCTTCAAGTGAAAGGATGTACTTAATACCTTCAAGTGAAAGAATGTATATAAAAAGAAAATATAAAAATGTTTTACAAGCATGTTTAAAGAATTCCCGATATGATGGTAGCGTCATCTTATTTGGCACATGATGATATATAAATATGAAGTGTATGTGACTTTACAATTTTCAGTTTGTAGTCTTTTTCCGTTTGCATATTCAATTACTAAAACGATTTTGATGTATGTCTTATGTCTGTACAAAGGGATTACTAAAACAAATTTAATGTATGTCTTATATCTGTACAAAGGGATTACTAAAACGAATTTAATGTATGTCTTATGTCTATACAAAGGGATTACTAAAACGAATTTAATGTATGTCTTATGTCTATACAAAGGGATTACTAAAACGAATTTAATGTATGTTTTTATGTCTGTACAAAGGAATTACTAAAACAAATTTAATGTATGTCTTATGTCTGTACAAAGGGATTACTAAAACGAATTTAATGTATGTCTTATGTCTGTACAAAGGGATTACCAAAACGAATTTAATGCATGTCTTATGTCTGTACAAAGGGATTACTAAAACGAATTTAATGTATGTCTTATGTATGTACAACGGGATTACTAAAACGAATTTAATGTATGTCTTATATCTGTACAAAGGCATTACTAAAATGAATTTAATGTATGTCTTATGTCTGTACAAAGGGATTACTAAAACGAATTTAATGTATGTCTTATGTCTGTACAAAGGGATTACTAAAACGAATTTAGTGTATGTCTTATGTCTGTACAAAGGAATTACTAAAACGAATTTAATGTATGTCTTATGTCTGTACAAAGGGATTACTAAAACGAATTTAATGTATGTCTTATGTCTATACAAAGGGATTACTAAAACGAATTTAATGTATGTCTTATGTCTGTACAAAGGGATTACTAAAACGAATTTATTGTATGTCTTATGTCTGTACAAAGGAATTACTAAAACGAATTTAATGTATGTCTTATATCTGTACAAAGGGATTACTAAAACGAATTTAATGTATGTCTTATGTCTATACAAAGGGATTACTAAAACGAATTTATTGTATGTCTTATGTCTGTACAAAGAGATTACTAAAACGAATTTAATGTATGTCTTATGTCTGTACAAAGGAATTACTAAAACGAATTTAATGTATGTCTTATGTCTGTACAAAGGGATTACTAAAACGAATTTTATGTATGTCTTATGTCTGTACAAAGGGATTACTAAAACGAATTTAATGTATGTCTTATGTATGTACAACGGGATTACTAAAACGAATTTAATGTATGTCTTATATCTGTACAAAGGGATTACTAAAATGAATTTAATGTATGTCTTATGTCTGTACAAAGGGATTACTAAAACGAATTTAATTTATGTCTTATGTCTGTACAAAGGGATTACTAAAACGAATTTAATGTATGTTTTATCTCTGCACAAAGGGATTACTAAAAAGAATTTATTGTATGTCTTATGTCTGTGCAAAGGGATTTAACTCAAAAAATATTGAAACTATTGACATACATTTTTGACAGATTTAGATAATAACTCTGGCTCTAACGTACTCTTTTATTTTGTCACTATATCCTAAACGTTTCCGAAATTATGATAAAGTTGGTATTGGATTCCGTGAAGCAAGTCTACACACCCTTTTTTTTAAAGCTCTGGTATCTACACATCACGGACGTGCAGTGCTTTTTGGGAAGGGCAAGCTGCGATGGGACAGACATATAAAAATAACCACAATTAAATGAAACTACGTGATGTAGTATTTTTTCTACTTTCTTTAAGTTCTTTACTGCGAAGTAGGTTTCGTTGTATTACAACATCTTCAGATGCTATTAGAAAAGATAATAACCCATCTGAAGATGTCGTAATAGCCCATCTGAAGATGTCGTAATACAATGAAACTTAGGTCGTGGTAAAGAACTTAAAGAAAGTAGAAATAATACTACATCACGTAGTTTCATTTAATTGTGAATAATGAATGTTTACAAAATTAACGCCAAATATATTCAATATAAACAAATTATATAAATATACGCACACGCGCGCAAGCGTGCGCCCCCTCGACTGCCCCTGGTAGCTCTGAAAACTGCATTGAAGGTGTAATAGATCAAAAACGTGTCCCGATAATACGGTAGTTGACTGACTCTAAATTTTGATATTTTTCGTTAATTAAAAAGCAGTCTTGAAAAAAATTCAAAAATTGATTGAAAAATTAGCCAGTTGTAGGCTTCTAAATATAAAGATACGGATAGTGTAGGGTATATCCCTGTCTCTTTTCCTCTTGTAGAATATAATGTGCAATATTAAAAATGACCTCACAACACAGTATTGCCGTCCTTTTCTATAGTTTAAATTTAAACTTTCATAACTCGGTCAATTTTTAAGAATATTAAACAATTTTTTCACTGTTCATCAGCTTGTACCTTGAAATTATGATTAATGAATTTAAAAAAATTAATTGAATCGTAGGCACTCTAGTCTAGTCGTAGTCAACTCTCAACGTAATTACCCGACTTATCGAACTATGACTTTCATCGTGCCCTTGAAAGGCTAATTCTTGCTATAATAGAATATTAACCTTTTTAAATTATTTGCATTTCTATGCCATGTTCCCGATTCACAATAAGTAGTTCTCCTTCGATACACATTTCTGTACGCGGAGAGCCAAAGTTTTGTAGTTTCGTGCACAGTGCACGAGATTTTTGTTTCTGAATTAACATATTTTTTACCAGAATTTGTCAAATTACCAAGGTTATAATTAATAATAAAACCCAGACTTAAAAAACTATGACTTTAAACGTAACTATAAAAAGCTAATTCTTGTTTATGTGTATGCGTATGCGTATGCGTATGCGTATGCGTATGCGTATGCGTATGCGTATGCGTATGTATATGCGTATGTATATGTATATGCATATGTATATGTATATGTATATGTATATGTATATGTATATGTATATGTATATGTATATGTATATGTATATGTATATGTATATGTATATGTATATGTATATGTATATGTATATGTATATGTATATGTATATGTATATGTATATGTATATGTATATGTATATGTATATGTATATGTATATGTATATGTATATGTATATGTATATGTATATGTATATGTATATGTATATGTATATGTATATGTATATGTATATGTATATGTATATGTATATGTATATGTATATGTATATGTATATGTATATGTATATGTATATGTATATGTATATGTATATGTATATGTATATGTATATGTATATGTATATGTATATGTATATGTATATGTATATGTATATGTATATGTATATGTATATGTATATGTATATGTATATGTATATGTATATGTATATGTATATGTATATGTATATGTATATGTATATGCATTATTTAATTATGATTAGCCACCTTCTGATTAGCCACCAATACTAATCGTAAAAATTACTGGGAAAATGCCGTACACTAGATTTATTACGAACATATGTGTAGTTTCGAAATTGGCTTCGATATACCATTCTCAATTATACCATTTTCTTTTTATCATTATAAGATAAATTGAAAAATCCTGCTTTAATCACGTAATAAACAGAGCAATATTCGATAGTCGCCATTGTTTGTTTACTTTTACGGCGAAAATGCAAGTCGAAAAATGAACTAATAAAATATTAATTTTAATGCACAAAGAAAACAAGTAACATTAAGTATTTCACTGACAATATAATACGGAAAACTATTAAAATTATTTATAAAATTATTTTCGAATTAGAATGATAAACTTACTGCACAGAGATCGTTATAATAACACAATGATTTATTGTTTGTATGGGAATGTCATAAATATGGGATTGTTTCAGTCTGAATATAGCCGAAGGTATTCTAATAAGTTTCAGCTTGCCTTGAGAATATGAACTGACGCTCTGAAGTAAGGTAATCAATTTTAATTTCGTATTGACCATTTCTGATTCGGGAAGTTTTTTTTAATTTAATTCAATATAGAAATGAAGTTTGTACGTTTTATCTAAAATTACATGCACCGATACATTCACTTTATACACGCAAACTGCAAATCATATATCGAAGTACGGAATTCGCTTGATAATTAAATATGTTTAAATTTTTGTAAATATGTGATGTATAGATATTAAATGTTTAGGGAAAGCTACTTGTAATTTCTTATAAGGCACTATACGCCACTGCTATTTCTATGCGTTTCGTAACCCATACTGTAAACCTAATACAGGTTATAGAACGCCATCTATGGTGCAGTAGCAGAACCCTTTCAAAAACTTTTTCGATGTAATTCCATATGGCGCAACATATGGTGCAGCAGCAAAATACTTGATTTGAAACCTAATTGATGTTTATCATTTATTTCAACTCATTCTTTGATTACCTTTCTAAACAAATACAAAAGTCAACGCAAGCGAAGTAGTGGTAACAACTAGTTATAAATATATAAGGCGGGTTCTAGACCCACAATAAAATTGCACAATACTTTTAATATTCAATAGTATTGTGTGACATCTCGAGCCCAAACGATCAATTATTTATCAAGAAATAATATGGATAGCCCATAAGCGGCAATGTTTTCACGTGAGCAAGATCTCTCGAGTACAGTGTTGCAAGTCAGACAAGATTGGACTGCAGCTATCGTATTGGTGTTGAAATACAAAACACGAAAATGTCGCTGGTCGAAAGAGTGGTACGAAAAAAGGCAAAAATATATTTTTTAAAAGACTCGGTGTTAACTGAGGTAAAAGGACTTCAAGAATTTTGTAATACTGGTATTGGTAAAGTATCAAGAGTTGTTAGACTTGATTACACCATTGATTGAGGAAAAAAAATATGAGGGGTCTCCTCATCTTTCTAAAACTAAACATAGACTAAGAAATATTATGTTATATTAATCCTACACGGTACAATGAAAGAAATATGATGCAATAAAATTTAAACACGCCTAAAACTTTTGTTCAGTCATTGAGCAAACTTCAATACTAACCCTAAACGGTCAAAAAATATTGCATAATTTATAATATTGTGAAAACACTAACCTTCTTCTATTGGGCATCTCTCCTTCTTCAGCATTCTGGAGACCAATTTCACCGTGATATTTCCCAATGTTATCTCTTCCCCTTCCCTCATCAACGTATCTGTCAGTACCAGCGTCCTCCACTTTCACCTGTGGCCTTTCTTGTTCATCTTCAAGCCCTAGTAGACTAACTGACTCTGTTCTAAATGGAATGTTAGCACCATAAAAAGGCAACTCTTCGATATAAGAAGTCGTACCGTAGATTCGTCTTCTGTCATCCGATATGTCAGCGCTCTCAAAGTTGGTCTTGAAGTAAAGAAACATGGCAAACCCGAGAGTGGTTATTAGGGCCAGCGTTACAAAGATACATAGAAATCGGATGCTGCATTTTTCTTGAAATCTGCCATTAATGTAACAATTTAAATGCATTACTGTTGGAAATCACAAATAACAGTACGAATTTTGATACAAAAAAGGTTATCGTTAAGTACAATTTTGCTCTAATTTTCATTATAAACATTTAAATATAAAATCGTTAAAAGCATTTACATTGTTGCTCTAAATATCGTCATTAGCATTTATATATAAATTCGTTAACAACATTTATATTGTTGCTCTAACTTTTATGAAGAGAATTTATATACACAAAATCATTAAGAACATTTATAATATTTCTCTAAATTTTACCTTTAACTTCATTTGCGTGGTTTTTCGAATTCCATGCCTCAAAAGAAAAAAACAATTGGACCTTTGTAAGATCACTTAAGTGTTCGTGAATTTACCCGCCTACGCGCGTCTATGACAGTCCGTTTTCTCAGAAACCGTGTTGGCAATACAACGCGACCGTGATGGCGTGTCGCCTCGAGTCCGGCCGAGGTCCGCTACTCGGAGTTGGACGACACGAAGAGCACAATGTACAAGAATAGTTTACATTAATTAATGTTTTATATATCGTGATTATCTTTTATATTTTTGTATTTTTATTTGTTTCTTTGTTTTGTGTTATACATTATGTATCATTTTAAAATAAATGAGACGCAACGCGTGCGGCGTACGA